>JADHKN010000005.1:0-16844 GCA_019925475.1 Ophiostoma ips | reverse complement strand
CACAGCAGGCAGTCGTGGATCGTGGCGGGGGGCGGTTATCAGAGGTGAGAAGCAGTGCAGGGGACCAGGAAGAAGTGGCCGCCGCTACAGTGGGCTCTGTTTCTTCGACACAGCAGGCAGTCGTGGATCGTGGCGGGGGGCGGTTATCAGAGGTGAGAAGCAGTGCAGGGGACCAGGAAGAAGTGGCCGCCGCTACAGTGGGCTCTGTTTCTTCGACACGTTTATTAGGGCCCTTTTCGCTGAACTATTCTACTAGACCCTCTTTTGGCTTGCCGCTATGCGAACTTATTAGTAAGTTGCTGGGACACCTTCCAGAAAGAGAAAAGCTGTGATAGCGGTAGACTTGACTTGTGTGTTGGACAGGATGCGTGATACACAGAATGCGCGAGAGAAGGAGGACCGGGGGGGGGGGGGATGCGCTGAAAAGGCATGCACCAAGCAAGGTAGAACATTCGAAGGAGAGAGGGGCGAGGAGCGAGGACACGGGCGCCCACTTTACGAGTACGAGTACTCCGTACACTACGCCCGCTGCCTCGAGCTACGGAGACCTGCAGGTTTGCTGAGACTTGGCTCTGCTGCCGAAGAAGGGAGGATTTGTGGCGACGGCATGCAGTCTCGGGCGGGCCACGGGAACCGCTCCTGCCAAACAGGTCTGCACTGGGCCATTATGAGTACAAGCATCTCTTTCGTCGCTTGTTGCCATGTGTTGTCAAGCTGTCTGTTGCAGTCTTCGAGTCGTTCTTTCCCCATGCTCTTGCTCTTTGTGCGGTTCTGGTTCAGTCCCCGCTACAAGCCCCGCCATGACGTTTTATGAGCTGCCTGCGAACCCTGGTAGGCGTACGGAGTATGTAAGCAGGTGCAACAACGCCTGTCTTGCGGCTTATCTCTGTCTGTCCCGAATCGAGCATAGCATTGTATCCTGGTACTCGACTTACTTGCACGGAGTACAAGAGCATGACATCACGATACACGTATGGCATACGAGTACATGTCATTGTGTCACCGTGAACGGTAGCGAGGCGATGTCTAAGCGCTGTCTAAGAATCAAGCGTCCTGCTCCTGTTGATAGAACTTTGCATATCGTCTACTCGTACTAATAGTACAGCCCTATTCCACTCTTACGGAGTACTCGCATCAGGCTATGAAGTACGGAGTGCGAGTAAGCTCGACTCGTACGGTTCGGCCCAAACTGTCCTCGGCCCCGTCAGCGGCCCCGCACGCGTCACGTGACTTCACATGCCAGCTGTCTGCTGCTTCGTGCTATCACGAGTATGCTATTGCCAGCACAGCGACGCGCCAAAAGCTATGGCAAGTTCTCAAATCGACCAACACGCATATCATAGAGACACAAGGGCATGGTCATTGTTGTATCTTCACACTCCGTGGATGACGTGAATCCTACGTGATGTGGTTTGCTTACATAAGCCTTTCGCATGGGTGACCTGCCCCAATGTGGGGTAAAGCGACAGCCCGGCAGACAAGCCCCGTAGGCACATCGGGGATGCGCTAGTGCGCTAAAACGGAAAAGTTTACGGCACTCTTTTGCTATCGAGGAGGAGTCATACCGTCGACCATTGATTTGATCGTCTTGTGCGTCTTGGGAGCTGCATTGTGGTTGGAGCTCTCATGTTTGCAAAAGAAAACGGGTGACCAGCTTGGAAAATTAAGAGCCTCGGCGACTCCCGTGGCCCTCCCACATTGCTCTTCCTGAACATCACCTGATCCCATTTACGACGTACAAGCTACATCCTCGGCCCTTTTTTTACTCTTCTCTAGTGCAGCGCCGTTTGCCCGGCACCTTTTGTTTTGGTTGCTGTTTCAGCAGTCAAGCCTTTCCTTGTGTCTTTTTTACCTGTTTCTCATACTCGCTGCCGAATGGCACGGTCTACATGGCCCTGCAGACA
The DNA here is from genome assembly GCA_019925475.1 of Ophiostoma ips. Lineage (NCBI taxonomy): Eukaryota > Fungi > Ascomycota > Sordariomycetes > Ophiostomatales > Ophiostomataceae > Ophiostoma > Ophiostoma ips. The sequence goes on along the minus strand of JADHKN010000005.1, from coordinate 14,940 downwards.
CCACGCATGGCCGGCCGCGCCAGGGCCATCCGGCTGAGCCCCGGCGTCACGCGGCCGCGATGCCTCACGTCGTCGGCGCCCTCCTCGACCTTGACCTTGACACCACGGCGACAGTCCAGCTCTGCGGCCGCTCCCGAAGCTGCAGCGCCCTCGCACAGCCCGAAATGGCGGCCGATATCGGTTCTTGACGAGTAGGTCTTCTCCCCATGTGACGTTCGTCACGGCATCTACTGCATCTAGCAACTATCTACTATCTACTATCTACGGAGTACTAACCCCCATCAGCTGGGTCGCACGCGCCGGCCGGCCACTCAGCGTGCGCCAGCTCATGCACTTTGGCCGCTCGCTGACCGAGGCGCGGCTGCTCAGCTCGGCCAACTACGTGCGCACGGAGCTGCCGACGCGCCTCGCCCACCGCATCCGCGACATGCAGCAGCTGCCCTACGCCGTCGTGTCCAACGCGCACATGCACGACGTCTACGAGCTCTACTACAGCGCCTTTGACAAGTTCCGCAAGGTCAAGGAGATCAAGACGCTCGACGACAACGACGCCTTTTGCCAGATCATCGGCCAAACCTTGCAGGAGCATCTGCCCGTCATCCCCAAGCTCGCCATGGGCATCCTCGAGTCCAGCGAGCTCATGTCGGCGCGCGACCTCGACGTCTTTGCCAACACGCTGCTGAGCGCGCGCATCTCGCGCCGCGTCATTGCCGAGCAGCACCTGGCCCTGACCGAGACGTTCAACTCGTCGTGGTACTCGCCCGGCGCGCCGCTGCGCGGCAACCCGGACCACGACCTCGACCAGGAGTTTATTGGCGAGGTCTTTCTCAAGTGCCAGGCCAGCGAGGTCGTCGAGCGCTGCGGGCGCGCCGTGTGCGCCCTCGCCAAGAGCGCCTACAACGTGACCGACGACGACCTGCCGGCCATTGAGCTGCGCGGCGACCTCAAGACCACCTTTCCCTACATTCTGAGCCACCTCGAGTACATTATCGGCGAGCTCCTGCGCAACGCCGTGCAGGCCGTCGTGGAGCGGCACCTCGCCAGCGGCCGCCGCGAGCGCGGGATCCGCCCGCCGCCCATCGAGGTCACGCTGTGCGAGACGCAGCAGGACGTCATCATCCGCGTCTCGGACCAGGGCGGCGGCGTGCAGCAGGACATGCTGCCCTACCTCTGGTCCTTTAGCAAGGGCGAGCACTCGCAGCGCCTTCTCAAGAACTTGAAAAAAGTACCGCGCATCAGCGCAACCCTGCAGGAGCTGCGCGAGGGCGAGGGCGAGGGCGAAGGCGAGGACGCGGCGCCGGCCACGTCGACCTCCTACCCCTTGGGCCCGCTGCAGCACTCGCAGCTCCCACCGCCCCCGGGCATCGCCACCGACGACAGCCACCACGGCCGGGCCCACGGCAACTCCCTGGCGACGCTCTCTCAGCGGCCACCAAACCTGCGGCTGGGTATGGGTCTGCCGCTGAGCCGCGTGTATGCTGAATACTGGGCCGGCAGCCTCGAGCTTCACAGCCTGGATGGCTACGGTGTAGATGCGTTTCTGCAGATTTCCAAGCTGGGCAACAAGAACGAGCGGCTTATCATGCGTGCTCGCATGGACTGTGTGTAGGCCGTACTCTTCTTTCTCTTTCCTTTTCATCATTTCACCATATTTTCATGTATCATAGTCTGGTTCTTATTCGCAATATTTTTAGCGGGCGTTTATTTTGGTCGGCGTCCAGAGGGCACTTCTCGAGCCGCCATATACAGATTCAGATTGATCTTCACGAGGCGTTTTGTTCGTTCATCTCTACGAGTACATCCATCTCATTGTACTTTTGACTTCGTGACACATAACTGTCTTCACGCATCGATCCGATAGCAGAGCTGAACCTGAATTATAGGGGAATAATGTGATAACAACAATCAAAGAGCTTGAACAGAAGGGGTTTAAGAGTAAAAAACATATTAAAATAAGAAAGCAAAGCAAAAGGGGTAGTCCGCTTCCTTTTTTGGCGGCCGTGAATAGAAGAGGACAAACTGGAAGAGTCGAGACAGCATAAACAAGCCTCTTCGCCTGGTCTCTGCTGCCCCAGCCCATGGCCTCGCCCTTGCAAAACCCAATAAGAGTGAGAGAAGCGAAGAAACGACATCTCGTCTCTTGCAAGTCAACCCATTGAGGAACTGCGTTTCAGAGGCCAACATGCTGGGACAGAAAAGAATAAAGACGAGAGGATCAGATGTTCAGCCAGCAAGCGACGCCGTCTCTGTCCCGACACCCTCCGTCGTGGGCTCTCCAGTTCCGTTCCGCTCGTGGTTGTTTGATAAAGAGATTAAAGGGGAAATCGCAAGGCTCGTACGTGCTCGGGTCGTCCAATCGCATTGCAAACGCTGTCATTTGTCGTTTTGATAAGACCGAATAGACTCAGGGGGGTGGCGCGTTGTGTCTTAACGGCGGCCGTGGCTGCGGATGGCAGGGCCCTGCATTGCCTCCAGTTCAGCCTCCAGCTGCTTGATCTGGGCGTGGGTCTGCTCGAGATCCTTGTTAAGGCGATCACGCTCCCCAATGAGCTTCTGCTCCCATTGCCGGAACCGCTGCTCCTCAATCTTGACCTGCTCGGTGAAGCGCTTGCGGAGAGCCTCCTCCTCCTCCTTGAACTTGGGGTTGTCCAGCTTGCGCGGGCGGGCCTCGCCAAACTTGCGCGTCTCCATCTGCTGTGCGCGGTAGGCCTCGTAGTGCAGCTCCTCGGTTGTGTGGATCAGATCCAGCATGTGCGTGCGGATCAGGATGGACCGGAGCTTCTTAAAGTCGCAGTGGTCCTCGTTCTCAACTTCGGCGACACCCCACGAGTACTGGCGACCCTTGACGATGCGGCCGTCGCTGGTCTTGACGTCCTTCTCGGAGCCGATGACGGCGAACGGCATGGCGGCCATCAGGCCACGGGCGTGCTGGGCGGCAGCCTCGTCATCCTCCTCGACCGGGGGCTGGTAGATCTTGATGCTCTGGGCCTCGATGACAGCGCGGATCTTGGATATGTTAGTGGGGTGGTCATGCCACTGACAAGACGAGCAGGTGCTTACTCTCTGCTTGAACTTGGCCAGGTCTGCCGGGCTGAGCGTATCGGCCTTGGCGATGACGGGAATCAGGTTCACGCGCGAACACAGGCGCTTCATGACCTCAATGTCGAGGGGCTTCAGGGTGTGGCCGGTGGGACGGATAAAGTACAGGCAGGCGTGGACACGCAGGTCGATCTTGTCCTGGCGGCGGGGCTGCTGCTCCTGGAGCATGTACGACTCGTGCTGGTCGTCGAGGAACTCGATGATGGGCATCCACGAGTCGCGGTTGTTGACGTAGTCGCCAAAGCCGGGGGTGTCGATGACCGTCAGGCGGACTGTGCACAAGGTCAGCATATGATAGAAGGCAGGGCATGCCGTTCAGAACCACCTACCCTTGAAGAACTTCTCCTCCAGCTCGGCCTTGGTAATCTCAATCTCGACCGTCTTGTCGACCTGCTTCTGGTGGCGGCGCTTGTGGTCGGCATAGTTCTTGATGGTCGTCGAGAAAAGGGTGTTGATAAAGGTGGTCTTGCCGAGGCCAGATTCACCGGCAACCTGAGAGTGAACGAACGGTCAGTAGGAAGCTCTTCTTGTGAGAGAAGACCCCGCAGTCGCAACTGGCAGCGTCGGGCCGTCCCAACCAAAGCGTGCACGCACCATGATCGTAAAGGCAGCTCCTCTCTTTGCGACAATCTTGTGGCGCTGGTTGGGCAGATTGGCAATGCCAATCGGCGAGGCGCTCTCAGAAGAAACGGGAGCCATCGTGGGCGAATGTGCGGGCGCGCGTTTAAAGCTAGATGGAGCAGAGGGTAGGAGAAGTATACGTCGTCGAAGTCGAGGAGCACGAGCAGATGGCGATGCAATGGCACAAAAAGAAGCAGAGCATGCGGTGAGGTAGTATGGGATAAAGAAGGAAGAACAGAATGGCGGGTTGTTTGTGTTTCCAGTTATTTGTTTCCTTGCCCCTGGCAATAGGAGAGAAAAGGCGGGCAGGAGATACCCAGAGCAGCTTCCCTCAGGCGACCATCAGGGGGTAGTGCCCAAATTTCCAAGGGTGCACGGGCCAACGGGAGTCAGGGGGGGGGAACTCACTTCACTTTGTCGCACCTTTGCTTCTCCATATTATTGCGATGGCCAGCGCTGCTAGCTTCCCCCCCCTTTTCGTTTCTTTGCTCTTGCCAGTTCAACGGCAGCGGTGTCCATGGTCCTGGCGCTAGCCCCATGTGGTCGGCCTTAGTTTAGCGCGACTCTATCGACGGAGAACGAGTACGACGTACAAGTACCGCGTGGGACAGACCCCGCTTTGGGACGTCTGGTCCGGAGTTTCTATTATGCGGGACCCGCTGTAATTTTGCTGATAACAGTCCGATAAGAAGATTGCGATAGCTGCGGCCGATAACAAATTTTGGAGGTAATCGACGACTTTTTTTTTCTGATTTGCGACCATCACGAGCCTCGGTGCGACACTAACGTTTTGATTCCCGCACCACCACCTGTCTTGAAGATGAAGACAGACTTTAAGGTGAGTGCCCATACGTGTGCTGTGTGGTTGTCAGCTGTGTCTAACATTGTGCCAGTTTTCCAACCTGCTGGGAACGGTCTACTGCAAGGGCAACCTGCTCTTCAGCCCCGATGGCACCCATCTCTACTCGCCCGTCGGCAACCGCGTGACGGTCTTTGACCTGGTCAAGTATGTGCACTCCCGCTTGCTCTCGGACACGTGCACCACCCATGCTAACTGTCCAGCAACAAATCATACACCCTGCCCTTCGCCCACCGCAAAAACATCTCCCAGCTCGGCCTCACGCCCCGCGGCAACCTGCTCCTCACCGTCGACGAGGATGGCCAGGCCATCCTGACCAACCTGCCCCGCCGCGTGGTGCTCTACCACTTCTCGTTCCGCTCGGCCTGCACGGCGCTGGCCTTTTCGCCCTCGGGCCGCTACTTTGCCGTCGGGCTGGGCCGCAAAACAGAGGTGTGGAACGTGCCGTCGACGCCGGACACCAACGCCGACGGCGAGCTGGAGTTTGCGCCGTTTGTGCGGTACCGCCACTATGCCGGCCACTACGACAACGTGCAGCACATTGAGTGGTCGGGCGACTCGCGCTTCTTCCTGACGTCATCCAAGGACCTGACGACGCGGATATGGAGCTTGGCGAAGGAGGAGAACTTCCAGCCCACGGTGCTGTCGGGCCACAAGCAGGCCGTCGTCGGCGCGTGGTTCTCCAAGGGCCAGGACGTCATCTACACAGTCAGCAAGGACGGTGCGCTATTCGAGTGGCAATACCTAAAGCCGCCACGCGGTGATGGTGAGGAGAGCAGCGAAGACGACGACGACAGCGAAGACGACGACGACGATGCGGACATGCGCTGGCGGATCGCGCGACGCCACTACTTCCACCAGAACAACACGAGCCTGCGGTGCGCCGCGTACCACGTGGCGTCCAACATGCTGGTGGCGGGCTTCTCCAACGGCATCTTCTGCCTGTACGAGATGCCCGACTTCAACATGGTGCACACGCTGTCGATCTCGCAGAGCGACATTGACCACGTGTCCATCAACAGCTCGGGCGAGTGGCTGGCGTTTGGCGCGTCCAAGCTGGGCCAGCTGCTGGTGTGGGAGTGGCAGTCGGAGTCGTACATCCTCAAGCAGCAGGGCCACTTTGACGCGATGAACGCGCTCGTGTACGCGCCCGACGGCCAGCGCATCATCACGACGGCCGACGACGGCCGCGTCAAGGTGTGGGACGTCGAGTCGGGCTTCTGCGTCGTCACTTTTACCGAGCACACGAGCGGCGTGACGGCCTGCGAGTTTGCGAAAAAGGGCAACGTGCTGTTCACGTCGTCGCTCGACGGCAGCGTGCGCGCGTGGGACCTTGTGCGCTACCGCAACTTCCGCACCTTCACGGCGCCGACGCGGCTGTCCTTTTCGTGCATGGCCGTCGACCCCAGCGGCGAGATCGTGGCGGCCGGGTCCATCGACTCGTTTGACATCCACATCTGGTCCGTGCAGACGGGCCAGCTGCTCGACCGGCTGGCCGGCCACGAGGGCCCCGTGTCGTCGCTGGCGTTCACGCCCGACGGCAGCTCGCTGGTCAGCGGCAGCTGGGACCGCACGGCGCGCATCTGGTCCGTCTTCAACCGCACGCAGACCAGCGAGCCGCTGCAGCTGCAGGCCGACGTCATCAGCATCGCCATCCGGCCCGACTCGGAGCAGCTGGCCATCTCGACGCTCGACGGCCAGCTGACGTTCTGGTCGATTGCCGACGCCACGCAGCTGGCCGGCGTCGACGGCCGCCGCGACGTGTCGGGCGGCCGCAAGATCACCGACCGCCGCACGGCCGCCAACGTGGCCGGCACCAAGAGCTTCAGCACCATCCGCTACAGCACCGACGGCAGCTGCCTGCTGGCCGGCGGCCGCAGCAAGTACATCTGCCTGTACTCGGTGACGACGGGCGTGCTGCTGAGAAAATTTACCGTCAGCGTCAACCTGTCGCTATCGGGCACGCAGGAGTTTTTGAACAGCCGCAAGATGACCGAGGCCGGCGCCATCGACGACCTCGACATGCAGGGCGAGCTGTCGGACCGCGACGACCGCCTGGACCGGTCGCTGCCCGGGTCCAAGCGCGGCGGCGACGCGTCGGCGCGGCACGGCCTGCCCGAGGTGCGCGTGGCCAGCGTCGCCTTTGCGCCCACGGGCATGGCCTTCTGCGCCGCCTCCACCGAGGGCCTGCTGGTGTACAGCCTCGACAGCACGCTGCCCTTTGACCCGTTCGACCTCAGCATGGACATCACGCCGGCCTCGACGCTGGCCGTGCTGCGCGGCGAGCGCGACTACCTGAAAGCGCTCATCATGGCGTTCCGGCTCAACGAGGCGGCGCTGCTGCAGCACGTGTTCCAGGAGGTGCCGCACCAGGACATTGCGCTCGTGGTCGACGGCGTGCCCACGGTGTACGTGGCGCGGCTGCTGCGGTTCGTGGCGGCGCAGATGGAGCAGTCGCCGCACATTGAGTTCTGCCTGCTCTGGATCAAGGCGCTCGTCGACAAGCACGGCGCCTGGCTGACGGCCAACCGCGGCAAGCTGGACGTCGAGCTGCGCGTCGTGGCCCGCGCCGTCGGCCGCATGCGCGACGAGATCCGCCGCCTGGCTGACGAGAACGTCTACACGGTCGACTACCTGCTGGACCAGGCCAAGGCCAAGAAGGCCCAAAAAACGGCGCTGGCCGCTGCGCCGCTGCTGGCGCTGGGCATGGCGGCTGCTGACTCATCAAGTGCCGTGGCCGAGACCAAGGCCGCCAAGGCCGCCGCAGCCGCCGAGAGTGCCAATGCCGTGGTCGTCTTTGACGATGGCGAAGACGACGACGAAGACGGCGGGTGGCTCGCAATGGAAGACTAATAGAGGTCAGACCGTTGGATACAAAAAGAAATCACAAAAAGCGTGTACAATTTATCAGAGTACGGCGTTCAGGGGGGGGTTATGCATTTATACTGTTTTTATTTGATCATTTGATTTTATTTTCTGTCGTGTCTTTTAATGTATTTCCCCATTGGCATTGTGAAACAAAATTTATTGCATCCCATCTTGATCTAGTGCAACTACCAGCGGCCATTGTTCCATCCACCTCGTCCCCCTCGGCCTCTATTGCCGGCTGCCTGCTGATGATGTGATTTCTGGTTCTGCTGCTGCTGGGGCTGCGGGTGGGCAGCCCAGTCCCCTGCCCAGAGGCCGGTTGACGTGTTAGGTCCCGGCGGAGGACCGGGCATTGAGCCCGGCACGGGGGGCGCCCAGTGCTGTTGCGGATTCGGAGGAAGAAAGTGAGGCGGAGGCGGAGGCGGAAGCGGTGGCGGCCACGGCCCTTGGTATCCTTGTGGGCGCGGCGGCAGTGATGGAGGAGGAAAGGGGAACGCACTGGGTAGAGGCGGCGGCGCCGGCGGTAGGGGCGGCGGCGGAGATCGGTGCCGGCGTGGTGAGCGAGACCTGGACCATGACGTGGAGCGCGACCGCGAGCGCCTCTGTGCGTATGGCCGGGATCTCGACCTGGATCGCAGCCGTGATCGTCCGGGCGAGTGCTGCGAGCGGCGACGGTCCCGGTAACGGTCATACTCTGCTGCTTGACTGCGGGCGTCAGAGTCTCTTGGCCGCCGCCCATCAGAGGAGTGGCTGCGGCTGCGACTCCTGCTCCGGCGGCTTTCCGGAACACGCAGCTTGGTGGAAGAAGATGGCCGGGGTGAGAGCGGTGACGGCGAGCGGCTTTGCCTGTGCGCGGCTGCTTCTTGGGGCCGATGTTCGCGCTCCTTCATGCGCTTGCAAAACGCCCGTGACCAGCCGTAGTACGAGTCGCCATCCAGCACGTCGCCCTGAAACACATCAATCTCGATGACCTGGCCCAGGGCGTCAAAGTCCGTGTCCGTGTCGGCGGCGGCGGACGGGGGCTCTGTCGTCCCGGCGCTGTCTCCCTCGCCGTAGATGCGATCGACGTCGGCCAGCAGACTGCGGACGCGGGCCACGAGCGCGGGCGGTGCCGGTCCGGCCTTCATTTCGAGGGGCTTGACAGCGGACGGGTCCATGGGGCGCGTCGAGTTGGGCTCCAGCACTGCGAGCCAGTTAGCAGCCGGCAGGTCATACCAGGGGGTGGCGGGGTCGCCGTGGAACGCGGGCATCAGGAACGGTGCTGTGCTGCTGCCACCACCGCTGGCGGCAGTGGCTGTGGTTGTAGTGGTTGTGGTGGTTGTCGTCGTTGTTTGTGGGTGTGCCGCGCCATCTTTCTTGGTGGTGGTGGTGGAGGAGGAGGAGAGTGCATCAGCCTCATTCGCAGCCTTGTCCACAGCGGCCGTCAGCTGTTCCAGGACCGCGTCGGAGTAGTAGCCCTGTTCGGACCACAGGTCCAGCAGACGTCGTATCTTGGCAATCTGCTTCGGCGCGCGCGGAAAGGACGCGGCCGCCGTCACCAGAGGCACGAGGCTGGGCTCGATGATCGCTGTAAACTTCTGCTGCTCTGGGCGGCCATCACGGCCACCGCTGCTGCGGTATGTGACATGGTACAGCACATCGTTGACAATGTACAAGAGGTGCAGGCGTCTGCGGCGGGCCGATGTGGTCTTTGTGGCAACAGCGCCACTGTTGCCACTGTTGCTGGATGCTGTTGGCGCGTGTGTGAAGGAGTTGGCGAGCGCCACGAGGTAGCGGCCCGTGGCTGCCGTTCGTGCAGGCGATGCTGCTATATGACGAAGAATCCAACGTTTACAAGTCTGTAGATAGGGGAGAGAGAGAGGAGAAAAAACGAGGCAGAAAACACAGGACGCCAGTGCCGCAGTTTGTTCCAGCGTTTAGTCATTTGGCCGAAGACGTGGTGTTCTCTCCTGTCTGCTCTGACTACTCTCTATAACCATTTGTATGAAGAGCAGAAGCAGTAGGAGCAACAGGAGAGAAAAAAAGGGAGGAGTGCGGTCAAACCTGGACATGGGCCGGCGAGCAGCGCGTGGCAGCAAGGGCCAGCAAGCGGGTGAACTCGTCAATGTCGTCGCGCAAGCAGGGCGCGGGGTCGGGACGGAGGAGCACGGCTAGGAGAGAAGCCTTGGAGATGGCCAGCTGGGCCACGGAGGCCATGGTGTAAGACGAGGTGATGGGAGTACTCAGTAGTATCGAGAGAGTCTTGAGGCGGCGATGAGACGAGGCTGAGGAGCGCGCGTTATTTGCGCGTCGGTTCGGGAGAGTCGTTGGCAGACAAAGCCATAATATTCTCAGATGCCAGGTGTGTTTTCCGTGAAGCGGCGCAGTCGATACAGTCGATGCGATGCCAAGAAGTACTCGGTGCTCGTTGAATACTTGGGAGATGCCGCATCGGTCGTGAGGCTCGTGAGCGGCAGCTCAAGTGGGGCTGTATGTCGTATAGTCACATGATTGGCTGAGTGTCTTTCGCGACGGCCACAGCCTTGCATGCACACAACGTTGCCCATTACAGCTATTTTGTGCACAGGCAGGAACACCGTTAAGTATTATGATTTTTTGTCTTTTTTTATATTTATTATATTACTTGTCATGGCTTCCATCAGCTCAGATCACTCTGTTTGTTTCACCAGTTGAATATTGAACGTTTGTTTCCCACCAATATAAATATTCCCATATTACAGGATAGATCCATGTGGCGCCAATTTAGAGCTGAGATGTTCCTTCCTTCCTCCCATACGCGCAGCACCTGCGACCGTATGCGTGTTACATAATCACCGACCGCCGCGGATCACGAAAACCTGTCTCCCTTTGGACTGGTAAACGGTACGCTGGCCTCGAATTTGCTTTTTTCTACCACCTGCTGCTGGCCGGTTGTTGGCGCATGCTGTGTCGGTGCCGGGTCGAAGCCGGAGCTGGGCGAGCCGCTGTTCTGCTCGAGGGCGTCGATGACGGACTTTTTGCGGCGCTGCTCGACCAGGCGCGCCTGGCGGTCGGCGTTGATGCTCTTCTTGGCAAAGTAGTAGGCAGCGCCACCGGCTAGGACGTTGGTTAGTGACTGCTTGAAACGGTAGAGTACTATCCTTGCCAGGACTGGCGCAGGTGGCGCAGGAAGAGGGTGAAGAGGATCAACCAAAGCAGACGTACCAGCACAGAGAGTGCCCCAGCCAAACCTGGATGCGGAGAGCTCTCGTTAGTATTTGATCAAGGTAAGTAAGACAGACGAAGAACTCGGAAAAAGGCGATGCTCGTGGTGAGGTGAGTAGCTGCTGTCCCCGGGGCACAGGCAGATTTGCGGCGGACGTACCAGAAAGAGCGGACCTAGGACAGAAAGGTTAGCAAAGCTGTTCCGGCAAAGTAGACATGAGAGACACCACGGCGAAAGGCTGTGCGGCAGACAATGGCCGAGGGAAGCCGAGAAAGGCCCAGTTGCGCCGGGATTCGCCGTGGCCGGGCCGCGGGGCACCGGGCGGAACTGAGCCAAGCCAGCGCACAGGGTCTACCCGAAGTAGCCAAGGGTCGTCTGCCGAGGGGAGCCAAGACATGCACGGGGACACAGGCTTACAGTGTTCATTGTTGTTGTTGTTGGGATGCCGAAGCCGGAGGTAGAGAAAAGAGGATCGTGAGTAGTCGTCGATGCGATGCGATTAGTAGGTGAGGCGAATACGAGTCGTTGCGCCGTTTATATGTCAAGGGAGGTGGTTGCGGTGGTCGTGGTGGGCGGGAGGCTCAATTGAATAAACCCGAAATAAAATACAAGAGAGGAATCGGGATTGCGCACACACGGAGCATTGAAAGTCTTCTAAACTGCGCGGTAGGTAACGGCGGCCATTCTCTAGCTTGGCCCGCATTTTTCCTATGCCACAATCGTACGATGCCGGGCTCTGGTTTACAGGCGGGTCATCCCACGTGCATGTGTCACGTGTCTTCTATGACAAAGTCGAGATGTCTGCCAGACACTCAACCATGACAAGTACGCTCACACAAGTCCGCGTCCACTTGATTTTTTTTGAATTTTGATCATTACCACAAATACAGACATTAAATGCAAGGCACCATGCCTGCCCGTTACTGCAGGTTGACAAACAGGCCGCCATCGACCAGGAGCTCTGCGCCCGTCTGTGATGATTAGTCAGCATGGACGAAAGCTCACACAAAACACACAACACTGAAAAAGACCGACTCACCACAAAACTGCTCAGCTCTTCGCAGGCCAGGAAAACAGCCGGCCCCGCGAGATCGCGCGTCTGGCCCAGGCGGCCGAGCGGCGTGCGGCCCTCGGTGTAGGCGCGCTTGGCGTCGTCGGCCAGGTCGACGTCGTTGAGCTGCGTGCGGATGGTGCCGGGCAGCAGCGAATTGCAGCGGATGCCGTACTTGCCGAGGGCGACGGCGCACGACTGCATGAGGCTCTTGACGCCGGCCTTGGTGGGGGTGTAGTGGGTCTGCTGGCCGCCGCCGACGAGCGCCGAGATGGAGCTGATGCCGATGATGGAGCCGCCCGTGGGGGTCTGGCCGCGCGCCATTTGGCGGCCGGCGGCCTGGACGGCGTAAAAGGCGCCCGACAGGTTGGTGCCGACGGTGTGCTCAAAGAGCGCGGGCGACAGGTCCAGGAACTCGGCAAACTCGCAGACGCCGGCATTGCTGACAAAGACGTCGAGGCGGTGCTCGGGGAAGGCCGACACGATGGTCTCGACAAACTTTTGGCCCGTCTCGGGCTTGGAGATGTCGCCGGCAAATGTCACGAGCCGGCTCGACACGTCCGGCGACGCGGTCAGCGTGCGCACCTCCTCGAGGAGGCTCTTGAGGTGCGCCTCGTCGCCGGGGCCGCCATAGTGGTTGACGCCGACCTTGGCGCCCTGGCGGATGTATTCGAGGGCGATGGCCTGGGTATTTGCATCAGAATATGTCGTAGGACATGCAGATCTTGATCAGAATCAGCTGGAACTCACCCGTCCAATGCCGGTCAAGCCACCCGTGATGCCGGCGACCTTGCCGGCAAGAAGCTGTGCAGACGCCATATTGAAGCGCCTGTTTCAAGGCAGGGGGGGTTGTTGGACTTTGAAATAAATAAGCTGTAGATTAAAAAGAGCTTATAGGCGTGTTGGTTGTCTGCTCGAGTGGCTGCCGTGCTCTTCACTCTTCTTTACACTGCTTTGTGTCGTTTCTGTCGTAAATTTTCGCTGGTCAAGGGCGGCCCAGGCGTGTGAAAAGAAAGGAGAAAAGAAATCGCCAGACAGACAGAACAAGCTACGGATATCTTACAAACTCGGAGTGACGAATGACCAAGGTGGATGCTCGGCATAACACAAAGCTGCCCGTTGAGCTGTAGTTACAGAGCGCGATTTGGCGGGGTCCTACCCCGAGGGCGTCGATACCCCATAAATTGCCCACTAATCGCTGTATAAATCTACCGAGCGGGTCAACTTCGTGGCATTGGAGGCCGAGCACGTCCGTTGACGATATCGCTACGAGTTCTGTGACAGGATGTGTTTGTTCTATTGTTTGTAGTAATCAATGTGTTTGTGTTTTTTTATCAGAATGTGACAAAAAAGCAAATTGTACGGTTTGAATTTCGAATTTCAAAAAATAAAATACATCAAGAATGCACAATATTTTCGCGTATTGAAAAAAAAGAGGGAAAATGATTAACAATGCTACAAAATGTAAAGAATTGATGGATCATCAAACTCGATCTTGAATATCCCAGAAAAAAATCAGAACACTCAAAGGGCCGGACATAACAAGTAGGAGAATATATATTCAAAGAGTCAATCCCAGGAGCAGACTGAGTTCAGCACTCTTGGAAGTAGCCCTCAACTACTCCGTAGACAACACGTGATAGTCTGACTTGAAAATAAGCAAAGCTGTTTAGCACTGACAGTCAGGTCCGAAGCTTAGACGCCACGTTTATTCAAACTGGGAGTAAAGTACTGGGACGTGATCAAATCCTGACTACAGTTGATACACCCGAGGCACCAATGGAGATGTGATATTAGCCAAAGACTGATTTTGCCGGATAGCTTTTGCTATGCTAGAATTGAAAAGCCCTAACAGTCAACGGAAAAGAGGACGAAGCTTTATCCCGACCTCGAGGTATTTCCATTCAGTCCTGGGCAAAGAGGGCTAATATGAGGCCTAGCGGCAAGACATTGTTGAGCCGCATCAACTGCCAAACAGCCCGGTCGAGTGACTTTACGACGTACTCTGTATTTTGCCATAGTTTGCTGAATACGGAGTAGAGATGTAACATGTGTTGCCACTAGACTGCTGGAGTCATGTTGGAAGTGAGACGAGACATGGAAAAACCAGCTTGGGCCTGTATTTACGCATCAGCTGCTTGTTGGAGCGTGTAGTTCCTGGCTAAGAGTGACAAAGGGCCTTTGCTGTGGTTAATTCACACCACCAGGCCGGGACGAGATATAGAGTACGGAGTAGGCCGATGCAGTTAGCGCGGACTGCCCGAGTTGGCTACGGCGACTGGGTTCTTCCCTTTTGGGAATACGCAACACTCATCCAGATGGCCGTGACAAGCGACCAATTCAACAAGGCTCTCGAGACAGTTTTTTTTACGTTTTTTTTTTTTTTTTAATTATTTTCAATAGTCACATCGGGGCATCTGAGTGTGCCTCAAGCTACTCGGAAAAGCTGCCCGGAATCGGCAGTCAAAATCCATCATAGCTGGCAGACGCGAGCCCAATCTGCGATGTCATAAAGGGTTGCCACGAGTTAATTTAGCTTAGACTGGATACATTCTATGAGTTACGAATGACGCATAAAAGAAATACAACAAGAAGCAACAAATGCAAACAAAAAGCAAGATTCATCCCTCGCCCCAAAACGGAACTACCATGCAACACCATGTAAGTGACACTTCACGTGACTACCCCACAACCGCCATCCGCAACACGTGAATCCACCAACCCCAGCCCAGCCTACCCAAGGTACTTCGTCATCCTAGCCCCGTCATCTCGTCGTGGCTGTTGACTTTTAGCATTTCTCGTGTCCAGGCTTCCAGGTTTCCCAGCTTTGCAGGTTTTCAGCTGTTTGCCTGCCCACACCCCACCCAACCCCCCCCCCTTATTCTCACCGCACTGCCTCTCTACACAGCATCTGGCGCACGGTCTATTACTTTGGCCGCCTCTTTTTTCTCATATTTCCTCGTCATCTCGTCACCGCGCCCCCTCTTCAAATCGTCAAAATCGTCAAAATCCTCGAATCCTCAACATTTCAAAATCCCACCATCTCAGCATCATCGCCGCCTCGTCCATCTACGCTGCCCGCCATCCGTCTCCTCCGCATGGGCCTCGCGTCGTCTCCCGCTCTCCTTCCCCCTCCATCCCGCGTCTGTCCTCTAGCGTCGGCTTTGCCGCGATGCCTCCTCCGCCCGAAGAGGATGGCCCCGATGGCTCCTCGATTGTAAGCTTGCCACGGGTTTCTGGGGGGGGGGGCGGTGGCGG
>JADHKN010000049.1:0-183637 GCA_019925475.1 Ophiostoma ips | reverse complement strand
GCGGCAGACAATGCCGTCGAGGCCGGCACGGCTACACCGGGCCAGCACATACTGCTATCTGCCCTCGGAGTCAGCTCCCATAACCGTCCGCGGTCGGTTTCTGGCTGGGCGTGCAAAAAATCATGTTATTGCGTCACTGGTCCAGGCTTGCGTCTGCCGTCTCTTCTCTTCCTCTTCTCTTCTGTCCTCTCGGGTGGCTGGTAGGATGGTTGGTTACTCGTGCTCCCCCCCTTCCCTCCCTCCTTCTCACAAAAAGAGATAAAAAACTGTGTACACTCCCTTGTGCATGCACTTGCTGAGCACACCAGCAATCCCGTAGTCCCAGACCACCTCGTGTGTGTCGTGTTTCCTCGTACTGGATTTTCTCTTGCTTCCAATCTTCCGTCTACACAAGCTTGTGCAGTGCTTCACTCGTGTCCTCGCTCCGGGCGTGCCATCTGACACACAAAAACTCACCACGCTGTCCCTCTGGGCGGGCTTTGTGCCACTCACACGCTTCTCTTTTGCTCTTTGTGCTCCTCTCTCTTTTTTCGTTTGTGTTGGTTTTGATGAAAAGCCACCTCTAGGAGGTGTCACGCTCGGGACGGCTGATGCTGCTCGGATGGTGCCACTTGCGAGGACGAATGGATAACGTAACGACCATGGCATGACTGCATGAGGCGCTGGAGTAATGGAATGGCAGTGAGACGGATGACGGGTCGAGTACGCGTCTGTGATGTTGGTGTGTTTTTTTTTTTTAAATATTTGATTTTTTGTGTTTCGATTTTTTATTTTGACTTTGATTTTTACAAATATTAATTCTTATTAAATACTTTCAGAACGAGGCTTTTTAGTATGATTCGACTTTGTTCTCTTTGACCTGTAAATAATAAAATTATAAATACCAATAAAGAATCAGTCGTAGATTCCACCTCATCAGCTTACGCCCTCACTGGGCCTTTGTTGTTACCCCTATTCGCCCAACCTTTGTGACAGCCAACCACCCGCTTCTGATCTATCACAATGTCATCGCGGTTGTTCTTTGATGGAATTTTCAGTTTGACTGTATGTTCAACATGACAAAGGTATATATGCTTGGTAGCGAACGCAGAGAAGGCAACGGGCAACGTTGATCATTTACAACAAGAAAATGAAGAGAGAAAATCAAACAGACGTCACGTAGGATTGAGAGAATTTGAAAAAAAAAAAAAACCGCCTGCAAATAAAAACAAACCACCACACAATCACAACATCATGTTCGTCGACGGCGTGCGGTTCGACGTCCCCCGCAGGTGCGCCGACGACCCCTTGTACAGGCTCTGCCAGATGTACGCCTCGCTCAGCAGCAGCTCAATGTCCTTCTCGGTCCAGTCGCGCGTCGGCAGCGACTGCAAGAACATCATAATCTCCTGGAAGTCCATGGCGCACAGCTTGCGCGACCATTTGACCAGAAAGGCCGCGCACACGTACAGGTGGAACTCGGAGAAGCCGTTCTCCTCGGCCATGTACGTGTCCCACATGCGGATCGTGTTCTTGACGCTGATCTCGCGCATCAGCAGGCAGTTCATCCAGCGGAAGCTGAACTGGATAAACTCGACGTTCTCGGCCTCCAGGTGCCGCGCCAGCGTCATGTCGATGCGCGACGTCAGGTCGCGCAGCGCCGCCACCTGCCGCTGGATGCCCGGCTGCGCCACAATGTAGTGGTCCTGGATGCCGTCGAGCAGCTTGGTCAGGCACCAGAACGAGTCGGCCTCGACCGCGTCCAGCACCGCCTTGGGCAGCTGGCCCGGGTCCATGCCCGTCTCAATGTCCGGGTCGGCAATGTACGCGCCCAGAAACACCTGCCAGAACGGCGTCACCAGGTCGTTGATGCCCTGCACGTAGCCGCTGGCCGGGTGCCGCACCGCCCACACGTACAGGATGCGCTCCAGCGACCGCTGCGTTGCCTCGTAGCCGTACAGCTCAATGTGCGGGTTCGTGCGCGGCACGTCGATGCTGATCTGGTGCCACACGGCCTCGTCCAGGCCGCGTCTGGTGGTGGTGTTGGTGTTGGCGTTGTTGTTGTTGATGGAATTATTTGGCTTGACGCTTGACAGCCCTTGGCCCATGTCGCCGCTGTTCCTGCTGCTGCCACCACCACCACCACCACTCCGCTCAAACGCCTGCCGCACGCCATCCAGATACTCCCGCCGCTTCCGCTCCAGCGTCGCCACGCGCCGCTCGCTGCTCGTCGGCAGGTAGCTCAGCAGCAGCTGCCACGTCATGGCGCGCACCTCTTGCGGGATGCCCGACCACGCCAGCGCCCGCAGCTCCGGCAGCGAGATTGTCGTCGCCTGCAGCAGCTTCTTGAACCGGTTGATGCGGTGTATTCGCGAGTTGATGGCCTCGACCTCCTTGGGCGTCGCGTTGGCCGGCACGGGCTGGTGGTCGATCAGGTGCAGCGCGTTGGCCGGGTCCCGCAAGATGTCCTTGTACTGCGGCCGCAGGATCTTGCCCTCGCTCTTCTTCGGCACCGGGTACGACGGCGCCGGCCGCTCGACGGCGATGTCGGCACTATTCGAGTACCGCCGAGCGCTCGGCCCGCCGCCGAGGGGTGTTGCTGTTGCCGCCGGCGTCGATGTCGATGTCGTCGGGTCGTGTCTTCTTCTGCTGCTGCTGCTGCTGCTGTTTATACTGTCGAGTACCGACAGGTCGTGGTCGCCGCCGCCGCCACTCACAAAGCTGTCATAAAACGACATGCCCCTGCCGGGCCCCGAGGGCTCTGGCTGGCTCTTCTTCTTCTGTTCCGACGACGCCGACGCCGCCGCTGCTGCCGCCATTCGCCGTGTCCTTCGCTTCATATTCGACAGACTGGGCAGGCCAAAGTCGTCGCCGTCGTCGTCCTCCTCGTCGTAGCCGTACGCGCCGTACTCGTCGTCATCGTCCTCGGGCTCGTCGTCGGCCTTCCAGTCGTCGTCGGTGTTGGTGAGGAAGCTCTTGTAGTTCTTGGGCGCCGTCGTGCCGCCGTGCTTGCTCGACGGCAGGTGCAAGCTGCTGCTGGCGGTGTGTGTCTTGTGGTGCGAGGAGGAGGAGGAGGAGGCGGGGGGTGGTGTTCGCGGGCGCGAGGACGAGCCAAGGTTGCTGGTTTGTTAGTCTGTGGGGGTGAGTTTGCAGAGCAGGCAGCGAACGTACAGTGTATCAAACTTGAGCATGTCGGCATGTGAATAGGACGCCCCGACGACGATGCCGGACTCGCGCCGGCCGCCGCTGTCGGAGCTCTTCTTGGCGGCTGCTTCGCGCGCCGGCGCTCTCCAGAACGGTGAGGTAGAGCTAGAGGGTCAGTACAGCAGTACATTTCGTTGAAGAAAAAGACAACAACAACTTACTCGGCCTTGTCTGTTTCAGCAGCAGCAACCAGTTAGCAAACATGGCCTGCACAGCCTAGGCGAGGGCATACCCCGCTGCATTTTCACATACCGACTTGTACCATTTCCTGCTGCTAGTTCTCACGTGTCAGTAAACCATATATATCTCTCTAGCTTGATGCTCCCGAGAGAAAGGGGAACGCACCTGGGCGGCCGGCGGCTTCTTGCCGCTCCCCGACGAAGAAAACATGGGGCGGGGAGAGGGGTTGTTTTCAGCGCGTCAGCGGCTCGTTGCGAATGCAGATGGGTGTCCGGGTCATCTGCCCATGTGTGATTTGCGCGTGTGACGTCTTCAGTCGCGGTCGGGGTGAGAGTGAGGCCGAGAGTGAGGTCGAGAGTGAGGTCGAGGTGAGGTCGAGGTCGAGGTCGGGATGCCGCCGAGGAGGCGCGCGCGCCAAGCTGTCGTGGAGCAGGTCGGCTGGGTAGAGTATGCTGCAAACAAACAGTCCGAAGTGTGGATACAAGTCACATCTATCTCGCCGTGTCGTCGTCGTCAAGACCTGCCGAGCGCTCGTTCGTAGTGGTGCGACCGGCCAGAACTGTCGTATGCCGTGTTGTGGTGGTTATTATGGTTATGTAACACAGACACACCTACGGGTAACAGCTACCACGTTGGCCTGTACCCCACTAGCCCGTTTGCGCACAAGTGATACACCGCGGGGGACGGCTATTAACAGCTAGTAGTCGTAACAAGTACGGCGTACGAGTGTCCCGTACTTGCGGCGGTTTTATTAGTGGGTCCCCGCGTTCTGCAGTGGCTTTTTGTTTGCGCGCGCGTGGCTTGAGCCTGAGGCAGAAAGAAACATTGGAGCTAACAGGCACGCTGACAAAGCCTAGCAAGGGCAGCCGAAGCTGCTGCATTCGGCGGTTTCTCAGTTTCATTTGTATTTCTTTTCCATCAAAAACAGAACAACAAACGACGACGACCTTTTTTTGCACGCCGCTCACCGTCTGCAACTGTTGTATCATATCAATTGTACTTTTGGTCTGCCAGATTTCGACTTTCTGCCTGTACATCACCACCGCCGATCAGCTAGACAGACTTCCGGAAACCTTCAACGACGATGACGGACGCCGACAACTTTGAAGACGAGCTTTTTGCCGATCTGTAAGCCCCATTCTCTCTGTGTTCTGATGGCCCCGATGCAAGTGCGGCTGGATGCGAGGGACCAATGCTGACGCCTTCTTCTTCTTTCCTGCAGGTACAACGATGACGAGCCACAGCCTTCCAAGCCAGCACCGGCACCTCCCACCCCACAAACGCAATCCAAGCCAGTAGCAGCAGCATCAGCAGCATCATCATCAGCCGCAGCCGCAGCCGCCGCGGTACCTGCTGCGGCGGGCCATGCGCAGGACGAGGACTACGGCGACGAGTCGCACCTCTCGGGCAACAGCGAATACGACGACACCATGCGCGAGGAGTACGACGACGACGACGACGACGTGGACTTTAACCTGGGCAACGGCGGTGCCAGCACCACGAACAACAATGCCAGCAATACTGCCAACAACACGGCAAACGACCACCGTTCCGAGGACGCACCGCAGCAGGGCGGCGGCGGCCACCACTATGCAGACGCACGGTCAAGCGCACCACCACCGAGGCCAGCCTTTCACTCGAAAGAAGACGGGTAAGTTTGTTGTGTGCATTTTTTGTGTTGAAGTCAGTCATCCATTTGGTTGTGCGATCAGTTGGAGTTTTGCAGAGTTTCTAGCTTGGTCTTGGTCTTGGCTTGGTCCTGGTCTTAAGTCTTGGTCTGTTGGGGAAGATGAGCGAGCAATGAACCAGCTTGGGCATGTGGAGATGACGTGAATGTGGTTCATGGGCAGCGGCAAGAGTGTGGGGGAGGTGGCCTTGAAAAAAAGAAGAACAAGAAGTGAAGAGGAGCTCGCAAGCGTGAGCGGCTAAGCAGCCGAATCTGAGCGTGGCCTCAGATCCACGTCAAGTGAGGATCAGAGCGGGCTGATTGCTGGACTCGACGAGTGTTCACACTGTGTACGAGTGCTGCGTGTGAAGCGTGGCCGGCACTGGCAGAGGCAAGACGGGCGACAGCGTCAGATGTTAGCCGTTCAGACATTCAGACAGGCAGACAGGCAGACAGCAAACACCTCGCAGACAGCAGACAGCAGACAGACAGCAGAGACAGAAACAGCAGACAGAGACAGAGACAGACCGCAGACAGACAGCAGAAAGCCATACAGACAGTATAAACAGAGTTCCAAGCCAGACGCAGAAAGAGAATTACACAGTAGCAGAACAAGAGAACAAGGAACAAGAAAAAGGAACAAGAAAAAGAGCACTTCCCAGCCTTGTCTTATTTGCCGTCTCCTTTGCCCTCCTTGTGCCTGTCCCTCTCGCCGGCGTGCTGCCCGACTCTCTCCTATTCAACATTTCAACATATTTCAACTTAAACACCACAACCCACCGACAATGACAAACACACCCTACTACCCCTACTACCCGCAACGTGGTCGCCGCGGCTGCTCTGGACCCGACGCCGTCTCTGTCGTCACGCGCCTCGACTTTGACAATGTGGACGCGCCGTACGGCCACCTCGTCCTCGACGGCTGTCTGCCGCCGCCGCCGCTGCCGCCATGTTATCCGCCATGTTATCCTGGCCATGAACCTGCACTGGAGCCTGGTGAGGTGCCAGCGCCGAGAAGCAACCATAGAGAGTCTGTCTGTGAGGCGGCAATGCTGCTCTGCCTTTCTGTCCTTGTTGCTGCAGCTGTTTTTTTCTTTCTTTTTTATTTTTTCTTGTTTCTTTTGATGCTCCCTGTACTGTTTGACCTTATACTAACAAGTATAGGAAAATGTTCATTGGCGGCCTCAACTGGGAGACCACAGACCGTAAGTTTTGCATCTCTTGACAGCTTCTCTCAACCAGCATACTAACCACCCAGAATCCCTCCGCGACTACTTTTCCCAGTTCGGCGAGGTGCTGGAGTGCACGGTGATGCGCGACGGCGCCACGGGCCGGTCGCGGGGCTTTGGCTTCTTGACGTTCAAGGACCCCAAGACGGTCAACATTGTCATGGTCAAGGAGCACCACCTGGACGGCAAGATCATCGACCCCAAGCGCGCCATCCCGCGCGACGAGCAGGAGCGCACGTCCAAGATCTTTGTCGGCGGCGTGTCGCAGGACACGACGGACCAGGAGTTCAAGGAGTACTTTGCGCAGTTTGGCCGCGTCGTCGACGCCACCCTGATGATGGACAAGGACACTGGCCGCCCGCGCGGCTTCGGCTTTGTGACCTTTGAGTCGGACGCCGGCGTCGAGGCCTGCCTCAGCACCGACCTCGCCATCCACGGCAAGCCCATTGAGGTGAAAAAGGCCCAGCCGCGCGGCAACCTGCGCGGCAACGGCGACAACAATGATGACGATGCGGGCCGCCGTGGCGGTGGTGGCGGTGGCGGGCCCATGAACAAGTTCCGCAAGGGGCCCGGCGGCTACGACGACCATAACGGCGGCGGCGGCGGCGGTAATCAGCACATGGGCATGGGCATGGGCATGGGCGGTGGTGCGGCGGGCGGCATGACGCCGCAGGTCATGGCGCAGTACTGGCAGCGCATGCAGCAGTACTTTGCGGTGATGCAGCAGCAGATGGCGATGAACCGCGGCATGGGCGGTGGTGGTGGTCCTGGAGGTCCCGGCGGTCCTGGCGGGCCCGGCGGCATGCCGAATATGCCTGGGATGCCCGGGATGCCCGGGATGCCAGGGATGCCCGGCATGGGCGGCATGGGCGGCATGAACCCGCAGATGATGCAGATGATGCAGATGCAGCAGATGCAGCAGCAGCAGCAGCAGCAGATGATGAACCGCAACGGCGGCGGCATGGGTGGCGGTATGGGCGGTGGCGGCATGGGGGGTGGCATGAACCCACAGATGAACCCGCAGATGATGCAGCAGATGATGGCGCAGCAGCAGCAGCAGGGTGGTGGCGGCCCCGGTGGTCCCAACGGCCCCGGACGCAACAACAACTTCAACGCCATGGACCAGCAGATGTTTGAGCAGCAAAAGTACGAGCAGTCGGGCCGCGGCGGCAGTGTCGGGCCGGGCGGCGGCAGCAACAACGGCGGGCAGTCGCCATGGGGCCGCGAGGGCAGCACGGGCGGTGATGGGTCGTATGAGGACGGCAACGGCGGTGGTGGTAGCCACCAGCAGCAGCAGCACCAGAACCCGATGCAGGGCCAGAACATGAGCATCCGCGGCAGCTTCCACCGCAACAACATGAACCGGGGTGGCAGTGTCGGCGCTGGCGGTGGCGGCGGCAACAACGGGCCCATGGACCCGAACAACGCGCCGCCGGCCAACGCACCGACGGGCCCGAAGAACGCGGGCCGGCCGGGCGCCAACTACCGCGGCGGCGGGCGGGGCAGCGGCGGCAACAACCGGGGTTACCACCCGTACTCGCGGAACTAGGTGGTGGGTGGTTGTGGCGGGCGGTCATGTGACGGGCGGCTTGTATTACTAATTTCTTTTTTGTTTCTTTTTTTCTTTTTTTCTGTCTCTTTTTTCTGTTTTTTTTTTTTTTTTTCTTTTCTCTTTTTCTTTTCACTTTCCATTTCTCTCTTCCACTTCTTCTATACTTTATACTTTTTAGTTTCAACTTCTCTCCGTTTATTCCGTACTTTTCCAAATAATCTACAAATTGTACAACACCATGATACCACCGCCTACGCAAACAACCGCGTAAAACCCTCCTCGGGCGGCTGCAGCCAGTTCTTCTCGTCGTACACCGTGCCCTCGCCCTCGATCACGTGAAAGGTGTAGATGATGCGGCCCTTGCTGCTGCGGTTCTTCTCGCTCTTGTGCAGCAGGTTGCCGTGGATCAGCACGAGCGACCCGGCCTTGACCTCGCCCATGACGTACTTGCTGGCGTCGTTTTCGTCGGCCGCCGCGATGATGCTGTCACTGTTTGGGTCCGGCTGCCCGGCCGGGAACTGCGGCCCGGCGTTCGGCACCATGTGTGTCCCCCCCCCGGCCTTGCGCACCAGCCGGTTGCGCACGGGCGCCGTCTTGTGCGACCCGGGCCAGAACGACAGGCAGCCGTTGTCGACGGTGGCGTCCTCGAGCGCGTACCAGAACCCCACGGCGCTCGGCGGGTCCGTGTACAGGAACGTGCTGTCCTGGTGCGGCGGCACGGCGCCGCCGATCTCGGGCTGCTTGCAGATGATCATGCTCTGCAGGCAGCGCGCGTCGCGGAACCCCAGGCTGCGCGCAATGGGCGCGACGGGCACGGCGCCGGCGAACAGGTGCTGCTGCTGTGTTGGTGTTGGTGTTGGTGAGGTAATACCAGAGAACACCGGGTTCAGCACATGCAGGTAGTGGCCGATCTTGTTGACGGCGCGCTCCTTGGGCTTGGCCAGCTGGCCCGTGGCGGCGTCAAAGGCGTCCTCCTCGAGAAAGAAGCGCACCTGGTTGCCGGAGCCGAGAAAGTACTCGTCGCCGACGTGCGCGCCATCTCCGTCCTCACCACTGCCCGTCTGGAACTTGGTCAGCGGGTGGCCCTCGAGCGTAAAGTCCTCCTCGAGCAGCCGGCGGGTCTCGGCCAGCAGCGCGTCGACGGCGGCCGGCGGCAGCGCATCGGGGATGATGAGGTAGCCGTCGCGCTCAAAGGCGGCGACCTGGTCGGGGGTGAGGCCTTCAGTCATTGTGTTGGATGAAAAAAAGTGAAAAGAGAAGAAAAGAAAAGAAAAAAAAGAAAAAAGAAGCGCAGCTCGTTATCAAGCTATGTGGCTGGTTTGCTTGGTCTTCTCGGCAGCTCCACCAGGATCGGAGGGTCCCGACCGTCGCACGCAGGCCGTGATAAGGTTGTGGCGTGATGCGGTTGTCGAAAATATCGAGGCTGTACGAGTAATATCAAGTTATCTGTACTACAAGTACTCGTAGTGATGATAACTTGTCAGATGCACGTGCTCATCGCCATGTCGGCGTCCCTCCTTCCGTCCGCGGCTCATCCCGCCTTCCTGTTCGAGATATAAGCGCCCCGCGGATTAGTAAGCAGGCGCGGCGATACCTCTGCTACGGAGTTCATCAGTCGAAAAGGCCTAATCAACATCTGCCATGCGACCAGCATGAAACCCCCGGCAATCTCGAGATCCATTGACCAACGCATTTATCCGAGACAGTCTTGGAAGCTGCACCGTTCAGCTCTTGTCTTACATCAGCTGCTGCGCGGGTGTGGGTGCATATTGCTTTGCTTTGCTGGCGGTTCTTCCCCTCACAGCTATGCCGAGGCTGTTGGTCTGTCTCGCCGCCAGCAGTTCATAAGTAGGGCTTCCTCCATCAACCTTTTGAGGACGCTGAGTTAGATGTGACTATCACTCTACCACAAAAACCCCCACCATGGCCCAGACAAACAACCCCATGCCCGACCTGCCGCCGGTGCCGCCCGTGTCGCGCCGCACCATCCCCATCGCCGGCATCATCGTCGACTTTTACGGCATCGAGGAGCTGCCGGCCGGCACCGAGTCCGTGTCGCTGCTGTGGCTGCACCACCCGCGGCTGCGCTCGCGCCTGGACATGGCCGACATGGCCGCGCGCTGCGTGCGGGCGGTCAACACCTCTCAAGTCGAGGGCCGCCACACGCACGGCCTCGTGGCCGCCGCCTTTGACCAGCGCAACCACGGCTCGCGGCTGGTGTCGGCGCGCGCCAACAAGGCGTGGCGCGAGGGCAACGCGACGCACGCGCAGGACATGCTGGGCATGATTGCCGGCACCGTCGTGGACCAGCAGCTGCTGCTCGACCTCGTCGACTCGTATATTCACAAGGATGGTGATGGCGACGGCGACATGTCGTCCTACGACGACCCCGCGCCGGCCGCCGACGGGCTGCGTTATGTCAACGGCGCACTGCCCGCCCACATTGCCGTCACGCAGCACCTGCAGCTGGGCGTGTCGCTGGGCGGCCATACCGGCTGGCAGCTGCTGTTTGCCGACCCGCGCGTCACAGCCGCCGCGCTCATCATCGGCTGCCCGGACTACATGGCCCTGATGGGCGACCGCGCGCGCCTCAGCCGGCTGCCATCCTACACGGCGGCCGTGGCACAGAACGATAACGATAAAAGCAGCCACCCCTTCTTTGGCAGCCACGACTTTTCCACCGCCCTCGTGGACGCGTGCCGCAAGCACGACCCCAAGGGCATCGTGTTCGGCCTCGACGCGGCCGAGTGGCCGGCGCCCGGTTCGGCGGCCGAGCAGCACCTGCACAGCACGCTGCAGCGCCACGTCGCCGGCAAGCGGCTGCTGGTGTGCTCGGGCGGCGCCGACAAGCTGGTGCCGTACCGGTGCGTCGAGCCGTTCCTGGCCGTGTTCCAGAAGGCGGCCGCCACCTGGCCGGACCTGGGCCTGGCCGTGACCAACACGGTCTACGACGGCGTCGGGCATGCGTTCAGCGCGGACATGGTGGCGGACGCCATTGCGTTTGTGGTCGACACGGTGTCGGCCGCGCCGACGGCGAACTCGAAGACGTCCAAAATTTAGTTTATTTTTATTTAATAGAAGATAGATGGAAATTAGCTAAACCCCACATTCCATGGCCGCGGACTATCGTCCTCCAAGGCCTCCATGTCGCCCTTGGGACCAATGAACCGCGTCTTCAGGCCGCTGCGCTGCCGCTCGGCGTCGTCGACAAACAGCATCTGGTCGCTGTTCCACATGTTGCGCGCGCGCCGCTTGCCCGCCAGCACCGCGCCCACGCCGTGCGGGTCCTGCGCCCAGTCGTCGGTCACGTGCGTCGCGCCGTGCATGGCCGCGCGCTTGTCCGCAGTATCCGCCGCGTCTGCGGCGGTGCCCCCAAACTCGGCCGGCAGGTTCGGCGGGTTGATCCCCACAAACGTGACGCGCTTGTCCAGCGGCAGGAACGCAATGGCGTCCGGCCCGCAGTGGCCGTCCACGAGGCGCGCCTGCTTGAAGCCGTGGCTGACGATGGTGAGCCGCCGCGGCCACGTGCCGGGGCCGACGTGCCGCCAAAAGGCCACGAGGCTGAACAGGATGTTGTAGTACGAGTCGAGCGCCTGCTCCTCGACAATGATGCGCGGCCGCAGCGGGATCGGCGACAGCGGGTGCAGGGCGGGTGTGACGATGGCATCATCATTAGCATCATCATCAGACGCCGGCGGCAGCAAGCCAAAGTAGTCGTTGGCGGCCGCCAGGTTGGCATAGCTGCGGCCCTCGGAGAGCGGTGTGAGCTTGCGTGTCGGCCCCCCCGAAAACGCCACCACGGCGCGCTCGTCCTCGGCCAGCACCCGAATCCCTGCCTTGATGTGCTCGATAAACGTCGGGGTCTCGCCCGCCTTGTAGCTCTCAATCAGCCACTCGGCCTCGTCGTAGCCCTTGGCCGGGCCGCCGCGCCAGATGCCGTGGCCGCAGACGACCACAAGATGGTCGGGAAGTGGTGTTGCCATTGTGTTTGTCGTCTTAAGTGGGATGTGCGGTACGAGTAGTAAAGGCGACGTCACTCCATTTGCCCGAAGTGGGATGGATGCTCGGTTGCTTAGTCATCCAAGAGGGGGACAGACAGCCAGATCCAACTCATAGAGGCAGCCCGGTCTCGCCGCCCGCGCTCCGCAACAGCCGCAGCATGTCCGACACCAGGTAGAGGCTGCCGGCAATCACAAGAGGGCCGCCTGCCGCGCTGGATGTGGCCCACTGCAGCGCCAACACGATGCCGTGTTCCTTGTTATCGTCGGCATCCTGTGTCGTGCTGTTATACTGCCTGCTCGCATCCACGCCCAGCGCCGTCGCGCCGTCCAGGATCGTCTGCGGCGCCGCCGGCCGCACCCACGGCATGCCGTCCACGGGACCGAACGCGACGGCGGCGACGCGGTCGTGCGGCCGCAGCAAAGGCCGCAGGATCTCGGCGAGGTCTTTGCCGTGTGATGCGGCGAGGATCCACGTGACGCCTTCTTCTCCTTCTCCGCGTAGATGCCGGTCCACGTAGGCGCCCAGAACAGCAGCCGACTGCGCGTTGTGGGCGCCGTCGAGCAGGGCCGGCACGGCCGTGGTGGCGGAGGGCAGCAGCGGACCGACGTCCACGGTCTGCAGCCGGCCCGGCCAGCGCACCTGCTGGACGATGGAGGCCAGGAACGCCCGGTCGGTGTCGCTACAGCCGCCGCCGCTGCCGCTGTCCTGTCCGGTGGCAATACGAAAGGCCGCATACGCGCACGCCAGGTTGCTCAGCTGGTGCGGTTCAAGGCGGTTGAGGGGGCCGCCGCCCGACAAGAGATGCCCCGCCTCCGGATAGACCAAGGTGGCGCCGACGGCCCGTGCCCGCGCCTCGAGGGCGCCGCGGATGGCCGGGTCGGCGCCGTTGGCGGCGTCGACGACGCACGGCACACCGGGCCGCATAATGCCGGCCTTTTGCGCGGCAATGTCGCCGACGCTGCGGCCCAGGAAGCCCTGGTGGTCGAGGCCGATGCGCGTGATGACGGTGACGGCGCGGTCGGCGCGCATGGCGGTGGTGGCGTCGGACGCGCCGCCGAGGCCGCACTCCACTACTGCGATGGAACTCGAGGAGAACAGCTCAAAAGCCGTCGCCGTCAGCAGCTCAAACTCGGTGGCGCCAATGTGGTCGTCGCGGTCGCGCTGCAGGACGGCGCGCTCGGCGGCGCGGAAGGCGGGCTCGGCGACGACGCGCTCGTTGACGACGATGCAGTCCCAGCGGTCGACGAGGTGCGGCGACGTGAAGCGCGCAGACGGCACGCCGCGCGCGTGCAGCATGGCCGACAAGTAGGCGCACACGGAGCCCTTGCCGTTGGTGCCGGCGACGTGGATGGCCTTCCAGGCGGGCGGCGGGCCGTGCTGCAGCAGACGGCTAATGCGGGCCAGGCCGAGGTCAATCATGGTGGGGGGGGGGGGGGGGGGTGAAGTAGGAGGGGCAAAATGTAGCCTTTCTGTGAAGATTTCATTGAGAAAAAACGTAGTGGGCCGTGATGCGATTTGGTGATGTTCTAGTGCTCTTCTGCACGTCTTACTAATCACTGCAGGATCACCACCTTCATCATAACTTCATCATAAACGTCATCTCATCATAATGATAATAAAAACGGCCAACAGTCACACAAAAAGACGTCGGAGGATACAGCTGATATCTACACCTGACCAATTAAACGATCAGACCTGTCTCATGCGCCATGCTGCCAATGCTATGCTGGAGAATGGAAAGATGATGGGAATAAGGGAATAAGGGAATAATAAGACGCCTTCACTGCAGGTGCGCCATGCCGTCCGCGCTGACACTGCGTCTCCGCCGATCGTGCTCCTATGTCCACTTGACGTCGGTGCTGGGTGCCCGCGTGCGCCGTCGGTTGCTGACCTTGACCTCGCCGCTGCCGCCGTGCCGGCCGTGGTTCGCAGCGGTGGGGGCGGAAGAGCCCGAAATGGCACTACCGCGTCGACCTCCGCCGCCGCCGCCGCCGCCGCCGCCGCCGCCGCTGCTGCTGCCGCTTTCAGCAAAGGCCGACAGCCGCTCCTCGCGCTCCATCGTCAGCCCCAGCCCCATAGCATGATGATGATGCTGCCCCTGCACCGCGTATCGCCCCATGCCGCCGCTGCTGGTGTTTTCCTTGATATTCGCCACGAGGCCGTCGCTGCTGCGGCTGACCACGGCTGCGCCCATGCTGTGCCGGCTCGCGTGGCGACCCGTCGGCTGCCGCAGTACGCGGTTGCCACCACCAGAGCCTGAGGCGGTCGCCGATGTCGGAGTTGTTGCTGCTGTATTTGCGGAAGTCGTTGCCGACGCCGACGACACACTACTGCCGCTGCTCGAGTCGCCGCTGACCCGCCGCGGGATGGCCGACGCCACGCCCAGCCCGTCGCCACCACCACCGCCGCCACCGCCGACGTTTCCGCCGACGTTGCCGCCGCCGCTGCGTGGCCGGTACGCCAGGGCCTCGCGCTCCTGCGCCATCATCGACAGCGCCGACCGCCGATGCGTCGCCGCCACCTCGATGAACGTGGGGCTGGCGGCGGCCGACGACGACGACATCGACGATAGCGACGACAGCGACGACAACGACGACTGCGACGACTGCGACGGGTGCAGCGCGCGGTACTGGCTGTAGCGGCCGTGTCGTGGGCTGTGTGCGTGCACGCCGCCCGTCGGCGTCATCGGGGCCGATACCGGCGCCTGCAGCGTTGTCCGCCGCTGTGCATGTGCACTCGTCCGCGACCGTGATGCACCTGCCGCTGCCGCCGCTGCCACCGGCGCCGCCGCCTCAGATGACCCGCCGTTGGCCGCCACTAGGTCCCCTGCCCCTCCCCCTCCTCCTTCGCCCGCGTTCGTGCCGAGCACCACCTCAATGTGCGACCGCACCAGCTCCGCCGCCAGGTTGCGCACCAGCACGGCCGAGTCCTTGTCGGCCAGCTTCTGCACCGCCTCAAACAGCATTGTCACGTGATGGTGGTAGTGCTGCTGGTTGTGGTTCTGGCTGTGGCCGTAGTTCTGACTGGGCCGCCGCCCGGCCGCCGCCCCCGCCGCATCCGAGTTGTCCATAATGTTGCGCACCAGCCGCAACAAATTCAGCCGCACCACCGCCTTCTTGTGCGTCAGCTTCTGCGCCACGCCCGAGTACATCTCCGCCTGCGCCAGGTCCGCCGCCAGCGACGGGCTCAGCCGCAGCACCTTGAGCAGCGGCTCCAGCAGGTTCGGATCAAACGCGTTGATCTTGGCCGTGTTGAAGCACGCCACTATGGCGTCGCGGAACCGCCCGCCGTCCAGCAGGTGCGCCTCCACCTTGGCCGTCTCCTCCTGCAGCCAGATGTAGATGGCGTCCAGCGCCGTCACCTGCCAGTACTGGTCCCCCAGCAGCGAGACGTAGAAATCCAGGCCCTTGTTCTGCCACAGGTACCGCCGCCCCTTGCTGCCCGAGTGCGCCATGTCGCACAGGATCGGCAGCGCAAACTCCTTGGGCGGCCGCTCCGTCTGCATGATCTTGAGCAGCAGCGGGATGATGCCGTTGACCGCCGCGTACTCCTGCCGCTCCTTGCTCAGCCGGCACAGGTTGAACATGGTGTTGAGCACCTGGTTCGAGATCTCGCGGAAGTGCGGCTGGCCCTTCTTCATGCTCTGCCCCAGCACGTCGATCAGGAAGTCGATCGCGTCCGCCGAGTGCAGCGGCTCCAGCGTCGTCGACAGCATCGACAGGTTCTTGATGAACTTGAGCATCGTGATCTGGTGCACCGGCGTCATGTACCGCAGGTCCTTGAGCACCGTCTTGAGCACCTGCCGGTCCGCCACCACCTCCTTCACGTAGTTCTCGGCCTGCGAAAACAGATAGAAAATGTTGACGATCCGGCCCTCGATCAGCTCCGACAGCTCCGTCTTCTCCTCGTCCAGCACCTTGTGCAGCACCAGCGCCAGCGGGTCCAGGATCTTGCTGCGCGAGAAGATCCGGCAAAAGTCGTTCTTCGGCGTCGGCCCTTGCAGCTCAAACACGTTCCAGATCCCGTTGACCCCGATCAGCACCAGGTCGCTCGACGCGTCGTAGTCCTCGTCCAGAAACTCCACCAGCACGTTCAGCCCGCCCGCGCTGACAAACATCTGCAGCGTCGTCGTCGACGTCTGGTACATCTGCCGCACAAACGCCGCCGCCTCCAGCCGGATCTCGTTGGAGTACTGCCGCGCCGCGAACTTGGTGATGATCGGGATCCCGCCCACGAAGCAGAGGTTCTCTTGCAGCTCGACATCGTCGAGGATGATCTAATTATGGTCAGCAGGTTGCACTGCTTGAAGACAGCCTAGGCACCAACTCACCGCATTCACAATCTTGAGCAGCTGCAAAATCATCTGCTGCCGGCTCTTAACCGTGCAGGGTTCGAGGATCTCGAGAATCGGCAGCAGCCCGTGCGCGCTGATGATCAGGTCCTTGATCTCGGTATTCTCCCACAGTAGAGAGAGCTGTTTATATTAGCAAAGCACACACCACATCAA
This sequence comes from Ophiostoma ips, assembly GCA_019925475.1. Taxonomy (NCBI): domain Eukaryota; kingdom Fungi; phylum Ascomycota; class Sordariomycetes; order Ophiostomatales; family Ophiostomataceae; genus Ophiostoma; species Ophiostoma ips. Next base: position 167,318 of record JADHKN010000049.1, on the reverse strand, counting down.
CAAGGGACCACCCCAACAGACCACCTACCAAGTCTTCCGTCAGCTCCGACAGCTGGTCCTCGCCCGCCGTAAACTTGAGCGACCGCACAAGCTCCTCCACGCGCTCCGCCAGCCGCGCGTGCCGGTCGCGCGCAATGTTGGCGTCCAGATCCATCTCGTCCCACCCGGGATCCATCATCGCAAACGGGTCGTCCTCGTCCTCCTCGTCGCCCAGCCACGAGTTGTGCGACAGCTTCGACAGCAGCATCAGCCCGGCCCCGTCCTCCGACCCGATCTCGCTCTCCTCCTTCTCCGTCAGATCGTCGCCCGGCCCGAAAATGTCAGAAAAGTCCTCGTCCTCCGCATCTTCCGCAAACCGCTCAATCGCCACCGACGACCGCGTCCGCCGCATCGGCCGGTCCGGCAGCACGGACGGTCGCGACGTCGCTTGCCGCCGCATGCTGCCCCCGGACGGCGCCTGCATCGACCGCGGCAGGCTCGTCAGGTCCGACGGATGGAACAGCTGCGGCGAGTCTTGGGGCGTGCTGTGCGACCGCACCAGCTCTGAGCGCGGTACCTGTGTCGGTGGCGGTGCTGGTGCCGGTGCTGGCGCCGGCGCCGGGGGTTCGGCCGGCCCGTTCAGCACCATGTTGAGCCGGTTGCTCGTAAACACAAGGTCGCTCTCGGCCAGCAGGTCCGAGTAGTCCTCGACCGGCTGCTCCTGGTAGGCCATCTCGGGCCGCGATGGCAGCTCAAACTTGCCCGCAAACGAGATCTTGGACGGCGATCGTGCCATGGCCGACGCCTCGTACGTGCTCGGCGCCGCAAACTTGCTCCTGCGCCGGCGGATGGGTTTGGGCGAGTCCGACTGCGGCGACTCGGCGTTGCTGGTCTCGGGGAAATACGATGACGGCGGTGGTGACGACGATGCCAACGCCGAAAAGAGACTGCTGGCGTTGTTAGTATTATTCGCCGCCGTCGCCGCCGCAATGGCCGCCGACACAACGGCCTTGTCAGACTTGCGGTTCAGCGGCCGGATGGTCTGCTCCTGGAAATCAAAGTCCCCCAGGTCCGGCGACGGCCCCTTGATGGTCATCAGCTGCTGCTCGCTGTCCGCCGCAAAGTCCGTGGTGTCCCAGTTGGCCGACACGTTGCGCGAGTCGTTGTTCTGCGCAAACTGCTTGAGCCGGTCGCTGGACAACAGGCCGCCAAAGTTGTCTTGCGGCTTCAGGTTCTGCAGCGCCGCCGGCGAGATGGCCGTGGCAAAATCGTTGTCCCAGTTGTCCTCGTCCGCCAACTCGGGCGAGCTGAACAGGTCGGCCATGGGCCGCGTCTTGGCCAGGCTGAGCGGCCGGCTACTCCGCTGCGCATCCATGTGCCGCGAGAGCAGAGGAGGGCCCATGAGTGGCGGTGGCGGCTGCGGCTGCATCATCGACGGCTGCGGCGGACCCGCGTTGCTGTAGCTGTTGCTGTTGCTGCTGCTGCTGTTCTCCGAGCCCGTCGACGCCCGTAGGTTGGTGTCGGACGACTCCAGCGCGCGGTTCCAGCGCACAACCTCCTCGACGGCCTCGGACGGGTTCTTGGACGCCGGTGCATCGCTGCGCCGGCAGCTGATGATCCACGGGTGGCGCCCCAGCTTCTTGGCCGACACGCGCAGGTTGGGGTCCTTCTGGAAGCACTGCATGAGGAAATCGCGCGCGGCCGGCGACACGCCCTCGGGCAGCGGCGGGTGGTCGTCGTTGACAATGGCAAACAGGGCCGGCATCGCCGCCAGGTTGTGGTAGGGCGGCTTGCCCTGCAGCAGCTCGATGACGGTGCAGCCGACACTCCAAATATCCGAGGCCGACGTGGCGCCCGACAGCTGGATGATCTCGGGGGCCATCCAGTACGGTGTGCCGACCACTTGTGCCTCCTTGTCCGGGCCGGCCAGGCTGCTCGTGGACACGCCAAAGTCGGCCAGCTTGACGCTGCCGTCCTTGGTGGTCAGGATGTTGGCGCCCTTGATGTCGCGGTGGATCACACCCTGGTCGTGCAGGTACTGCAGGCCCTGGAGCACCTGGGTCATGTAGACGCCGACAAGGTTCTCGGGGAATTTGCCATACGCCTTGCATATCGAGTGGAGCGAGCCGTTTTCGCAGTACCTGTGCATATATTAATTTGTGTCCTTTGTGTCCCTTGTCTGTTGTTTTTCGTAGGGCAGGGCTCACTCGAGGATGATGTTGAGGCAGTCGGCGGACTTGACGAAGCCAATGTATTTGACAATGTTGTCGTGCTGTAGGGAAGACATGTCAGCTTTGGTCAACAGAGGCCAATATTGCATCGTGATATTGGATTCCACTTACATGTAGGTTCTTGAGAAGATCAATCTCGGCCTGTCGAGTAGCAGATTAGCATTAGCAACGGGACGTCCACAAACAATGGCCCCCAGAGCGCATACCTCGATCATGCGCAGCTCGCTCTTGGGCAGGTCGGTCAGCTTGATCTGCTTGACCGCCACAGCCTCGCCGGTGCCCCAGTTGAACGCCTTGTAGACGGAGCCAAACGCGCCTTTGCCGATGCAATCTCCTAGACGCTGTGGGGGGAGAGGGGAAGAAGGGTGTTAGCAAGTTTGTTCCAACGCGAAGAATCATCACAAAAGAGAGACATCGTACGTAGTCTTTCAGGCCTGGGTCCTGCAGCGCGCCGGAGCGGTCGCGGGCATTGCCGCCGCCCACGTTGCTGATGTTGCTCGGCGCCCTGCGCAGCACGGGTGTCTGTGAGGATGCTGCTGCTGCTGCTGCTGCTGCCGCTGCTGACGACGACGACGCCGAGGCGGACGGGGCCCCTCCACTGCTGATGCTGACACGATGCCCGGCCCCGGACGACGACGACGACTGTGCTTCGCGCCGTGGTGTTCCCGGGACGCCGACCTTTGCTGCTACCAGGCGACCACCGCCGTTGCCGCTGCCGCTGCCGCTGCGGGGTTTGCTGCTGCTGCTGCTGCTGCTATCGCCATTCTGCCGCTGTAGTCGGCTGCCGTGATGTGCGTGGTTCCCACGCTGCTCCGCAGAGGAGGAGCCGCCTGACACCATGGCCGCAGCGGCCCGAGGGAGGGGAGTGGGAGGGGGGGTGGAGGGAGGGCGGAAGGGGGCAAATCGGTGGGACGGAAAGAGAGGCTTGCGTTTGCGAATCTGCCAGACTCGTCACCGGTCAATGGCACGTTGTCGTGAGGCTGCGGATGGGGGGGAGGGACGGGAGGGAACGCGGTGCTTTGGTCGGTTAAGCTCGGTCTTTCGGTGTGTCGTCGTTCTAGGTGATCGAGTGTAGAGAAACGCAGGGCAGATATTTGCAACTCGGACCGGGCGCAGCCTTCTGTCATCGATTGTGGCTGTGAAGATGTCGGGGAATGTCGTCGTCGGTGGTGTCGCCAGAGGTATCAGCCGTCTCGGGTCAGTCGACAGACGATAAAATGCAGTGTTGGTGCGAAACAAAAGATTGCGACGCGACGGCACGTCCTGGTCTTCAGAAGTCTTTTGACTATTACTACTGCTCGTGCTCGTGCTCTCGTATGCAGCGGCCTTGCATTTCCCGGTGCTTGGCGTCTGAGCGTTTGCTTGTGGTTTTTGCCGCTTCGGGCATGGAGAGGGGAGGGATCGTAGTAGAGGAGAAGGAGGGACGGGACGCAGGACCACGGAGTACTCGTACGGAGTAGTCGTGGTGGGCATAAAGCGGGTCGAGGCTGAAAAGCTGGGCAGTGACGGCACGGCCAATTGTGTCGTGGTGGTGGTCGTGGTGGACGGGAACAGCAAGACGTAGGAAGCTCAAATAGTACGAATTAAAGAAAAGAAGGCATTGACTGAGATGACAGATTTTGACGTCCCCCGGCTCTGCTGACTACGTACCTGCCGTGCACACAAAACAAGAACGCGCACATGACATACATGGAAGGCACCACGGGCCGAGCACTTGCAAAGCGAATCTACAAATGGAAACAACGTTTGGCATGCCAGGGGAAAAGGAAAGAGCGAGCCTGTGACCACACAACCGCATTCCAGCTGCCCCCCGCGACAGGACTAGACCCTTTTGTCGCACGCCTTCAGGTTGAAGCGCTGCTGTGCACCTAATCAGGCTAATTGGAGATGAGGAAGGAGCAACATTGTTGTTGACTATTAAGACCATCTGTCAGTGCCTTATTTACTCATTTAAGCGTGCCTCAAAAAGTGCAAGTCAAAACGTCAAAGTACATCGCTGTGAATGCTGGTATTATCTGCATGGCTGTCCCTGTAAATGCCCCCTCGTTCTGTTTTGTCCCCCTGAACGTAGGCAGTGCCGTTCCTCTCGTCTCAACCCAACCCTATTAAACCTCTAATAGATAAAGCTCGCTCGAAGATCACCAAACTTTTGAGCATATTGTCTTCAACATCGTAACGCCAAAGGAAATGAAAACAACATGAACCGTGACAAATAAACCGTAAATATGGAATCGTCGTCGCATAAAAGACTCGCATGAAGAATAAAAAAAGCGAGAAAAAAGAGATTGACAAAAAGAAACACCGCCCTAGTTTGCTTCGTCGCGCGGCAGCGTCCGGCTCAGCCCGGCCTCCGCCCACCATTCGTCCGGAATGTCCTCGCGCCGCGCCAGGCTCCGCACAATGCGCTGCATGCCGCCAATGTCGAGGAGGTCCAGGGCCTCGTCCGTCGGCCGAGCACCGTTGCCCGCCGGCCGGCTGCGCTGCGAGGCGTTGTTGCTGCCCGCGTAGCCTTGTGGCGCTCCTCCAGCATATCCGCGCTGCGACCGCTCCTGCATCGATCGATGGCGTGCCATGTTCGAGCGCAGGTGCCCGTACTGGGCCAGCGATGGCCGGCTGGACAAGCCCAGGAACTCGGCCTGCTCCTCCTCGTCCTCCTCGTCCTCGTCGAGCTCCATCTCCTCGCGCCGGCGATCCATGTACACGTCGTCGCAGCCGTCCTCTTCTTCGGCGCCCGCCCGATCATGGACCACCACCGATTCGTCGCTCGTGTCGGTGCCGGCCGCCGAGACAGCTGTAAAGGGCGAGCGGATCCGCTGCGACGCGCTCGCAGATGTCCGTCCGGAAGACCCGCCGGCGGGCGATGCCGAGCGGGGCGCCTGCAATGATGCGTTGTCTGCAGCAGCACCAGCGAGCCCGCCACGGCCGGTGGTCGGCGAGGGCGCGGCCGGCGGCGCAGCAAGGACAGGCGTGGCCACCACAGTCGGCTGCGACGACCCGGCCCGCTCCTGTGCATCCGCAAGCGCCTCCGATGTCGACGCAAACGACGCACCCACGCTCGGCGGCTGCGGGTCCGCGGTAAGCGTCGTCAGCAGCGTGTCCCACTCGTTCGGGCTGAGACTGCGCTCGCGGTCGCCCAGACCGTCCACTTGGCTGTTGCTCAGCAGGTCATGGATCGACGGCAGGTCGTGGATCGACGGGAGCGCGCTGTTGTTGTTGTTGGCGTCCATGTACCGAACGGCCCAGCCAAGCCGGCGCGCACTGGTTGACTCTGGCCCGTTGCTGTTGTGGATCCGGCTCACGTCGCCGAAAATGCGCGACGTCGACGTCGACGACGAGGCCGGAGCAGAAGGCTGTGGTGCACTAGGCGCGCTGGCGCTGTCTGACCACCCCACTGTTGGGCGGCGTGCTGCCAAGTTGCCAGGTGCGGCCTACTTAGTTGTTTATATTAGCACATCATCATCATCATCACCATCATCACCCTTCCTCCCCCTCCTGCAACTGCAACAGGGCCTCCAATAATCTTACAGTGACTCGGCGGAGCGACGACGCCATTCGCCGGCGCGGAGGCCGCTGCGGCTCGGGGTCATCAAAGCCCATAAAGTGATCCATGGTGGTCCGTGGCGGCTGGTCGAGCTCGTCTGCAGGGAAGGGGCCCTCGGTTGCCCAACGGGGCTCCGATGCCTGTGCCAGTTCCTGCGTGAGTGCGCCCACAAACGTGTTGGTGTAGTGTTCGCTGGCAGTCGGCTGGTCGGTCGAGGCAATGCTCTGGCCGTACGACGGCGTCGGCACAATCTCATGGGGGAGGGGAACTCTTGGACGGGTCATCGTGCTAAACGGACCACGTAGGTCCGTGCTTGAGGAACCCGGTCCGGAAGCCGTCCTCAGATAAGATGAGGAAGGGGCCGCTGCCGCTGCCGCCGCCGCCGCCGCAGCAGCAGCAGCAGCAGCGTTGGCGGAACGAGCGGCGCCGGGAAACGGACTCTGGCCGGGCGACTGGATGTGCGCGAGATAGCGCTGCAGCCGCTCCTCGTTGATGGGGTCGGTGGTCGCGTTCAGCTCCTCGGTCACAAGAAACCGCGCGCGATCCTGGTGGCGCTGCATGATACTCAGCATCTCGTCCGTGTCGCGCTGGGCCGCGTCGCGTGTCGGGTCACGTTGTGCGTGGAAGAGGGTGGGCTGATGGGCGGGATCAGCCTCCAACGCGCGGGCTTGGCGCTCAAGGCGCATGCGCGAAAGGTGTCGGCTCTGCCACTGCTCCCGGGCCATGTCGGTGTGCGCCGTCGTCACGGCTTGGGACATGGCCTCGGTCAGGATCGCACGGCGGCGAATCTCACGCAGCGCATCACTGCTGCGCCGGCGCGTGCGGCGGATGCGGTTCGTGTTCTGGGCGGACGAGCTCGTGTTCTTGTCACGCAGGTCGGACTCGACCGGGGGGACATACAGTCTGCCATGCAGTGTTAGTCAGAAGTGATTCGCGATGGATGCTGGGCCATACGATGGTGATGGTGATGGTGATGCTCGTGATGATGGTGATGGCGATGATGCTCATCCAAGACGATGACGAGGGAAAAAAACTTACGGAAGACCCATGGCGACAGAGACGAGGCTGTTGACGTCGGCGTGTCGACGGTGTTTGTGATCTCCTATGACGGAGATGGAAAAGTCGAGCGCGTGGTGGATGCGCGCCGCATACGAGACAAGCGGATACTCGAAGCAACGGTTGAAGCGCAAAAAGTTGGCAGAGTAAAGAAACTCTTTGTTATTGAGGTCGATGGGCACGAAAAGTGTGCGCTCAAAAAGGAAGTGCGGTGTTTCTCGGTGATAGAAATACAAACTTTGGAGATGCTTGACTCCCGTAGGTTTTTGGATGGAGCGCGGATGATGATAGGGGATGTACTCGTAGAGAGAGTTCCGTTGCCTTGCGACAAAGTGGACAGGAGGGAAAAATGGAAAACGAAGCCGGAGCAAGAAGTGGAACAAGCGATGCACGGCCAAACTGTGGAACAAGTATGGAGGAGTATGGGCGAGATGGACTGCCAAATCGAGAGAGAGAGAGAGAGAAACGTAATAAAGAAAGAGAAAGAAAGAAAAAAGGACAAAAAGGATTGTTCACCAAAACAATGATGATGGGGAAGGTGCGATGGGATGCGCAAAGGGTTTTGTGGCGCGATGGGGAGGGGGGGAAACAACAACGACGAAGGGGACAAGGAAGGAAATAGGGATGGGGCGATGGGGTCTGAGCACAGAGCGACGGGACGGAAAGGCGAGAGACAGATCGCCGGGGTGGCCGCCTTCCACTGCGATGTTATTTTGCGATTTGATTTTTTTTTTCTCTTTTTTTCTCTCATTAGCGACCCTTCTTCTTTCCTTTTGCACCCTTTCAAGTACCTCCTGCCGCATAGGCTCTAGTCGACGGTACGAGTTACATTGGTACCCGGCGGCTTGCCGCAGGCGAAAAGGAAGGCGCCGTGGTTGGCTAGGGAAAGAGCAGTTCCACTGCGCACTGTATCGTGCAAGTTCTGTCCAATCAAAATACAGCTGCAATGTACTGCCACTTTACACCGCCCAGCACTTGCCATGTCGCCACCAATCGATAACGCCGTTGTGACAGAGCTTGCAGGGGCGAACTAGATCTGTTCTGGCAGGCGCGCGCCGCGTCCCGTTCGCAACGCGCACTGCCTCTCGCGTCCTGACCCATAAATTCACGACTGCTTACTTGCATATGTACAATTCGTACTCGGACTTGTAGTTGTACTCGTACAGAGTATTCATTCAACGCATACTGTTGTCGATTCACTGATATCGAGTTCTCTTTTCTTATATACATTTGCACACAAAGTCCCGTGTCCATAACCGTCCTGCCAAACAAAGGAAAGAAGAGGAAGGAAAAGATGAAAGATGAAAGATGAAAGATGAAGGAAGAAAGAGAAGAAAGAAAAGAAAAAGAAAAGAGGGAAAAGAGGATGAAAAAAGGAAACAGACAAAAGAAAAGTAAATAGGGAAGAGAAAGCATAACACATATCCCGTGGTTTTAAGATCCCATTCATGGCCAGATCTCGGCGTGCATAACATATCGAACATAGGAAGGAGTACAAAGCAAAAGGGTAGAAAGCTGGAAGAAAAAGAAAAAAAAAGAAAAAGGGGGTGGAAAGACGTGCCCAAGACGTAAAAGATAATAAATAAAAGTACCAAGACAATGACAGAAACGAAAACGCAGTGCAAGGGGGTATAAGGTGCAAAGAAGGTGTAGTAAGAAGGGGCAGTGGGAGGATGATGTAGATGGAGAGAAGATGGAGAGATGGAGAGATAGAGAGATAGAGAGATAGAGAGATGAAGGAGAAAAGGGCAGATCACTCCATCTTCCAGTGGTTGGTCAGGCCACCGTCGAGGTCGTCGCTGCCAATGTACAGCTCAATAGCGTACAGCAGCATGACGCCGACGACGTTGAACCATCGTGTTGTTGTGCCGCCAATGTACTCGCCGGCGCGCAGTGTCCAGCCGGCCGCGTTGCCGACGGCATTCGACACGGAAAAGTGCTGCAATAATAAGCTCGTGTAGATGGCAATGAGGATCGACGCCGAGTACCACGACAGGAAGCCCAGCAGCTTGGACGCCGCGTCTGAGTCCTCCAGCGACGGCTCTTGCAGGAGCGCGCGCGCGCCCGACTCGCGCACGGCCGGGATGATGCGCGTGGCGCAGTAAAAGACAATGATGCGGTACGTCAGCGAGATGATGACGGACGGCGTGATGGTCTGGAAGGCGGCGTGCAGGAACCGCAGCGCGGAGCTGAAGACCGAGGGCAGCGTGCTCAGCAGGTGCACGAGGGTCGAGTACGACGCCATGATAATGGGCGGCAGCGGCGGGAACTCGGGCTCGAGCGCGGCGGCTTGTTCTTCTTGCTGCTGCAGCCGCCGGGCCGCGGCCTCGGGCGACGACGGCTGGTAGTCGGTAAAGATCTGGTACACGCACAGCACAATGTAGGCGAACAGCAGCGACGACTCGACGGGGTTGCCGCGCCCGCTGCCTATGCCGTACGCAGACAGGAAGACGGCCGACGTGATGGTCACGCCGATGAGGATGGCGTCAATGTTGTCGATCTGCGGGAAGCGGGCGATGCGGGACAAGAAGTAGATGGCGCTGGCCATGACGGAGCCGGAAAAGACAACGAGGATGATCAGCCACGTGTCGCTGCGGCCCCGGTTGACGAGCCACCGCGTGATCTGGCCGGCGGCCTGGATGACCAGCAGCGTGCAGAAGCCCTCGAGCACCTGGAAGATGGGGCTGGAGTACCGCAGCACCTTGTCCCAGCTGCCCAGCGCGGCCGACTCGACGATGCCGCCGCGGCCAAACAACCAGTCGTTCCAGCCGCTGCCTGATGGTGGGGGCGAACTGAAGACGGAGGAGGATGCGCCGCCGCTGCTGCTGCTGCTGTCGCCGAGGCCGAAGAAGCCAGAGAGGCCGAATCCGCCCTTGGCGGCGTCTGTGGCCGCGCTGCCGGTGCTGCTGGCGGCGGCCGCCGCACCCTCGCCGCCGGTCACATGGGCGACGGTGCGGGCGACCCAGTCGGTGCTGCTGGCGTCGACGGAGAAGCGCGTCAGCGCCCAGATGAGGAGCGCGGGGATGACGATCCACTGCGACAGGCGCAGCGCGGCGCTGACCGACCAGCGCAGGCGCTGCGAGCTGGAGCGGTCGGACGGCACAAACAGGCGCACAGCGATTTTGATAGTGGAGGCGGCGCCATAGTAGGTGAAGAGCGCCAAGCTGTAGGCGAGGCCGGCATCACGGCCGCCGACGTCGAATGCGATGGGGATGGAGAGCACGACGCTCAGGAGGAAGATGGTGCTTAACAGCACGCGAAAAAGCCACATGATTTTGTTTTGTTATAAATGGGGAAGAGGAGGAGGAGGAGGGGAGGGAGGGGAGGGAGGAATATGCGTTGCGAAGAGAACAGTGATCGAACAGCCTGAGACGGCAGTCGAGTAACGGCGTGCGCGCGGGTACGCGCAGCGCGCGCCTCGACAATCGGCGTGTGCGGACCGAGGGTTTCGGGTATGCGACGGTGGCGCAACGGGGGACGAAGGGACGGGAGGAGGGAGGTCCCGTGCAGTGGCATGCAAGGCTGATGTTTGGCGGGTAAGTGCGTCGTGATGCCGCGTGGACTCGATCTTGTGCTGCCGAGGAGGAAACAGAAGAGCCAAACACTACACCGCTGGGGGAGGAGGACGTGCCAGCTTGTTCGAGGGACGTCGGTGGAGGTCGGTGGAGGTTCGGTAGAGGTCGGCAGACAAGTCGGTGGAGATTCGGTGAGGTGTCGTTCGAGGCCGGGTCGTTCGAGTCGTTCGAGTTGTTTCGGTCGCCGAGCCAGGGGGGGGGGGGCAGTCTCAAAATAAAACAGAAGAAAAAGAAAGCAGAAAAAAAAAGAGAAAAAAAAAAGAAAGACCCGCTGGAACAAGTCAACAGCAAAAGGAAGAGTCGAGGCTGATCCGTGGACAGAAGAATACAACGCCAGGCGGCAGGCGATGAGGGGAGGACGAATAGGAGGGCGGGCAACCAAAAGGCGGAAATGAGAGCTGTCAGGCAATACGCCGGGCCAGAGATGCGCACGGCACGACTCGAGAAAGAGAAGGAGAGGGGGGGAGGGGGCGTCGAACGATGGTGTGGTTGAAGCCGCAAAGGAGGGTGGATGTGGACGAGAGAGAGAAGAGTTGTGCACTCGAGAGAGTTTTTGACCTGGTGACTTTTTCACCTGCTTCTTTCTGACTCGGGGTCTCGTCAAAAGGTGGCAGGTAGGCACTAACTCGTAATGGGTGTTGTGTTGCAGAAAGGCACTGCAGAAAAGGCACTGATTTTTTCTGGTGGATTTCCAGTACGTGGTAGTGGAATGCTGGAATGCAACTATGGAGTACTCGTACAGAGCAGTAGCACGTCGTAGTACGGAGTACGAGTAGGAAAGTACGTCGTAATAGCCTAATCGGGGTCTGCTGCTTGGGCTTATCTTCACGTGCAAGTGGGCATGGGCATGGTCAACTCTGGCGGGGCTCTGGGCGTGGAGATTTGGGGGAAGGAGCAAGGAGGGGGGGGGGGACCCGAGTGGTGGTGCTGTTTGAGGAAGGAGGTGCGATGACGACTTTTTCAGCTTTGGCTGCTTTTTTGTCACTTGGGAAGGGGCGAACATCAACCTCGAGGGTGTGCAACCGAGCTGAGTGGGAAAGAGGGAAGGAGGGGTTCCTCCTAGGAAAGAGCGAGCGAGATAAGAGAGAGGGAGGGAAAGAACAAGAAAATAGCCGCGATTCATCAGGAATACGAGTAAAAACGGCAACAACTACGAGTATGAACTTGACACCACTAAATAAGCCGTCCACGTAGGCAGATTTTAGTCGCGTGCCTTCCCTAGCAGATTCCCCGAGATAACGAGAGGGCTACTCGTACCTACTCCGTAGTACTCAGCTGCTCGCCATGCGCTAGCGATGACATCTTTGCGTAGCCCGCTTTAGGTCAGGACGACAGCAGCCGTGCCAAAGAGGAAAAGAAGAAAAACGAGCTATTTACGCCATGGCAGGTGCAGCCCAGTTCGCTTGCCGCAAGGGCTGCATGGCCTGCAGATTACGATATACGATGCTGGAGGACTGTACAGGTGATTAGTAAAGAACGGAAGCTGAGTAATAAGATCATGATGATCACCGAGACGAGGGACAGCGACCATCACCGAGAGCAGACATCACAGCTGATCGGCCGTCGACTTGCGTTGGAGTGCCTGTACTCCCATTTTTCCCCTTTCCCCTCCTTTTTGCCTCTCCCTCTTGAAATATTTAGACGGCCGGCCTCGTCTAGTGTCGGCGCTGAGACTAGCATGTGCAGCTGCATATTTCTACGAGGATTTTTGCTTTATTTTTACTTTAAATTTCTATCTTTTTTTTTTTTTCTTCTTTGCTCCCGATCCCGTCTTCCTTCTATTTGCCCGTTTCCGGCTCTCGTCGCCCACGTTGAATGGCAAATATCCCTCAGTGCACACCGCCCGTCGGCGTGGTGGTATCTTTTTTTACTTTCGATGCCATTGAATCCTCACCTCTGGTCGCGGCAGCACCTCTCCTGACATGCAGCAGTCCGGCGGTGAGGCATGCCAAGTGGGATGCTGCCAACGTGGACACTCGATCCGCTGGCAGGTCCTTGCCTGATCCTACAGGTGGCCGAGCGAGCCTGTTTCGTGATAGATTCACTAGAGTACACATCTCAGAGCTCAAACCTTCACGGCACTAATCATCGTTTACGAGAAGAAGGCGAGGTCAAACTGTTGCTATTCTTACAGAGAACGACATTCGCCATCCATCATCTGGAAAATAAGCTGTACAAGTGATGCCTCGGGCGTGGTCAATATTGACCGTGGGAAAGGTTTTTTCTTTTTTTTAAAAAAAATCATATAGCAAGGCCCAACCCACGAGAACGGCAAGCGATAGCGTAGCAGCATTGTCGCAAAGGCAGTGTCTCGGTCCTAACGCGCCGTCCCTTCGGTTTCCAGCAATGGCGTAAGAGCACTGTTGCTGCTCCGAATATATATTCCCTGTTTCCTGTCATTAACAGAGGACTCGGATTAAAAGCGGCGAACCAAACATGATGTTCGTCGATCCGACAGCGCATTCAAACACAAATGGGGGTATCATAGAGAAAGAGAACAACAAGAAGCAGATGCAGAAGCAGAGAAAAAAAGGAAAAAAAGAAGGAGATGGGGGAGAAGTAAAGAAAACCGCCAGCCAGCCAGTGAGAAAGAAAGAAAAACCTCTGTTCCGTGATCCTGTTCCATGGAACATCTGACTGTGCTTCTTCGTGTCCCGACGATAGCGTTCCAGCGTTGTCGTCATAAACACACGAGATTGGCACTGGCAGGTAACCCGTTTGAGGAGAGAACCGAAGAAGAAGAGGGATGGGGGAGAAAAAATCAAAAGTCAGAATGAGAAAGAAGAAAATGCTGGGCTGGTGGTCTTGAGATGGAAAGAAATGGATCGACAGGTTGGGCTGTCTCGACAGACAATGCCTGACCAAAAGACAGTTTCAATAATAAAAAAACCTCCAGTCATGCATTGCCGGGTCTCCTCGTGTGCAAACATTAGACGACTTAGTTGCCGCTGCGCTTGAAGCCGCGCTGTGCAGCCTCGCGGCGCGCGGCACCGTCCATAAAGTCGTCCGCGCCGGCGCCGGCGCCGCCGGCACCGTTCTTGCTGATGGCCTGCGGCGCGACGCGCTTGTTGCCAAAGCAGCGCAGCAGCACGACATTGACGAAGCTGCTGGCGATGCTGACGGCCAGGATGCCAATCATGACCAGGTTGCTGTTGCGGTAGCGGTGGGGGTTGGTCTTGGCGGCGTCGGCGGGCCAGCCCGAGTACAGGGCGTAGGTGGTGGTGATGCTGCCGAGGTTGCCGAGGCCCGACACGAGGGCGGACGCGGCGGCCACGCCCACCTCGCCGTGGCGGTGCTGGAAGATCTCGCCGGTCCACGTCATGCAGATGGGCACGGTGGGGCCGAGGCCGAAGCCGAGCATCAGCATGCCGCCGTAGCGGGCCCAGGGGTGCGACGCGGGCGCAAAGCTGACGACGAGCAGGCCGGCGATCTGGATGCAGACGGCGGCGGAGAAGAAGAGGGCGCGGTGGCGGTAGAAGCGGTCGGACACAGGGGTGACGAGCAGGATGGCAACGAGGTCCATGATCCAGATGGGCGCAAACAGCAGGCTGACGACGATGCTGCTGAAGCCGGCGTTGATGGATCCGATGATGACGGAGCCGTACAGCTGCGTGCCGATGCCGACGCCGACGACGCCAAAGTACATGAGCACGAGGGGCCACAGGCGCCAGTCTATCAGCACGCGGCCCAGGTCGCGCAGCGTCCAGGGGCGCGGGTAGTAGACGCGGCGCATCTCGTGGAAGTGCACCAGGGCGTCCTCGCCCGTGAGGGCCGGGGGCGACGGCGGGATCCAGGCCAGCAGGCGGTGGTGGTGGTGCGTCATCTGCTGCTGGCCCGGCGCCAGCGGGCGGTCGGGCAGCCACCACAGCAGCACGATGCCGAGGGCGACAGCCAGGATGCCGTAGACGAGGAACATCCACTGGAAGCCGACGAGCCCGTGCAGGCCGTCCATCTTCTGGAAGCCGGCCGACACGAGGCCGACGACGGCGGCCGACAGCTGGGCGGCGGTAAAGTACATGCCGATGCGCTTGGCCATGCGCGTGGGCGGGTAGAACAGCGTCAGGTAGTAGGCCATGCCGGGCCACATGCCGGCAATGACGACACCCAGCAGGAACCGCAGCAGCTTGAGGCTCCAGGCCGACTTGACGGCCGTGAAGCACGTGCCGATGACGCCGACGGCAAAGACGATGCGGGCCATCCACACGCGCGGGCTGAGGCGCGTCATGACCATGTTGGAGGGGAAGTCGAACAGCACATAGGCCACGTAGAACAGCGCCAGCGCCGTGGACACGTCCTTGGCCGACAGGTGCAGGACCTCCATCAGGTCGTGGTCGGCCAACGCGTTCATGGTCTGGGCGATGCCGATATTGGAGCGGATGGCCGAGCAGAGGAAGTACAGCACCCAGAACGGCGGGATGATGCGCAGGTCGAGCTTGCGGTACACCTGCTCGACACGCTTGATGTCGAACTCGACGATGTCGGCATTGGCGTCGGCCAGGGCGTCGGCATTGGCCAGGGCATCCTCATCGGCCGGCGGCGGTCCCGAGGCCGACGGCGCGGCCGAAACCTCGGCATTCTTGTCGAGGCCGTCTCGCAGAGACATGATGTGTCTGTGTCTGTGTGTCTGTGAGTGTGAAGTCTGTGAAGTGACGGGGACAGTGAATATAACCAAAACAAGATACAACAAAGAGGTCTGTGTCCAGACGACAGCCGAATACAAAATACAAAAATGAGGCACTTTAACCACTTGATCAAAGGCGGGGTGAAGGGACGGGGGGGGGGGGGGAGATAGGAATGAAAAAGAGAGAAAGAAAGAGGGAAGAGAAGAGAGGAAGAGAAGAAGAGAGGAGGGGGGGGAGAGAAAAGAAGAAAAGCAGAAGAAGCAGAAGAAGCAGAAAGAGCAGAAGAAGAAGAAAACAACCAAAAAACGGCTAGAAAATTATGCCAGCCGAAGACTCGTAGGATCCGCCGGCGATTTTCACATAATAGTCCGGCTGTCATTGGGCTGAACGGGTAGCATTGGTGCCAATTAACGGGGACGCTAACCCAGACGGGAGCTGGTGGGGTATCGTGCCGACAGCTGGGGTGTTTTCAACAAAACATGCGACGAAGACGCATGTCGCGGGAACTGATCCGGGGAACGAGCACTCTGTAGATGGCGGGCTGAAGATGAAAGATTTTGCAGCCAAATTGGATGAAATTGTCGAATGGTGTTGAATGGCTGTCTTGAAATGGAGATGTAGACTTGGCGTTGGGCGTTTACAAGTCACGTGGACACAAGTAACGACTGCAAATTTATGTATTATTTGTTTACAAGTAATAAAATAGTAAAAAAAGGTAAGGGAAAAAGCTGAAAAAAAGTAAAAAAAAGTCAGAAACCGTCAAACATCTGATGCCAAAAGCTTGCCAAAAAAGTATAAAATAATTGTCGAGAAGGCTAGTGTTGAACCTCGTTTGTTGGATGCTCATTAGTTTATGTTGTTTTGTTTGTATGTTAATTGCTCATGATAGAAAGGTAACGAGAAAATCTTGATAGCTTACTCATGCATTCGAATGTATCCCAATAAGTCATATATGTACGAGCGATAACGTGACAAAAATATAAAGTCAAGAGACAGCGTGCTTCTTGCTAATTAACAACTGACCGGTATCGTATTTTGTTGCATATGGGAGTAGTGTGCAGATTTTTGTGCAAAAAGATTAAAAAAACATCTTACTTGATCCTCTTGAAAAAATATTGTATTAAATTTCCTTAATAATGATAGAAATAGATTCGGCAGCACAAACTCACCTGACTATCACGATATGTCGTAAATAGCACAGCAGGACAGTAGTCATCAATACTTCTTGTTAGCAGTTAAAACCATCCAAAGAACAGACACTGATAGTGTCCAGTTGAGTTTGCAGTTATTGTTTACAGGGACAAATGCCATGATACAGCAATATAGTCCCTTCCGAACAATGCTGCCAAGCACTGCAGCTGCTTGCTGATGTAACATATAACGACGACCCTCTCTGTCGTGCCAAGCACTTCGAGTGCCGGCTAATAGCAGAAGCTATATGGATGACAGCAGTACAGCAACTACGGAATAAGTGGCCAAGGCTCGCCGGCTCCAGACCCAACCGGTAGTATGGTATCCTGTGAGTGAGTTTCGATGCGCCTTGGAGTGGCCGATAGAGCTCTTGGAATTGGCGACACTGCTGCGATGCTGGCCACAAAAGCTCTTGCTTCTTTCAGAAATGCGTATGATCCCGTGCGGTGTAAGACTATCTTAGAGAAGTGCTTCGGCTTATCAAGACTCGAGTGCCAGCGTGACCGTGCTGGTCACAGAGATCACACCATCCCGCTTCTCATTCTTTTGTGACAGCAGCAGAGCCCGCAATAGTAGACCGACGGTTGACGACGCGAGATGGTATTCCTTTGATAATGATCGAGCATCGAGATAGACAGTGGGCGGCCGAGATAAACTCAACACAAAAAAGTGCGGACGGAGCGTCGCGACCTTGCAATCTGTGCCGTCCTTGCTGCCTCGCCGCCTCGCCGCCTCGGTCGTGATACCAACTCGACGAGATAGCCAACGTGCCGCTCCCATAAAAGGCGTGATATACGGTGTAGCGGATCAGTGACATATCGGTCCGCTATCGGACAATAGCAAGTGCCATCACGTAAGAGCAAAGCTGCCCATGTGTGTGAATGACGATAACTGACTGGTAGAAATCCCCGTGTTCTCCGTAGCGTCGCCGCGTTATCTGCGTGATTCCATCGATGCTTAATGCCGGAAATATAGCCAATTCCCCGACAAGTAGATCAACTGGCCACCTTGTGCACTTGTTCTAGTTTGTTTCATGTGGGCAGAGAGCACTATCGCAGGCAGAATAAGCTTAACGGACAGCGGCACTACAGCTTGGCTAGCCAGGAACGCCGTAGATCTTTTTTTTTTTTTTTTTTTTTTTTTGGTTGTATGCTCTTGATAGAATAAAAAGAAAGAACAAGCTCGCCAAGAGGCATCAAACTTACACCTTGGCTTGCAGAAGCATCGTCGACAGAGCCGCCTCTCATGGCGAGATCTCAAAAGCCGCTATCAGGCACACGGCAAAGGGGGCCCGTGTGGCTGTTCCCCCCCCCCCCCCCCCGCTGCTTTTCTGCCCCCAATCTTGGCCCCCCCACTCCCCGCCCGACCACAAGGGTCCTGCCGCTATCAAAGATACTCTGTACGACGGCATCCCAACCCCCATATGGAAGGTAGATTTTGCTGGGACGACCACGACTGCCGAAAACGGGGGGCAAAGTGGGCGATCGCTGCTGGATCGTCATGGTTTGTGCATCGCCGCACGCTGATAAACAGAAAAGGCCACAAAATGCTTAACTGTGTGTAAGCTTTTCTTAAGCTTTTTTTTTTTTGCCGGGGCCTTGACCGACCCGGCATCGACTCCCCAAATAGGCAGTCCGTCAACCACAACCGCTTACCCCAGTCTTTGCATCTCGCAAGCAAGAGGGCAATGCTGGCTGCCAAGGTCTTGGCACCATGGCTTTCATGGGCTTTTCATGGGCTTTTTGGGCCCGACTTGGTACGGCATTGCAATCGCGCGCGTGGGCAGGCCAATACGCATACGATATCGCATATCGTGTGCACCTAGCTAGCGACGGGTCTTTCTTCATCTTAGGAAGGTCGGACGGCGGCATGTGAAAAGCGCGTGCGGAGGAGGGCTCGAGTGCCGACCGCGCAGATAGGCTCTATCGAACGAGGGACGGGCTCGCAGACAGCCCGTGAAGTGAAGTATACGGAGTATATAAGACGAGCATGTTCCCGTTGTTTTGGCATGAGAGAAGAACAGCATCCAGCAGCCAGCAGTCAGCAGTCAGCAGCCATCGCCAGCAGACAGAGAGCATCTCGAGTCAGCCTTCTCAACACATCTCCTCCTCCCCTCAACGCAGTCAACAAACGCAAAGATGCATTTCGCTACTGGAACCTTGGCCCTGAGCCTCCTGGCCGCCGGTGCTGCCGCCGCCCCGACGCCTGTAAGCCGAGCATGTCTCGTCCCATCATATCGGTACCAACATACTAACCTAACCTCCCCCCCCCCCCATCATAGCCCGGCATCCCCTCCGCTTCGACCGCCAAGAGCCTCCTGGCCGGCCTGACCGTCAAGGCGTACAACTACGATGGCAACTACAAGCGCACGCTCTTCCCGACCTGGGACACCATCGAGGGCACCTGCAACACCAGAGAGTACGTGCTGAAGCGCGACGGCACCAACGTCGTCACCAGCTCGGCCTGCGTTGCCACCTCGGGCACCTGGAAGAGCCCGTACGACGGCGCCACCTGGACCGCGGCGTCGGACCTGGACATTGACCACATGGTTCCCCTCAAGAACGCATGGGTGGTAAGTACTCTTCTCCCGAATCCAGCAACTCCTTGACATACGGAGTACTAACAATAAAGTCTGGTGCCAACGAGTGGACGACCGACCAGCGCGAGGCCTTTGCCAACGACGTCACGCGCCCGCAGCTCTGGGCCGTGACGGACAACGTCAACGAGGAGAAGTCGGACAAGAGCCCCGACCAGTGGAAGCCTCCTCTGGAGTCGTTCTACTGCACCTACGCCGAGGCCTGGGTCCAGGTCAAGAGCCACTACGACCTCACCGTCACGTCCGAGGAGAAGGCTGCGCTGTCTGACATGCTGGCCACCTGCTAGATGTCTGGCTGGCTTGCAAGGACGAACGGGTCGCTTCGCCCGGGAGAAAGAAGCGTACGAGCGTACGAGGATGGCCGGGTCGTGTGTATATATGATGAGACAAAACTGCCCGCCGGGCAGTTGTATATAGTATGAAGATATGAACCACTGTTTGCTTTGAGATGAGGTTCTGGCGTGAACTGCATGTGAATATGGCCAGTAGAGATGGACGGTGATGTGTTTCATCATCAGAAGCGCCAACATGACGGAGATCCAAGCGTATCGCCGTGGGTGCTGACGTCCATCTCTTCAAGCGCCATAGCTCAGCGACGGCGTCTGGCTGTCTGCTGGCTTGATGGTCCCAGCCTGGTCACAGGTCGTGGGTGGGCGTGCAGGCTAGCAACATGCAGACCAGGGCCGTTTGTGACGGCATTGCAGACCGGCGGCTACTCGTACTCGTACATGGCTGCCACTACGAGTACTCGTAGCAACGCCACATCGCAAGTTTCCGAGGAGTGGTCACCTGTCGGGCACCGCACTACGGTGGACTGGCTCCAGAAGGCACATCTCCGGCAGCTGCAACAAGCAAGCGCCGCGTCTTTTGGCGGGTGGCAAGGAGCCCCAATTTGTGCAGGGCTATCGGAGCCTTCAATGGGACGGTATGTCCCCGGAGCTGGAACAGGCATCGATGCTGCCAGCCTCTCAACGGTGAGCCTCAACGTGACGACAGGCTCCAGCATGCAATCGGCCAAATCTGAAACCTGATAAAAGAACCAAAAGAGCCACAAGACAGAAATAGAAGCACAACCAGCACCGGAAACAGAAAAAAAAAAAGACGGACAAGCGTGCACGGACGCAGCGTGATGGTCGACGCAGGACCGCTTCGTGGCCTGTCTTGTGCATATGCAGAACATGTTTGTCAGTACGAGTACTCCGTACTCCGTACGAGAAGATATTCGCAGATGTTGTTGTATGCATGAGCGAGGAGGTGCTGCAACGCCGTGTTGGTTGGGAGGGCTCCATCGCACTGCGACGCTGGGCATGTGATTCTGCAGCGGCGTCGTCTGGGCGGCTGGGCCTGCATTGGGACTTGGCCTGCCCTCGACGTGGATGCATGTCTCATATGTTCCTGGCCGGCGGCGTCCTGCAGCCCTCGAATCCCCCCCCTGTTCTGCTGCTGAAGGTCTTCAGCCGTGGCCGTGGGCTTTCTTCACCACCACCCGATATCACACACTCACAGCCACAATCGAGGTTGCAATAGCAAAGACGAAACACCGACCATGATCTCGCAGA
Organism: Ophiostoma ips; assembly: GCA_019925475.1. Taxonomy (NCBI): domain Eukaryota; kingdom Fungi; phylum Ascomycota; class Sordariomycetes; order Ophiostomatales; family Ophiostomataceae; genus Ophiostoma; species Ophiostoma ips. The sequence continues at coordinate 146,968 of JADHKN010000049.1, read as the reverse complement.
ACTGGTAGAACCGGCAGAAAACTGCTGACAGATGTTTCTGGTGAGTCCCGACGCCGGCCACTTCCAACACCCAACCACCTGGCAGCACCACCTTGCGACCTCACCGTTCACCGTCCTGATCCTTTGCGGGGCATTCTGGCGTGCCATACACCACCCTTCATAAATTAGTGAGACAAACCTGCCAATGCCACCCCATGTCGTGCTCGTGAGGTGCACGAGTACTCGTACCTGCGTACGACGTGCTCCGTACGACGTGTCGTATGGCCCATACTCTGTACTGTACGAGTACTCCGTACAAGACAGAGGCTCGGGCCCTTCAGGAGCAAAGCGCAGAAGGGGGGGGGAAGCATTGTCGCGCGCGGGCCTGTGCTATGCCAAAGATAAGATAGCCGCTGCCCGTGCAACCCCTGCCGCACAGAACAGAAAAAAAAACTGTGCTGTATCGCTGTGGCGGTCTTCCGTGGAGAAAGAGATTGAAAAGGGGCTCTCTCCCCTGTCCAGTGCGTGTCCAGTCGTGCACGCACAGCGTCGTATTTTCGTCGTCTGGGGGGGTGTCTGGTGTCTTGACGTCGTCGTCGTCGGCGTGGTTGGCGTTGTTGGTTGTCTTTTTAGTTGCCGCCGTCTGTTGTTTTGTCGCCGTTTTCGGCTTGTTCGCCTATCCGCCATATAACGATCTTCGCTGGCCGGCGTCCTCCAGTGCAACGCAGCGCAACGCAGTGCAACCTCCCCCCGCCACCCGGAGCCCGGCATTCGGAAGAGGGATAAAGAACGCACATACCACGAGGCGGGCTACGGAGTAGAGTGTGACAAAGTCCGGTGCCGCGCACGTGACGGGACCGAGACACGTCGATCGCGGTCGCACTTTTCACGAGCACGAGTACGCCCAGGGAATCAGCCGCGGAAATGGAAGGCGCGAATGGGCGTCCGCGTACGGGCATATTTTCCACACGCAGCACAACGTACTCTGTACGTAATCGGTGTTTATTCAGGCACACCGCGTGCAGAGCACATTTCCACAGCACGTCCCCCAGGCCCGCCTTGCCTCTTTGGTCCATCGTATCTGGCCTACTCCGTACTCCGTGTGTACCGTTGCGCCACCCTAACGGTCGGTCGGTGCGCGCTAGCTCGATTCGTAGCTGCACGGACCCGCTTCTAGCTGCACTCCTGCCCCTAGTGCTTGGCCGACCCCTGTCTGCCCCTTTTCTGGCCTTTTCTGGTGCTTCTTCCTAGGCTGCATTGGCTACTCCCGTTTAATTGGACCCTAGTTTTGACTTTCTTTTTCCTTTTCTTTTGCTGTTCTTTTGGCATTGCTCTCTTCTTCTCCTCGCTGTGTTCGGTTCAGCGCTGTGGCGCAAAAGGTCCGTCTCACTCTACGGAGTACGGACGACGGAACAGTGACCGGTTGCTCTTTCCACGCATTATGGAATGGCGACCGCTTGCTCTTTCCACACAACCTACTCATACTCCGTTCTCGCACACTGTGCGCCTTCCTTTCCATCTCCTGCACTTCCTCTTCCAGCCATCGCCTCGTCGCGCGCCGGTCGGTCTTTCCCCTTTCTCGCGTGCACAAGCCATACGAGATCGCGTCCACGCCCTACAATACCGTAAAACGTAAACATGTTGTCGATCGCGGTTCGCGCGTCCCTTCCAATTTAGAGCTCCTTTGTGCGTGTGTGTTTGTGCGTAGCCCGTCCTTACGTCCTTATGTGTGATCCCGGCTATTATCGCCCTCTTGTCATTAGCATCGACGCCCCTCACCTTGTGGACGGCTTTCTTGTGCCTCACTTCTCCGCCTGTTCGTGGTGTTCTTGGCCACCCTGACCCTTCTTATTATCCTTCCCCGCCATCCCCTAGCCGTTGGCGGCTTCTAGCCAGTCACGTTTTTTGTACTCATTTGTCTTTTTTTTTTTCTCGGGCCCTCCCTTGCATCGCCATTTCAGCTGTTGTTTTGGTCTGAGTCCTGCTCAACGACTCTCTCTTGATCCTCTCTCTGTCTTCATGCCACGCACTTGCGTCCCGTATTTGTCAACTTGCCTGTTTGTGTCCACGCTCCATTCAGACACCGTTGCCTGTCAGCAACGTTGTCCGCCTGTCTTGCGCCGTTTTCTTCAAACAACCGTTTTCCGTTCCCCGTCTTCACCCCTACAACGTCTTTGCACTACGGAGTGCACTACGGAATACACTACTCCCTACAGGCATCACCACGCCCACGCCCGCGCCCACTTCCACTGCACCCGTGATCGGCAAGCCCAGACACACTACCCCCTATTGACCTTCTTCCCAAATCGGGCCTTCGCGCGACCCTCCTCACCCTTCCCACCATCTGCTGCACCAACTCGACCAACGGTGCTGAGCCTTCCGTCGCTTCAGCACTTCTTCTCCTGACCCCGTCGCAATCAAAGCATGCAGCAAGTCATCTGCCGCCTGTCACTTTTCCTGCACTCGCCGTGCCTTTGATCGTTCTTGGCTGCTCCTTGAAGATCTCTCTGAGCAGCCTCTGCCGTAAGTCTGCTTGATTTCTTTTTTCTCTCTCTCTTTTTCTCTTTTTTCTCTTAATTTTCTCTTCTTCATTCTTTCTTTTCTCTTCCTTTAACGTCGTATTTCTTTTCTTTTTTCCCTCTCTTCACTTTCCATTCTTTTCTTTTTCCCGTTTGGGCCGCCCGTTTTTCTACTTGGGACTATTCTCCCCTTACGGAGTACTTTGGACTCCCAGCCTGTCAGCTCTCTTTCCACCCCCCCCCCCCCCCTTCTTCCGCTCTTTCTCCTTGCCCTCTCCTCTCCTCCCCCTACGCCCCGTCTCCCACAAATCAGGACATTACCGAATTAACCAATATCACAGTCGTTAGCTACACCAGCCACCCGCGCGACAAACACCTTGCTTCTTGGGCTACTCGCCGCCCTAACTGGATGTTCTCGTTTGCATACTCGTAGTTTTGCGTCTACTCGCTTTCCCTTCCTTTCTGGCACGTCGTCTGTTTCTTTACCTTTTTACCTTTCGTCACTCTTTCGTTCACGACCAGGCTGCTACGCGTCCTCTTACGATCCTTGGCGTCTCGTTTCGTTTCACTTTCTGTCTGTCTGTCTGTCCATCGCCGTCGCTTTTTTCGATTCTCGCCACGCTTCAATTTCGTCGCTCGTTTCCGCGTTCGTTTCCGCATCGCGTCCTCAGCCTCCTGCCGAAATCACGATACCTCTCTGTCTCGACACCCTCAACGTCTCATTGGTCCCGTCCGGCATCAGGAATCATTCGGCTCTCTCTTTCTCTACTGGCCTCTTTCTCTACCGACATAATCAACCAGTGCGCCACTAAGCTGGATGAATCTGTCATACCGACACCACTGAACACCAAAAGACACCCCCAGCTACTGGGTCCAAAGGCACTCTACGGAGTACGAGGGATCGCGCCGCCAACGCATCTCTTGCTTGCCCTGTGCCCGCGTGGGTTGGTTGGCTCGTTTAACCGCCCCCCTTTTTCTTCCTACTCCCCGTCCTGAGTGGTCACCAACAAACAGCCATGGAGCCCGCATCTGCGTTTGCTCATGCGTCCGCCTCTCCTTTTGCATCTGGCAACTTTGATGCTTTCGCCGGCAACCCGTCCCCCGCCGCCACGACACCACAACGGCCGACAAGCGCCATGATCCGTCCATCGCCCCGGAGCAGTAGTCGCATGAGCGTGGGCAGCAAGGCCGGAGGCAGCCGTGCGTCAGACGACGATGCGCGCACGTCGGTGAAAGTTGGTATGTCGCTGTTTTCCTTTGTCCGTCTTTTGGGTTCTGAGGCTCTTTAAGATATACGTCTATCAAACAAAATGTCGTGCGTGTCTAACCTTTTGTCCCACACACAGCCGTCCGTGTGCGCCCTTCTTTGAGACCAACCGATCCCGGCTATGAGCTCGTTCCACAGCGTTTCCAGCGATCCATCTTGCAAGTCAACTCCGAGACAAGCCTCACAGTCGACTCGCCACAAGGCCGCAAGCTGTTCGTCTTCGACCGCGTCTTCAGTCCCGATGTCTCCCAAGAGGGCGTCTGGGATTATCTCACCGACAGTGTTGATGCCTTTATGACCGGCTACAATGTCTCTCTCTTGGCATACGGCCAGTCCGGTGCCGGTAAATCCTACACCATGGGCACCTCTGGTCCCAATGAGCAGAACGACATGGAAGCCATGGGTATGTTGTTTATTGTTCGCCCTTTGTATATTATCATCTCGTGTTCATGTCGCGTTACGTCGCTTTTGGCGTTGCACGCGTAGCACAGGCTGCGCTTTCCATGTCGTGCTTTGTACTGACATGCTGTGACAGGTGTGATTCCGCGCGCTGCTGCGGCCCTTTTTGAGAAGCTGGACGGCGGCAAGCCCACCAACAACCGCAGCTCCATGTCTCATCTTCGTGCACCCAAAGGCTACGGTCAGCCCGCCGCCCCCAGGGCTGACAAGACCTGGACCCTCAAGGCCACCTACGTGGAAATCTACAACGAGCAGCTTCGCGACTTGCTGCTTCCCGACAACGTCCCATCCCACGAACGTGCAACTGTCACCATCCGCGAGGACGTCAAGGGCAACATCATTCTCACCGGCCTGCACCAAATCGAAATCAACTCGGTCGACGACCTTCTCAGCGCCCTGAATTCCGGCTCGACACTGCGCCAGACGGACGCGACAGCCATCAACGCGCGCTCGTCGCGTTCACATGCTGTTTTCAGTTTGAACCTTGTCCAGCGCAAAGCAGGCTTCCAGTCGAACAAGAACGAGAGACGCATGTCCGTGCCCCTAGAGGCCATGTCCGGCACCGAGTCCTGGGTCACCCTCGATAGCAAACTCCACTTTGTCGATTTGGCCGGTAGTGAGCGTCTGAAGAACACCGGCGCCCAGGGCGAGCGCGCAAAGGAGGGTATCTCCATCAACGCTGGTCTGGCCGCGCTCGGCAAAGTCATCTCCCAACTGTCTTCTCGCCAACAAGGCTCGCACGTGTCGTACCGCGACTCCCGCCTGACCCGTCTTTTGCAGGACTCCCTCGGAGGCAACGCCATCACCTACATGATTGCTTGCGTGACGCCGGCCGAGTTCCATATGAGCGAGACCCTCAACACCGTGCAATATGCACAGCGCGCCCGCGCCATCCAGAGCAAGCCGCGCATCCAGCATATTGAGGAGGGCGACAAGCAGGCAATCATCGACCGTCTCAAGGCCGAGGTTGCTTTCCTGCGCGAGCAGATTCGCAGCTCTGCATCGAGCGACGCCCCCAGCGAGAGACGTGTCCCATCGACAAATGAGCGGACCGAGCGCCATGGCGACCGGGAAGTTGAGCTGCAGAACGCGCTGCTGGACGCACAGGAGAACTACACGGCTCTGAGCCAGCGGCACGCCAAGCTGATTGCTGAGATGGCCCGGGCCCGCGATAACGAAGCCGCTGGGATCCAGCAGCAAGCGGAAGCCGACGGCGACGTTGCGACCGAGCGGTTGAACCGGTCCAACAGCTTTGCCCATGCGGTGGAGCAAGTTGTGCTCGAATATGAGAAAACAATCCAGTCCCTCGAGCAGTCGCTGTCTAGCACGCGCACCACGCTCGCCAACACGGAGACCAGCCTGCTCGAGAAGGAGACCAAGTGCGCCTACGCCGAAACTATCAACACCCAGCTTCAGGCGCGCATACAAAAACTGATGGACCGCGAAGCCAACACGGAAAACTATCTCAACGACCTCGAGTCGAAGCTAGATGGCCACACCTCGGGCGAGGAGAAGAACTCGGCAATTATTGTGGAGCTTCGCAAGGAAGTGGCCCGCATTCGCGAGAACGAGGCCACCTGCGAGGACTACATCTCGACTCTCGAGGAGCGCCTTGCCGAAGCTGACCAAGATGCCGAGCTGATGCAGCGTGAGATTGACCGCCTCGAGCAGGTCGTTGAGCGCCAGCGCAGCCTGGGCAAGCTGGACTCCCTGCTGCACGAGCTCGACAACATGCAGCCCGAGGGGGTGCCTGGTGCTGCCGTTGCCACCGGCCCGGCGCCGGTTGAGAGCGTCCCGCCCCCTGCAGCCAATGGCACCGGCCACCGCCGCACTGCCAGCCGCAGCCTTGCCGAACACTCGCGCAGCCTCAGCCACACGAGCCGCCATAGCCACAGTCACAGCACGAGCACTGACATCATCTTTGAGGAAGAGGATGATGGCACGACAGAACCGAAGACCAACGGCGTCTCTGAGCTGGAGACTACCATTGAGGAGGAAGAGTCTGTTGCAGAGAGCGGCGACCTTGCCGCGAACGGTGCCTATGAGGAGGGTGCGGCCACCATCAAGTCGGTGACGCCTCGCCCATCCCACAGCCGTCTCCGCGGCAGCACGGATGCGGGCGCCCAAGCCGGCTCTGCACAGCCAGATGTCGCGGCTGAAAAGCTGAACGTTGTCACTAAAGAGCTCCTCGACTTGCGCGCCACGCACGAGGCCACTGTCAGCGAGTTCGACATGCTCCATGCCAAGTATGAGGAGGCCCTGCGTACCCTGGCCGAGATGAAGGAGGCTGCGGATGAAGTCCACCGTCCGGGACACGTTGTCCGGGACTCCGTCGTGTCCATTGCCGAAACAGCGCAGTCATCTGTGACCCGCCCGTCGTCATACTTCTCGGATGCCCGATCCAGCGACCCCAACAACAGCCGTCACTACTCGTCGTCGCGGTCACTGTCTTCCGAGCTGACCTCGGCTCTGGGGTCGCCGACCACTACAGAGAACTCAGATGCCGAGACACTCGATCCCAAGCAGTACCGTGCTGTTAATGGTGATCTTACTGTGGACACCGGTGCTGACACTGAGACTGAGACTGTGGACGGCAACGAGACGGAGACTGAGGCTGTCGTTGACAAGGCTGCTCCTGCTCCTGCTCTTGCTCCTACGCCTGCTCCTGCGCCGAGAATGAGCAGCCACATGTCTGTTTCTGCGCTTAGTGCTGCTGTCGAAGCCGAGCTCGAGCGCCTCCGTGCCCTTGCTGCCCAGAAGGAGGAGGCCGAGAAGGAGCTCAACAGCAGATACGCGGAACTCGAACAGGTGCACCACAAGACTCTCGACATGGTGGAGGAGCTCAAGACGGAAGTTGCCAAGCACCAGGCTGCCGAGTCTTCGTCTCCTCGCGCATCTACGCCCATCATCCGCCGCAAGTCGAGCCAGAGCCTTATGATTATCGATCGCGCTCATCGCTCATTCGCATCGCTGCGTAACATTGCGGCGGAGAACTTTGAGGGCAACCCGGATGTGATGCAGAACTTTGAGCTCAACCTGAACGCGGCCATGCACGAGCTGCACACTCGGACGGAACGCGTACAGGAGCTGGAGGCCGGCATTGCATCTGCAAAGAAGGAGATGGAGAGCAAGATGGCGATCATTTCGGGTTTGACCCGTGAGCGGTCCAGCTTGCAGAGCTCGCCCATGGACATGTCGATGGTGTCTACGCTACGCGACCAGCTGGAGAAGAACGAGAGACAGCTCAACCTGGTGCAGGCTGCGCACGCAGCGCGCGAAAAGGAGCTGGAGGCCGAGCTGGAGAGCTTGCGGGCCAAGGTGGCCAATGCACCCGCGTCTGAGGAGCGGTCTGTCCCTGCTGGCGGCGTGTCCAGCGCCACGGCGGGAGACCAGAGTGCCAAGATTCAGCAGCTGGAGGCGGAGCTTGCCAGCTGGGAGGCCAAGCACCAGGAGGCTCTGTCGTCGATGGGCTCTACGGAGAAGCAGATGAAGGAGCACATTGAGCAGCTGGAGGCACAGCTTGCCAGCAGAGAGGCGCCTGCGACCAACGGAGACGCATCTGCTGCCGTGTCAGCCAAGTACGAGCAGCAGATGAAGATGATGCGCAACGAGGTGGACGAGTACAAGGCGATTATCAACAGCAACGCTACGAAGATTGCCGACCTGGAGTCCAGCCACTCTGCTGCCAAGGCGGCGCTGGAGGAAGCCGTTGCGGCGCGCGACGCTGCCGAGGCCAAGCTGCCATACTACGTCAAGACGTTGGAGTCGAACCAGGAGTACCTGGAGTCGCTCAAGGCGACGCACGCGCGGGACGTGGAGGAGGCGGTGGCGTCGGCGCGGCGGGAGTCAGAGGAGGAGATCCAGGTGCTTATGACGGAGCATGCGGAGAACGTGCGGCTGCTGGAGAGCGATCTGACGGAGGCGCGCGAGGATCTGATGAAGGTGGCGACGCAGGTTGCGTTTGCGCTGGGCATGGACGTCAGCGTGGAGAAGATTGGCGACCGGATCGAGGATCTGATTGCGGCGCAGAAGGCGCTGGTGGGCGAGCAGAAGAAGTCGCTGGAGCTGCAGGAGACGGTGGCGGAGCTGTCCAGCATCAGCGACTCTGTGATGCGCGACCTGGAGGCGGTGCGTGCGACGCTGACGGCGATGCTGGGGCCGGATGCGGACCTGCTGCGGACGCCGGGTGCGACGGTGGCGGACCAAATGGCGGCGGTGCAGAAGCGGTTCACGGAGCTGGAGACCAAGAACAAGAAGAACTCGCGGCTGGTGGACGAGCTGGAGGAGCAGCTGCAGACCAACTTTGACCAGGCGCAGCTGACGACGAACCGGCTGTCGACGCTGCAGACGGAGCGCAGCCAGCAGCTGGAGGACGCGGCGACGGCCAAGATGCGGCTGCAGTCGGAGCTGGACACGATCCGCGAGGAGTACGCGGCGCTGCAGGCACGGTTCGAGGGCATCATCCCGACGGACGCCGCCGGCGGCCCGCAGCGCAACAACTCGGTGGGGTCGCAGCAGCAGCGCAAGAACTCGACAGTCGGGGCGCTGCCATCACCGCCGCCGGCCATGCCGCTGCCGCCACTGCCGGGCTCGAGCTCGCCGCCACCAGCAACAACCGCGGGCGGGCGGCCGGCCAGCAAGGAGGTGTCGATGCAGCAGATCCAGCAGGACCAGGAGGCGCGGATCCGGACGATCGAGAAGCACCTGGACGCGGAGAAGCAGCTGACGCAGACGCTGGAGGAGGCGCTGACGGACCTGGAGAACCAGTCGAAGAAGCTCAAGGCAGACTGCGAGGCGTGGCGGCGGCGGGCGCAGGAGCTGGAGACGGAGAACAAGGAGCTCAAGGACAAGCCGGCGCAGGACAACCGGTGGAGCCTGCACCAGGTGGAGGAGGAGCGCAAGAAGCGGCGCGATGCCGAGATTGCGCGGGCGCACCTGGAAGAGCGGATGAACGCGATCAGCAAGAAGAAGAAGAAGGGCAGCCTGAACTGCTTCTAGGTGGCTGGGGTGAAAAGTGTTGTGGTTTGTTTTTGTTTTTGTTTTTTTCTTTTCCCCTTTCGTTTCCCCTTTCTTCTTTCCCCTATGTTGCTGTTTGGATGTGCTCTGGTTTGTTACGTCGTTATTTCTCACGTCCCGCGATGCTCTTTTTCCCGACCTTTCAACACCCCTTTCTATCCTTCGATCACGTCCTTTTACATTCTAGCGACAAGTTGGCTTTTGTTAGATACCTCGCGCGGGCTTATTTTGTCTTTTTTGGTTTTTCTTTGATTGTCTTTGATTGTCTTTGGTTTGTCTTTTATTCTGTCTTTGATTCTGTCTTGTTTTTTTTCTTCTCTTCTTCACATCTTGTTCTCAAGTCATGTACCTGTTTTATATTCTCTTCATGTACCTTTACCTTTACCCTACCCTTTGGACGGCTGAAATGACCTGCGTTGTTTGAGCATTCCGTTTTCTTGGATCTGTTTTATTTACTGCTATTTGGTCATAATTGATTTACTACTTCTCATCTTGGACTTTGGACTTGACTTTGGACTTGTCAGACTGCTTACTGGTCAAAGCACTAATCACAGTCGCATTGCTGCCGGCCATGTGAGCCGACTATCATGCGGAAGTCTCCTGGCCGGTATCAACAGGATCGATATCAGTGAATCCTTCGGGGCTGCAACAGGCAGACTATTCCCATCAGGGCAACCCCCTCTTCTACGATACGACCGAGGGTGATCGGGGCGATAAGAGGCCTGCGGCCATCCGATTCGTCACGCCGTGCACAGCTCCTGCATGCTGCATGTGCGACTACTTGCAGTGAGTGCAGTGCTGAGTGCATGCAGCAAACTCAGCTCCAGCTGCTCCAGCTATCAGAACATCCCTTGCGCCCTTGCGTGCTCCTGCGTGGTGCTTGCGCCTACGACGGCGGATCGCAAGACAGCGCCCGACCTGTCTCACCTTGTTCAGCATCTCGTAAGAGGTGATCCTTCCTTTGTGCCCTTGCGTCTTTTTTCTTTTTTCTCTTTTTTTCTCTTTTCCTTCTCCTATCGGCTTGGTCAGCTGGACGTGTGGAGCTTTCAAAGATCTGCCCTCAATCGGCATCTGCCCTCGTCTTCGTCCTCGTCTTCGTCCTCGTCTTCGTCTTCTCTAATTAACATTAACATCAATAGTTGCCATCGGCCATCCGGTCAGCCGACATGTCCAGTGCCGCGTCTCTTTTTTCCCCTCTCGCCTCTCGTTCAGATGCCCGTTTGAAATCAACTATCAACTCCCACAAACGTTGGCTTGACTAGCGCATTGTGTGCAGATCCCCACAGCCTCTCAAGCACCCGCAATCGGGCCCAGTCAGGGACACGAAACAACGATGGCCGCCAACGCCTGTCATCAGGGGGAAGAGGGGGGAGAGGGGGAGACTAAAAAAGGCGGGCATGCATAAAACTGCTGTTCAGGCATATGCATATATGCACATGCACAGGCGTTCCATCTCCCGCGGCGGCATTCCCCCATACCCAAAACCAAGCCCGTGCCCGTGCCCGTGTGCCCGGCAGTGTGCTGCGTCGGGACAGCCTGCCTGCATTGGTGGTTGGTGGCCGCCCCGCGCGTCCAGTCCACCAGTCCACAGCGCAATCTCGGCCTCCACGATGGGATATTTTTTATTTTTTATGATTTACTCCGTCTGTTATGCTGTGCCACTACGAGTACGAGCAGTCGGAGCCATGACTGGATTTGTGGTTAGTGGTACGGAGCCCATTCCAGCAATCGGGAAGCCCACGTTCCCACGTTGCCCTTTCTTTCCACCTTTTACGAGTGCTCATACGGAGTACGAGCAACGAGGTCACTTTGATATACGATACGATACATACGATACGATACGCGGTACTTCTTTTCGCGTCGTCGTCGTCGTCGCCACCGGCGTCCCACCAGATCCAGTCTTTGGCCTTTTCTTGCAACGGCGGCTGCTTCGGCGCTGCACATCTCAATTGTCTTTTCGTTCTGCAGACAAGAGAAAAAAAGAAGGGAAAATATCTCGTGCAAAAAAGACGCCGTCTTCAACTTGAGTACTCGTGCTCAAACCCTCGCCCTCTCCCTCTTGCACTCAGCACTACGCCCAGACAGGCATGGCGCTCCAACCTGCAAGGGGCGTGCATGCTCCCAGGCCTCTCCTTATTTGCTTCAGGGGCAATCTCTCAAATTTCTCGCGGCCTCTTTTGCTAGGCCCAGGCACCGTGCAACCCTGTCGGCTGCACCCTTGCCACTTGCACCCCTGCCCTGCAACCCTGTCCTGCAACCCTCTCGGTGCTTCTGACCTGGTTCCTTTTGGCCTGGTTCCTTTCTGGCTCTGACACTGGCTAAATCCAGTTGCTGCGTGGTTTAGCCAAAACAACGCGTCGCGTTTGTGATGTGATGCGATTTGAGTTGATTCTTTTCTTCTTTTGATTTTCTTTTGCTTTCTATGATTTCTATGATTCCGATGATGTCGTGATTTCTTTGATTTTCATAATATCCTCTGGCTTTCTTTTGTTTCTTCCCTCCTTGCCCTCTCCTCCCCCTCTCCTCCTACACCCACTCTTCAACTCCCCCTCGCCCGCAAGACTCGAGCTGAACTCGCCCACAAACTGGCCAGTGACTAAAAAAGGGAGGACCGTGCCAAGCAGCACCACCAGCAGCCAGCAGCAGCGCAACGACCCGACCCCTGATCCTTGCCGCTTCTGGTACTCCGTACAAATCCCTTGCGTGGTATGAGTACGAGTGCGAGTATTCGCCTTTGCACATTTTCCTTGGAAGAAAGAGAGAAGAGCTCAGACCCCCTCTGGCCCACCCCCCTTCGCTTCCCTTTCTGGCCTGTGTTTGATACCCATGCGTCGCCCAAACGGACCAGCAGGGTTCTGTCGCCGTCGGCCGTCGTTGTTGGTCGTTTGTTGGTTGTTGGAAGAAAAAGGAATCGTTGGACCACGATCGTGGTCTGCTTGTTTGACCGGGCTCACGCAGGCCATTGTTGGATTGATTGCCTGCAAGTTTGGCCGGCATTGTTTCAATGTCGGGCAGTGTTTGATTTGATTTGATTTGATTTGATTTGATTTGATTTGGTTTGATTTGGTTTGATGCATCTGGCGATCGGCCTCCTCGTTTGTTGTCTTGCGCCTCCTGTCTTGCCTCGTCCATCAGTGGTGTCTGATTGCTCGTCACTGTCACTGGTCTCTTGTTTCTCGTTTCTGTTCTCGTTTCTCGTCTCTCTCGTTTCGCCTTCGCCGTGTCTCACTCAGTAAGTACACCGTACGGTAGAGCTCTCTCCAGTTGGAGCTGGAGCTGTACGAATTTACGGTACTCTGTACGAGTACTCTCCCTCGCCACTCCCCCCCCTGGACTCCCAAGAAATAGAAGAACCTCACACAACATCACTTCCTACTTCCTACCTCCACCACACACCCCATCGTGGCCGTTGGTTTCACCGGCTTCCATCGATCTATCTTGCTGCCGTCCTCCCCATCTCATCGGCCTCTCTTTGTCCCTATTGTCCCTCCCGTTCCTCATCTTCCGTCCTGTCCCCTCCTCTCTCTCTCTCTCCTCCTCTCATCGCGTCCTCGGTCCCTTCTATCCTGTCAGCCCCTCTCCTCTCCCTTGCAGCTTTTAGTTTCGATCGGCAAGTCCAGAAAAAAAGAAAGAGAAGAAAATAGCCACAATCGACGGAGCTGAGAAAAGAGAGAGAGTACCAGTACTCCTTCCGTACTCTACATCTCGTATCTTCCTCTCGGTTCTACGCAGTAATCTCACATACTACCCCGTACCTCAGCACACGCGCATCCAGTGTCCACCCCCCCCCCCCCCTGACACCCAATCTTTGTGCCATTCCCCTTTCTGGCTGGCTCTGTTTGTCCTCTGCTGGGCTGCTGTTCCTGTTTTCTGCCTCTCTGCCTTTTTGCCTTTTTCTGCTTCTGGTGCCTTTTTTCCAGTTATTTTATTGATTTGATCGCTATTCATTTTATTTCGCGAGACGTTAAATCCGTTTCTTTTATTATTTCTCTCTCTCTGCCCGTCCTACCCTTTCCCTCTTTCTCTCCCTCTCCTCTCTCCTCTCTCCTCTCCTCCCTTTCCCTTTCTTCTTCTTTTCCTTCTCCTCCCATACTAACCTAGGGTCAGCATCACCACCCCTTCGACTACTTCGTGCACATCGACGAGTCAAGAGTCGATTGTGTCCAGAGAGCCGCCACCGTCACGCAGCTCGAAGCAACGCTGCCTGGTAGACGTTGCTGTTCTTAGTCGCCGTCCCCCTTTTCTTCTTCTCTTTTTCTCTCTCTTGCTTGCTTCTCGCTCGCCCCTACATTCGTTTTCTATTTTGCTCCGACCTCACTCACACCTTGGCTCTCCGGCTGTTAGTTGATTCTAACTAGAGCTTGTTCGACAATCTATCTTTTCGTCACTCTCTCCCTAACTCGCCGCGTATCGTCTCCCGCCATCTTGTTTTGCTCCCACCACCAACATGGCTCCGTCTCTCAGCGCCCACCCGTCCTTCACCCGGCCGCGCACCGGTGATCGCGAGGGCCGTCCCACCACCCGCGACCAGACCGACGCCAACCTCATGATCCCCAGCCGCACCTCGTCCCTGCACTCGCGCATCACCCAGCCCATCCCCTCCACCCTCGCCGCCAAGCCCCAGCAGCGCACCCCCAAGACCCTCACCCATGCCTACATGGTCTGCGGTGTCGGCCGCGAGCCCGCTCAGTGGGTGAAGGCCCCGGCCCCCGCCCAGGGCAAGATCGGCCACATGAAGGGCGCCGTCGGCCAATTTTGGCTGCCCGAGATCCTGGGCAGCAGCCCGCGCCTCGAGCAGGACAACGAGATTGCCCGCTCGCTGCACTCCGCCATGCGCGCCTGCTTCCCCCACGACGTCGAGATCTGCACCGGCCGCAGCCAGCCGCACTGCGTCCACCACGCCTTTGTGCTGCAGCAGGACTCGTCCCACACCCTGTACGGCATCTGCCTGCGCGTGTGGTCGCGCGCCGACGAGAAGCGCGCCGAGACCATCCGCGACCTGCGCAAGCGCACCGAGCCCGACTTTTACGACAACGCCGACGAGACCTACTGGATCCCCTACTGCCTGTCGTTCCTGTCGCGCTACCCGCTCTACAACCTGCTGGGCGACTACCTGCGCGGCATGTGGATCCACTGGAACAAGGCCACCAACCTGTTCCACGCCGAGGAGGTGTCGCGCATCCTGAGCTTCCCGGCCCCGCGCCTCAACGACCTCGTGCGCATCGACATGAAGGACTACGCCCTGTGCTACCAGTTCCCCTCGTCGCCCACGGGCTTCCAGAACTTTGCCATGTGGCCGCTGTTCTGCTGTCTGTCCATCCCCAACATTGTCGGCGTCATCGAGGCCGCCGTGTCGCCCACGCGCCGCATCATCTTTGTCAGCCATTACCCGGCCATGCTGACCATGGCGGCCGAGTCCGTGCGCTTCTGCGTGCGCGTCTACGAGTGGAGCGGCCTCTATGTGCCCGTCGTGCACGCGCGCCACGCCAAGGAGCTCGTGCAGGAACCGGGCCCCTACATCCTCGGCATCACCGCCGAGTGCCGCTCGCTCTTCACCGCGCCCACCGACGCGCTCGTCGTCGACCTGGACCGCAACTTTGTGCTGACCTCGAGCCCGCCCACGGCCCTGACCGTGCCCCAGCGCAACAAGTTTGTGCAGCGCCTGACGCAGTCGCTGCAGGGCGATGTTACTCCTTCGGGCGTGCCGCAGCACCTGCGGTCGGCGTACGGCGGCGGCAAGCTGGTTCCCGCGGGGCAGATCATTGTGATGCGCGGCGAGGTAGAGTCGATCCAGGACCCGGAGTGGTGGAACCAGGACGCGGTGATGGCGGTGATGGACCACGTGTGCGAGAAGATGGGCCGCAACTCGGGCCTGAAGGCGGTGTTTGGCGGGTCGGTCAAGAAGCCGCTGATGACCAAGGTGTCGATGCGGCACCTGAACGAGATTGTGCGCGAGCGCAACCAGTACTCGCGCGACGCGCTGGAGGCGTGGCAGGATTTCATCAACCTAAAGGGCCGCATGGACACGGAGCTGGCCAAGGTGTCGAAGCGCAACAACTACCTGGTGGAGGAGCTGGAGAGCTGGAAGCAGCAGTTCCTCAAGTTCCAGGCGTTTGCCGAGCAGCTGACCAAGGAGACGCAGGACCTCAAGATGAAGATTGAGAACCACAAGCGCGAGAACCGCCGGCTCAACGGCCTGCTGGACCAGCAAAAGGACGACAACGCGCGCATCTCCAACCGCCTGACGGGCACGGAGAAGCAGCGCGACGACGCCCTCGAGGCCCTGGTCCTGCAGCAGGAGATTGCCGAGGAGCTCGAGCGCGAGCGCAAGCGCAACACCAAGGACCTGGCCGCCCTGCAGCACACCAACGTCACCCTGGCGCGCCAGCGCGACGAGGCCCGCCGCGTCGTGCTGCACCTGCGCAGCCTGATCGGGGGGCAGAGCCACCACATGGAGCACCTGATCGAGTCGCTGACCAAGCCCGACGACATTATCGAGGAGCTCGAGAACGGCTATGCCGAGGAGGGCAGCGGTGCCGACGACGACCTGGCCGAGGAGGGTGGTGCTTCGGTTGCGGGGGCGTCGTCCTCGCTGTCGCCCGAGGAGGCCGAGGCGCGCCGCCGGTCCCGCCTGGCCGCGCGCGCCAGCCGGCGCTTCTCGTCGTCGAGCTTCAAGGACGTGGCCGACCGCCACCTCAAGGACAAGACGGATGCCATTGCGCACATCATCCGCAACATTTCCGAGCAGTGCCAGGCGGCCGTCGAGGGCCTGCAGCTGGCGCAGGACGCTGCCATCGAGGCGGCGCTGGCGGGCGCGGCTGGTGGTAATGGTGCCGACAGCGAGGCCCAGCAGATGCACCAGCTGCAGCAGCAGCGCCGCCGGTCGACGGCGTCGATGCGCCTGCGCCGCACCAGCAACCTGTCGTCGGTGGCGCACAGCGACGACGGCCTGTCGGCGGCGTCGGATGCCGGCGACGACTCGACCATGTCGCTGCTTCACCCGGCGTCGGGCCGGTCGTCGGCCATCCCGCCGACGCCCGACCTGATCCCCAACCGGGCCAGCACCAGCATGTCGATTGCGTCGTCGACGACGGTCACGACGCCCGACCGGTCGTCGCAGCAGTACGGCCTGGGCAGCGGCGGCATCGGCAGCCGCGACAGCAGCAGCCACGACATCCCGACCAAGATTGTCGAGGACGACGAGGACGCGTACAGCGAGCGCAACAACAGCAGCGACGCCGAGGGCGGCAGCATGCTGCCGGCGGGCATGGCGGGCGTCGTCGGCAAGCACGCCGAGAGCCTGATCCACCGCCCGGCCGGCGCGCGGATCAGCGCCCTGGGTGGTTCCAGATGACTCGTAAGGGACCGGCGCGGCTGGGGTTGGTAGTCGGTGAGACCTTGCGGTGTGCCTTTTTTTCAAGTATATTCTTTTCTTTTCGTCTTAGAAAAGAATAAGGTGCACCGCAATCCAGCCGTCCCGGTCCATTGTGTATTCATCATCAATCACTCAACGTTGTGACTCCTGGATGCCTCTGTTTGGTTTTTCTCGCTCCTGTCTCCGGATCTCTGTTTTTTTTTCCTTTTTATTATACCGCTGTACTCGTTCCCGCTCTTGATCTTTTCCTCCTCCTCTTTTCCCCCTCTCTTTTCCTTTTTCCTTTCCTATTTCCTTCTCTTCTAGCACACTGGCGTTGATGTCTCCTTTTCTTTCTCTTTTTCACTTTCTCTTGTACTATTGTATTTGCTTTTTCCCGTCTTGTCTGCTGATATCTGTTTGTTATTTCGTACCAGTCCTTACGATGTTTGTTTCTTTTCTTTTTTTTCTTTATTCAATTCTCTTGGTCGGCGCTCTTCTTGGAGGGGAGTCCGAAATTTTATACAACTCATTTTCTTTTTCCCTTTTCAACTTGTGTTCTACTTGTGTTGTTGAGTTGTAACTCGGCGTGGTTTTTCTAAAAATATATATTTGTTCAAACTTTCAAATTTTTGCTGGATAATTTTGTGTTTCTTGTAGTTGAGATCGCGCCAGCCAGTCATTTTTATTAATCTATTTTTTTGCGTTTCTTTCTACTTTTTCTGAAACGTCTATTTATCTGCTTGCTGAAACTTGATAATCATAAGGAACTTGGCAATGCATATTTGTGCACGTATTATTTACAGAAAAGGGAATACTATAGATGCGATCAAGCAGCTCCGTTTCGTATGCGTTTCGCCAACGGATCCAATCAAGGCATGCCGTTATGCTCAAAGAACCGGCGGCCTTGTTAGTACGAGGTACCGACAACCGCTCTCCTCGCAGGGTGCTTGAATCAGTTCACTCGGAAACATCAGCACTCTCCAGGTCGCACTTGAGGTGCTCCCGCAGCAGCCGCGCCACCGCGCTCTTGGCGCTCTGCTCCGTCGATAATGCGCTGCTGCCGCTTTGCTGGTCCCACGTGATGGCCTCGATGACGCCGCCACCGCCTTCGTCCTTGACGGGCCGCACGCCCAGCACAAAATGCTCCGCCCCCGTCTGGTCGTTGTTCTGGGCCACGCGCACAACCATGAGGGCCGGCGACACCTGCACGCCGGGAAAGGGTCCAGCCGGTGCGGTTCCCGATGCAGCCCCTCCTCTATGAGGCCGCCCGACGTTGTGCGACCGCAGGTGCATCTCCGACGTCACGCGCCATGGGCCGCCATCCGGGCCCGGTTCCTCGAGGCCGGCGCGGAGGCGGTCATAGTCGGCCTGCGAGATGCGCAGGTCCCACGAGGTGGAGGCTGGGTTTTGCATAGTGTGTGTGGTGGTGTGGTGGTGGGTGGTATGATTTTTTTGTTTCGAATTGCTTGATTTGACGACCCTCAGTACTCCGTAGAGCTGCGCTGCCTCGTATTTATACGTCATCGAGAGACTCCCAACTAGGCACCGGCGGGGGCGCAATCCAAGCACTGATCGCCCGTACATATACGTGTTAGTTCCTGAGCATGCGCACCTGCCCGATTTGGACGGAGCAAAAAAAGACGCGAAGACGAGCTCTTTTTTTTTTTTTTTTACGAGTATATTATGCTTTATTTTCCGGCTGTCTCGGTCTTTCTGTTGAGACTTTGTTGAAGCATACAACTGAGACTGACTTTATGAGGGTCTGAAGTAGAATGCAATAGAATCTCCAGTCTTCACCTGGCCTCGGCCCTCTAGGTGGTGCCTCTCTCCCTATGATTGTTGGTACTCTCTTCTCTAACGAGGATACTGACGAGAACCGGAAAAACAGAAAGCTGTGCCAATAGTATGGACGGATTTTCAGTGTTCAACAACATTTTGTTTTACTTGCCAAAAATCCGGGCAGCTGCCTAGAACCAGCATCCGGTCCGGCCCGGCGCTAACTCTCCGGGCAAGACATGAGTTGATGTTTAAAACACATGAGAAGACTCTAAAGGGCCTAAGGAGTACAGAGTCTTGACTATGTCCTTGAACTGATGTCCTTGTGCGACTACTTACCTCTCTGAGAAAGACTTGGGATTTCAGTACAAAAGGTCTGATGCGAGGCACGCAAATTCCTGGAAATTTGACTCTCGCCTGGAAATTCCTGACAGTAAAAAAAATAAAAGCAAGAATAAATATTTGGCTTGATCGAGTCTTTTTTATCTAAAAGAACCTTTACTGTTGGTTCTTTGAGACGACATGAAAATAACGTCATGCAACGCCACGATGACTAATCAAACAAAGCAGACTCTTATCGCGATAAGGATGCCAAAGTTTTCCCCATACAAATTTCTTATCTCGTAGTCTTGGAATTCTGCCGTTTGCACCTTCCCATCTTCCCATTGCATCCATCATTCGAACCTTCCTATATCGACTCAACCTCAACACCTCCTTCCTAGCGAACCCGATCTCAGCCCTATATATTTATAGCCAACGACTACTCCTCCTTCCTTTTTCACCCCCCCCCCCCCCCCATCGGAACGGACAGCCATGTCCGCCGACTCGCTGCTCACCACCCTCTGCAGCGTCTGCCGCGCGCGCCCGCCCCGGTACAAGTGCCCCCAGTGCACGTCGCGCTACTGCTCGGTGCCCTGCAACCGGCGGCACCGCACGCGCACGGGTTGCTCGGGCATCCGCGACGTGACGGCCTTTGTGCCCAAGGCGAAGCTGTGCACGGAGAGCGGCATCGACCGCGACTATAATTTCCTGCAGCGCATCGAGACGGCGCGCTTCAGCACCCACAAGCACGTGGTCGATGAGCGGCGCGTGCTGCGGCCCAGCGACGTCACGGCGTACGTGCTCGGCGAGGACGAGCCGGCGGCGCAGCGGTCGGGGTTGGGGTCGGTGCAGCAGCGCGGCAAATTTGGCCCTAATAGCAGCAACAACAAGCGAGGCGCCGGCGGACAGCACCGCAAGCCACAAGAACCCGCGCCGAATCTGCAGAAGCAGTGGCAGGGCGAGGAGCTGCGGTATGTGCCGACGCGGCCGCGCATGGTGCCGCGCCTGGTCGACGGCGACGGTCGCGACGCGGCGGCCGTGTGTGCGCTGGCCGAGCCGGCAGCAGCGACGACGGCAGTGACGGCGACGGCGATGACGACGCCGTACGAGGCGACCGCGGCGAGCCAGCGCGTGCGCGCGCTGTGCCGGCGCCACGGGATCACGCTGCTGGGCGCGCCTCGGGGGCTGGCCCGGCAGCGCGCGAACAGCACGACCGTGTGGACGGACCGGCCGGCCGGCTCAACCACTGCCGGAGCCGCCGCCACCGGAGTCAACGGCAGCAAGCCACCCGGCGAGGTGCTGCTGCACTGGCAGGTCGAGTGGCTGCTGTACGGCCCGACCGAGATGCAGCGCGGCGGCACCAGCAGCAGCAGCAGCAGCAGCAGCAGCAGCAGCAGCAAACCCGCGCCCGTGCTGCGCCAGCTGCTGGACAACGTGCCGCTGTTCCGGGCCTATGTGTCCGTCGTCAACTGGCGGCGGCAACAGCAACGCAGTGGTGCGGCGGGCAAGCTTATTGTTGAAGAGGACCCGATGGACACGCGTGGCGACAACGACGACGAAGATATCGCTACGACGACGACAACGACAACGACCCGCCGCCCGCCACCCGTGCAGAGCAGCGCCCCCTACAACAGCTTCTTCTTCGCCCACGACGTGCAGAACCCCTACACGGGCGCCTGGCACACCGTCGTCGCCGACCGCGACAGCGACGCCCGCCTCGACACCGCCCACCTCGCCGCCAAGTACAACCTGCGCTATTACTTGCTGCGCCCGCGCGTGCCTGGAATGGCCCCTTGCTCGGCCGGCAAAGACAAAGGAAAAGGCCCCGTCAACGAGCTGATCCCCCTGGACGCCACCGACACCCTCGCGTCGGCGCTGCCCGGCCGGTCTGTGCTCGAGTTCCCGACCATCTACGTGCTGCCGGCGGGGGCCAGCGACGACCTCCCGGCGGGCTGCGTTCTCGGGTCGACGGCGCGCAAGGTGGTCACCGAAGCGGTGGTGGCGGCGCCCAAGAATGGCATCAAGCGGCCATGGGAGGGCGGCCGCGGCGACCCGGCGACGAAGCGACGCGAGCCGCTGGCCGGCAACGACGACGAGAGCGAGACGAGCAGCAGCGGGTCGGACAGCAGCGAGGAGGAGGAGGAAGAGGAGGAGGAGGATGACGAGGAGAGTGAGGCAGAAGAGGAGGAGGACGTCGAAGACGAAGATGGTGAGCTGATGGACGCCACACCTGCTGCTGCTGCTTCTGGCATCGGCATCAAAGGACTTCCGCCCCTACCGGGAAGCGACGTCGGTGCTGACGGAGGCAGACGCAAGCTCGTGGTCTACGACTCGTGGTCGGAGGGATCGGACAGTGAGTGAGCTGGCGGTGGCCGTTTTTTTGATTTCTTAAGAGCCATTTGGGAGGCGTAATATTTTAATATTTTTGGGTTGTATTTTGAAAGAGCATCATCACACAGCATTTGGAGCCTTGGTAGCGATCATCATAGCATTAGACGACGGCCAGATCATTAATAAAATAAAACGATCAAAAAGACAGAAGAAAAAAAAGTAGTTGTCTCCCCATTGCTGTTCCCGCAACATCCTAATATATACTACAAAACGGCGTCCATATTCGTACATCGATCAAAGAGAAGAAAAGCCGCAAAGCAAGCGAATATTGATAAAAAACACCTGCTACCATAAACCGGTGCGACAAGGCAGTAGTTTGCGCCGTCCCAATTCTCATTGTCGTGAAAAAGACCTCATAACCCAATGGTGCATGCATAGGCACGGCTCAAAACGCAGGCAGAACGCGAGAGAAAACAAAACAAACAAACAAACAAACAAAACAAGAGCACATTAATCCGCCTTGTTGTAGTTGTTCTGGCGGTAGCCGCCATTGCCCCGTCCACGGCCATACCCGCGGCCACGACCACGGCCACGTCCGCGGTAGCCCCGGTGGTTACCGTCGACGCTGCCCTGACCGAACGTCTCCATGTTCTTGCGCTGTTCCTCGCCACGCCACTCGCGGCTGCCGGGTTTCTGCCCAGCGTTGGCCGCCCGGTCCTTGGCTTCACTGGAAATGTTGTCAAAGAACGACCGCGTCTTGCTGTAGGCAACAGGAGCCTCCGCGGTGTCCGCCTCGCCGCCAGGGCCACCAAGCGCCGACTCCGACTCGGCTCCACTCGGTCCGGCGGGCACGACGGCATCAACATCCCCGCTGGCAATGACTTCCTTGACAACGTCTTCCTTGTTAAACTTTTGGTTGCTGGCCTCGAAGTCGAATGCTGTGTTCGGCACGGGCACCGGGTTGTGGGTACGCCGGGGGCCGTTGCCGTAGCTGCCACCACGGCCCCGACCACGAGAACCGTAGTGGTTGCTGTTGTTGTTGTGGTGGTTGTGGTGGTGAGGAGGCTGATTGGGGTCCCGCGTAGCGTTGACGCGCATCTCGTTGAACTTTTGGGTCAAATTGTCAACAGGCGCAGCCGGTCCGCCTCTCGTAGCAGGCGCCTGCTGCGACGTAGGGTTGACCTTGGACATGGCGTTGGCCACAGCAGCCTTTGCGGCCGCCGTGGCAGCCATCAGCGAGGCATCCTCCCCACCAGCAGTAGCAGGCGCAGGGGCATCGGTAGTGCGAGCAGATGGTGCGGGCGGTCTTGTTGCCGCAGGTACGGGTGCTGGTGCGGGCGCAGATGCAGCTGCAGATGCAGATGCAGGCGGTGCTGCTGGCCGATCAGCACTGGGGCCGGCAGCAGCAGGAGCAGCAGAAGCAGCAGAAGCAGCAGAAGCACCAGAAGCAGCAGCAGGCTTGTTCGGGGCGGCTAATGGGGGCTGGCCAAGCGACTTGGGCTCAAGCTCCGAGGGACCGCCCGGCTGACCGGGACCGACCTCCGGACCACCCATGGGGCCGGGACCACCCTGCTGAGGGCGGCCGGGACCAGGCGGACCCGGCGCAAAGGGAGGGCCAGGTGGGTAAAAGTTGTTGTTCCACTGAGGGCCACCGGGACCGCCGGAGCCCGCCGGGCCACCAGGGCCGAAGCCAGGGCCCTGTGGCGGATACCAGCCGGCCGGAGGAGGGTATGGGAAGTTGCGAGGGCCGGGGCCATTGGGACCCCAGCCACCATGACCAGGAGGAATCGGCATGTTGGGGTGGAAGCCCGGGCCGCCTTGTGGTGGGATGCCCTGGGGAGGGCCTTGCTGGAACTGAGAGGCATTGTTTACAGGACGAGGACGAGCCTAACAAGATGCAGACGTTAGCAAATTGGTCTTTAAGAACTGCAAATTCTTTTGAAAAAGAAAAGAGAGAAAAGACAGCCAAAGGGTCCTGATCAGAAGGAAGGCAACGGAAATATCAACATGGGGATTGTTTGCGCAATTCAGACAAGTTTGATTTAACATCCGAGAATATTTCATCATAAAGGACCCGGCGGCGTTGTGGAGGGAAAAAGTAGAAGAGACAGACGGAGTGACTTACACCTACGATGGCAGGGTCGTTGGGCATGGCGGGCGGCATGGCCTTGGGGACGGGGGCATCCTCGATTCGCAGATCCTTGACGTCGCTGCCACGGAACACAATGTATTCGTAGACCTGCTCGGACGGCGCGATAAAGTCGTCGCCTGTCCGGCGGTCTTCTGTGCCAAAGGACGAGACATTTTCGAGAGACACGGTCGAGTCCTCGGAGCTGATGTTGTGGAGAGTGCCAGAGTACCTGAGCTGTTAGCGAGGTGGCAAGCTGCGAGGGAGAGAAAGAGAGAGAAAGCTTACCTGATGTCACTCTTGGAGATGAGGGAAATACGAGCTCTGTGAAAAGCACGAACAAACAAGGCCAGATTAGTCAATGTTTCTTTGCGCGGAGAGAGACGAGGGATTGGACGAGGCCAGCCCAAGCCGGAAGGCCAGCTGGAAGCTCGAGGAGCGAGGCAACACACACCCTATGAACTCTGACATGGCGGGCAGATTTGGATTGTGTGGGAGGAGGAGGAGGGGGGGGGGGGGGGGGGTAGAAGGAGGAGCAGGAGGGCTCGGTCGATCGAGGATGCGAGAGTTCAGGAGGGGAGGAGGTGGCAAACGGAGATTGAGAGAAAGAGAGGGAGAGAGAGGGAGGAAAAGAGAGGGAGGAAGAGAAAGGGAGGAAGAGAAAGGGAGGAAGAGAAAGGGAGGAAGAGAAAGGGAGGAAGAGAAAGGGAGGGAGCCGAGGAGCTCAAAAAGCGGGAAAAGCGCCAACAGCAAAGGGTATAATTGACAAAAAAAAGCAATGAAAGAGATGGAGATAAACACAAGATAGCCAGCGGCCAGCGGTAGAGACAGGCGGATCGCGAGATGCCAGGAAGATGGGAGGGCGTGGGTGGTCCGGCGAGAATGGAGGGAAAAGTATGAAGGAGGGTGAGTTGGAGAAACGGCGAGAAAAACACAGTTGAGGTCCAATATGCAAAAGTGGCGGCGGGAGCCACAGTGGCTAAAAATGGCAGGGGAAAATTCAAACCGCAGGAGCTCTGGGGATGGGTCAAACAAAGGAGGCTGGTGGACAAGCCCCATCACGTGAAGTGCTTAGTCATTTTGTGGAGAACTGCAACACTAGTATCTTGCATAATTTGCATAAAGATGTTATGCTTTTATGCATAGATGCTACGAGTATGCATGCTTTATGAATAAGAGGCACGTCCAAACGCGGTCGATGAGCATGTGGTGATCTGATAATATGAAGATATATATTTGATTTTTAAATGTATAAAACTGTTACTAGAAAATACTGAATGCAAATTCCAAAATTGAAAACAATACAAAAAAACAAATATACAAATATACAAAACAAAGAAAAAAAAGCAGTGAATAGAAACCCTCTCGTAGACGGTGAAACCCCCCGTCACAAAAGTCTCATTTCGACCGTGCTGCCGACCGTGCCGACCGGGCTGGTACTGCCCCGGACACTCTCATTGACTACGCGCCGCGTTCGGTCGTGCTCCGGGCAGGATCCGCCATACACCTGGCCCGCCTTGGGCATGTCCAGAATGCAATCGTCAGTGCCGGCGTAACAAGGCTCGCCCGGCCCGCTGCCGTCGGCCTTGTGGCCCCAGTACATGGCGCGGGGGTCGTTCCACTCGTCGACCAGGTCGGCAATGGTCTGGATGTGCCCAAACGAGCTGGGCAGCGGGCCCCGGTGGTGGCGGAACGCGAGGCAGCAGACAAAGACCAGGGCGACGAGGCACAGCGCGCTGAAATAAACAATCTGCGGCGGGTACATGCAGATGCCGATGCGGTACGACACGTTGAGCGCGAGGCCAAACATCCAGTGCAGGGCGGCCTTGAGCGCGAGCAGCGTCAGCGTCGGCGGCGACGTGACGGCGGCCACGATGGCGTTGGTGCTGGGCTGGCTGCCGGTGCTGGACAGGAGCTCGCGCATGGCGGCCTCGTCGCGCGCCAGGTTGACCAGCAGCTCCGCGCAGTGCAGCGACAGCGTCAGCACGGCCTGGAACAGGGCCACGCAGGCCATGGTGGCCAGCTCGATTGTGTACTCGTCGTACAGCGCCGACCAGCGGATGTTGAGGATCGACGTGCCGGTCGTGCACGACGCGGCGCTGCAGGTCGGCGCCGGCGGCAGGGACGGCGTGGACGGCGCGGGCATACTCGTATTTCTCGCCGCTGCAGTGCCAGCGCCGCCGTAGATGGTGCCGTTTAGATCGGGCAGAAACGCCCACGAGTCGCCCAGCACCGTGGCGCGGTAGCTGTTCTTGACCATGGCGTAGACGGTGGCGCCCCAGACGACGGCGCACACCAGCAGCAGGGCCTGCGCGCCCAGCACCACGCCGACCTTGTGGCAGGCCGTGAGCATGCACCGCTGCCGCGCGCGCGGGTACTGGCTGCCGTCGCCGTCGCTGCCCATGTGCACGCTCATCATGTAGCGGCCCGCGCGGTGGCGCACGCAGTGCCGGCTGTCCTTGTCCGCCATGCACGTGCGCACAATCTCCAGCGGATGCGAGCTCCACGTGGGGATGGCCGTCGACGCGAGCGCCCACGTGGCCATTGCGGCCTGCAGCAGCAAGCCCACGCCGAACGCGACCACGGCGCTCGGGTTGATATACAGCCGGGAGTCGTCGGCGGCGGGCAAGGCGAAGGCGGGTAATTTGTGGTACAGCGTCCGGTACAGGTCACTGTTCATGTTCAAAAACACCATGGACGTGGATGCGTACACGAGAACGATGCCGGTGCTGTAGGCGAGGTTGGCGTACCAGGCGTTGGCGGCACTGGTGCGGGCTGTCTTGAACAGGCGCAGGTTGGAGCTGAACAGCAAGCGGCCCTCGCGCTGCAGCGACCAGCGGAGCGAGCAGGTGTGGATGTAGCCCATGCCTTCGTTGAGGACGGTGACGAGCAAGTTGAAGACCAGAGGCAGAATGTCCTTGGCGGTGGGCGGCAGCTGGAGCGTGGTCTCGTGGGCGATGCTGCGCCTGTTGTGGATGGCGATCCAGACGCCGAGGCCGATGGCCGAGCAGCCCAGGAGCCATGACAGCACCAGGCCGGCCACGCACCAGCGCTTGGTGTTGATGTTGACGTTGATGTGGACCTTTGGTGTCATTGTGGTCGGGACGTCAAAGGGGTTGTCTGAATAGAAAAGACTGCTTACATAGATGCAAAGAAGATGTTTGACTGGAAAGAAGCGCGGACGAAATGCAGCTGGGGAGCGTATAATAAGGGCATCTTTATAGAAAAAAATGAAAGCCTTACACCTGACTGGACATTGCTGTCAGGCTGTCATGCGTAGGGCATCATTTTGGAAAGCTCTTGGGTATTCTCCTCAGTACTCCGAAGTCAGAAAGTCGGAGAATAGAGCCTTGCAATCTACGGCTGAGTTCTTATAGCCGCCGTGGCTGAGTGATCTGGATACGAGTACATCGCCGTGCCATGCATTACAGACGCGCTTCATGGGCTGAAGAAGCGGCCAAGAGCGGCCGGCCGGGGGAAGAGCAGTCATCGTGGTTGAAAAAACGGCGCCTTGACGCCTAATGGTAGCCTCTCTCACAGCTGTTGTCGTGCGTTGTCATGCTTGCCTCCATTTTCAGCTGCGGGGTGTTTATTTACTTGTTGGTGCTCTCTTGGTGAAAGCTGAATACGAGTATTTGAGTTCAGCTCACTCATTGAGATCGCGACACCGCCCAAGCATAGGAACTAGCAGCATGGAAAGCAGTGGCATTGGCGTGAGAATAAAAAAACCGTGAACAGTGATGGCCAAATACGAGTACGAGCTCTTGCAACCCCTCGGCTGACACCTCCCACCCCGGAAACTAGCTCCAAGTGCTCTTCAGCCCCAGCTCAATGTTGAGGCTGAACATGCATGTCAAAGGCGGGCTTTTGCTAGAAAGAGGAAAAAGGATACACCCTCCCCCACCGCCTGTTCATCGCTGATCGCCTTATCACCACTCGACTCGAGGCCGGTCACTTGTAGGGCCGGCCCATTCGAATATTAGCAGGAAACAATAATGCAGGGACCTGGTCGCAGAGTCGGTGAAGTGATCGAGTATCGTCTATATTTGGCGGGATATTGCTGGACTATTGGCAAGCATTTCTCGGGTCACGACAGAACAGACCTCGTCTCTTTTTTTTTTTCTGATTTTAAATTCGTCATGTGTCACTTAGCGAACGATAGCGCGGCTTTTTTTCTCTGTCTTCTTGGTCGTTTTGTTAATGGTACCTCTGGTCGTTGTCTAATGCTGATGATCGCCAAGTATTTTTAGGGGTATAGTCCTTTTTTTGGCCTTTTCCTTTTTCCTTTTCTTTTCTTTCTGCCTATTTCTGTTCTGCTTTTTTTTTTTTTTTGCAAACGCACTCGTCCAACGTTGGTTGCTTACCTTCGCATTTGCCTCCAAAAATGAACTCGATGACGCATAAAATATATTCAAAGCTGGATAATCTTCAGCTTATCCAATCTGTTACAGACAGTGGCCAGAGTCTGGCACACATTCGTTTTTCGTTTCTTTTAATAGATGCTTCGTTTGTAGGCGTCACCCTCTTTCCACATTTGAATATCGCCGCCTTATTCCTATTTTGTCTATAAAACCAATAAAACCCAAGTTTATAAAACAATAATAATATAGCATCAGCCTTGAGAATAGAATGATCGCCACCAGCAGAGCAACAAGGCGTATGCAAATAGAGAAAATTCACTGCAAAAAAGCAGAGTAAACTTTTACAAATAACGCCAGAGATCAACACGAGCAGTCCTTTATTAAGCCACGTGCTTAAAACCGAACAAAGTGAAAAGAAACTTTCATTAATTTATTTTGCCACCCAACTGCCACCCAGAAACAAAGATTAGTCAGCATGGACGTTGAGCAACCCCACTTGCCGTATGGCTCATCCGTCATTGATAAGCCTTATCGCGCCCACCAAGCTCGCATCCAATTCTTTCGTCATCTGTTTCCCCGCGCAACGCACGCATCATCCAATTCAACTCTCACACACCCACGCAGCCACACACACACACTCACACAATATGTCGGCGCGACAGATAAAGAAACTGCGCGCGCAAGAAGAACTAGCGCGCAAAGCAGCACTCGCAAAAAATGGCCAGGCGGGCAGCAGCAGCGACGACAGCGACGACGACGAGATCCAAGTCCGGCCAACAACACGGCCAGCCAACGCATTCGCCGCCTTTGCAGCGCTAGCCGACGAGGGCGATGAGGGAGATGAGGAGAATGAGAGGGAGGAGGAGGAGGAGGAGGAAGAGGAGAAGCCAGTAGAGACAGAGACGGCGCCGGCGCCAATACCAAAAGCAACGGCAGCCAAGAAGAAGAAGAAGAAAAACAACAAGAAAAAGGCAAAGAAGGGGGCCAAGGAGGATGCCGCTGGCGCTGTGGAGCAGGGCACAGCAGCAGCAACCGCCAAAGGCAAGCAGGACGACCTGGACGAGATTGACCGCGCCCTCGAGGAGCTTCGGCTGCAGAACAAGACGACGGGCCCGGCCGGCGCCGCAGAGCTCGGACCGCCACCACCGAAGCACGGCATCGCAATCAACCTGCACAACCTGCGCGTCATCAACGAGCTGCGCGACGTGTTTGGCAACACCGTCCTGACCACGGCACACGCCCAGGAGATGGCCAACGGCCCGGCCAACCCGCGCGCGCGCGGCGAGCGCATCATCAACGTCGACCTCGAGACCTTTTTCCGCGCGCCCGCCCAGGGCTACACGCACCGCGGGCTGCTGCCGTCGTCGGCCGGCATCGTGGCTAAGCGCAACCCGTTTATCCAGTGGAAGGACACGTGGCCGCGCGCCACGTCGGGCGGCCTGTCCATGAAGCAGGTCGGCGCGCCCGACGCGCACGGCGTCGTCGAGTTTGCCTTTGTGCACGGCAGCGAGTACATTGCCCTCGAGGAGCAGTTCCACACCATGACGCTGCTGCTGCACTCGGACCCCAACACCATTTTCAATTTCTTGCACCAGTTCCCCTTCCACATTGCGTCGCTCATCGTCGTCAGCATCCTGGCCCGCACGCACGACCAGAACCCGACGCTCGCCGCCGACCTGCTCGAGCGCGCGCTCTTCTCCTTTGGCCGCGCCACGCTCTCGTCCTTCCGCACCGCCCTGACCGACCCGGCCGGCGGCAAGGCCCGCCTGAGCTTCCGCCGCCCCGAGAACCGCCAGTTTGTGCTCGCCGGCTACCACTACATCCGCAGCCTCATGGGCCGCGGCACCTTCCGCACCGCCCTCGAGTGGATCAAGGTCTTTCTGAGTCTCATGCCCGACGACGAGCAAGGCCTGCTGCTGTATGCGCCGTCCGCCGCCATCCAGGCCTACGAGGCGCAGTGGTTTGTCGACTACATCAGCACGTTCCCGGTGGGAGATGAACGGGCCGACAACGTCTGGCCCATGCTCGAGTACATCCGCCAGTCGGTCGTGCCGGCCAAGCTGCAGCTCAACGACACCGCGGGCGCGCGCGCCGCCCTGCACGCCGGCGTCGCGCGCGTGCCCTGGCTGTACGGCGCGCTCTTCCAGGCCCTGAACATGGACGTGCCGCGCGCCGTCTGGGCCGTGCTGCCGCGCGACGATGTCGAGGTGCTGTACACCGAGCTTTATTTGGACGTCGCCAAGCCCCTGTGGTCGTCGTCGCCGGCCGTCATGGACTTTGTCAAGGCCGAGCTGGCGGCGATGCCCGGCAAGCCCGACGTCGCGGCCATCCCGCCCGCGCGGCCCGTGACGCAGACCCTTGCGCGCTTTGTCTACCTCGGCAACAACCCGGCGCTCATGGGTCTCGTCGTGCCGCGGGCGCTGCTGCACACGCAGCCCAACTCGGACTTTGACCCGCTGCCGCCCCGGCGCAGCGACAACATCTTTTCGTATCCGTCGCAGCAGCGGCCGTGGACCCTGGTCGAGGACGGCGGAGGAGAAGGGGGGTCGGCTTCGCAGCAGCAGCAGGACCAGCAGAGGGCCATTGCGGCCGCCCTGGCTGCGGCCGCCGGCGGGGATGGCGAAGAAGGCGCACAAGGGTGGTTGGATTTCCTACGGGGCCTCGTCGGCTTCGGCGGCGGTGGTGGCGGTGGTGTTGGTGACGGCGGCGGTCTGGCTCATCCCGAGGTTGAGGACGGCGACGACTACAATAGCGACGAGGATTTCGAAGACGCCCTCGCTGCTTTTCTTGACGAGCACCATAACGAGGACGTGGCCGAGGAGGACGAGGAGCAGCCTGGCATGCCCGGCCATTGAAGGGGCTAGAAGTGCCCAGTCACGCCTGTTTTTATAGTGAAAACAATAATACAAAAAAACCTGAAATCATATCTGCTATGTGTTTCATACTGGAAACCAAAAACAAAAAAAAAAAAAACCCCAAAAAACCTAAAACCGCGCCAGGACCTTCTCCTCGGTATCACCCAGGGCCCAGGCGCTCGACTTGGTCTTGCTCAGCACCGTCTTGGCCTGGGCCGCCGTGAAGCCCTTGGCCTGCGTCGCCGGGTTGTAGCCCAGCTTGTTGTGCCGGCCCACGGCCGCGTCGTCCATCACGGTCGCCTCCGCCTGCCCGTCGCCCCGCTTGTACACCGTCACCACGGCCGCGCCGCCAAGGCCCAGGTTGTGCTGCAGCGCATACCGCGTGTGCGGCACGGCGCGGTTGTTGGCCCAGCCGCGCAGGTGCCACACGAGCTCTGCGCACTGCGCAATCCCCGTCGCGCCCAGCGGGTGGCCCTTGCTGATGAGCCCGCCCGACGGGTTGACCACGTACCGGCCACCGTACGTGATGTCGCCGCGGCGCACGAGCTCCACGGCTTTTCCGCGCGGGGTGGTACCGTCGCCGACGCGGCCCTCGGGCAGGCCCAGCGCGTCGAGCGTCACCATCTCGTTGGTCGAGAAGCAGTCGTGCAGCTCGACGACCTGCACGTCGCCGGGCGTGATGCCGGCCTCGGCCGTGGCCAGGCGCGCCGCCTGCTGGCTCATGGCGTAGCCCATGAGGTCGACGGCGCTGCGCGTGGCGAACAGCGTGGGGTCGTCGGTGCACAGCGCCTGGCCCGCGATTGCGACGGCCTGCCCCCGCAAGTGCGGCCGCACGTCGAGGAACGCCTGCGACACGAGCACGGCCGCGGCGCCGCCGTCCGACGTCGGGCAGCACTGCAGCTTGGTCAGGGGCCCGTGGATGGTGGGGGACTGCAGGATCTGCTCGCGCGTGTAGACGTCCTGGAACTGCGAGTACGGGTTCCGGACCGAGTGCGCGTGGTTGATGCGCGCAATCTCGGCAAAGTCGGCGGCCGTGGCGCCGTGCTTCTCCATGTACTCGGTGCCGGCGTTGCCAAACATCTGCGCGGCGCCCGGTACCTTGTTGGCAAAGCCGCGCGTCGCCACCATCATCTGGGTCGTCCGCTCCAGCGGGTTGGCGCGGTCATTAAAAAACGACTGCAGGCTGCCGGGCATCATCTTCTCGAAGCCGACCACCAGGACGCAGTCGGCGCCGCCGTGGGCCACAATGGTGCGGCCCAGATAGAGCCCCGTCGACCCCGTCGAGCAGTTGTTGTTGACGTTGTAGATGGGGATCTGCGTCATGCCAAACTGGTAGAAGACGCGCTGGCCCGACGTCGAGTCGCCGTAGCAGTAGCACGCCACGCCCTGGTCGACGTCGTCGTAGTTGATCTGCGCGTCCAGCATGGCCTTGACGCCGGCCTCGAAGCCGAGCTCCGCGTAGTCGACCTTGCCGCGCGGCTTGATGAACTTGGTCATGCCCACGCCGAGGACGTAGACGGGCTGCTTGGTTTTGGCCATGGCGACTATGTGTGGTGGGATGTGATTTGGCTGGTCTGTTGGTTGCGAAGAAACACGACTGACAGAACGCCAAGGACAGCAGGTACGACTATATTGAACCACTCCCCGAAACGGCTGACTCGCTCGTGTAACCTGCTTTGCGGGGAAGGAGCATGCGGAGACAGCCGAGGTACGTCGGACCCCAGACGCCCCACATATTCCCGCCGCTACGGTTTCTCAGGCACTAGCGTTGCCGGGATAAAGCCGGGGTAGTCCTGCGGGGCTACGAATACCGTCGTATCCGACTATCCCAGATATGACGGATTAATTTGATATCCAAAAATCGCTTCGCTGCAGTGCTCAAGACAAACATTATCACAATCACATCATAATCTCATTAACAAAAAGCACATCGGTTGCATAAAGCACTCAACTATTAGTAAAATTCCAGAGATCCCAGAAATCCGTCTCCCACGGATCCGACCCCTCGCGCGGCTCGCCAGGCGCATTCCACTCGGCATGCCCGATGCCGATGGCGGCGCGGACTGCCGGCGACGCGTGGCCCTGGAGCTTTTCCACGCATATATCGAGCACGCGCGCAATCTGGGCCCGGATGTGGTCGTTCCGCTGCACCGGGTCCGCCGCCGGCTTCACCGAGCCTAAGACAGTCGCAAGGGCAATCACAGCCCGCAGATCCGAGCCGACCTCCGCGACCAGACGTGCCAGATTGTCGATCGTGTGCTCCACGGTCTGGATCATGTAGGCCGCTGACCAGATCAACGGCACGCGGACATGGCGACGCTTCGCCTTCGCCTTCGCATGGCCACTGCTGTCGGAACCGCCCGACTTGTTCTCTTCCAAGCTCAGATCATGCAATGGAGCGGTTGCCGGTGTGGGTAGGCCCTCCGCCTCGACGGCCTGGATGATGTAGTAGCAGACGCTGAACGCGGCCTGCACCACATCGCTGCGCAAAACAACATAGTGCATGTGCATCATATCGTTGTACCAAGGCATGCCAGGGTCCAGGTCTTGCATGTACGTCAGAATGGCCATGGACGACTTGAGGTAGCAGTCGGAAATCGCCGACGGGGGCGGGCATGCGTCGGACGCGCTCAGCGCAAACGGACGGTAGAGCGCCAGCAGCGGTTGCCGCACGTGAATGTCCAGCGCGGCCCGCACAATCCACTGCTTGTACTGGCTCGGAGTTTCGATGTTGTGATACCGCGGTAGAAAGGTATTGATATCATCCAGCACCTTTTCCAGCTCGCCGCCGATCGCCAAGACCTCAACGTAGTCGGTCAAGGAGTCGATGTGGCAGAGTAGGTCACACGCACGCATGCGCAGTGGCAGGGTGTCTGCCGCAAAGCGCTGCACTTGGCCTTCTGTGTACAGGTGCATCGGCTTTGCCGCCGGCAGCGATGGGATCTTGGGGAAGATATCGGCGTCATCGAAATTGCGTGGCGGTTGGCATGTAAACTCGCCGGGCCGTATTGCGCGGGGCAGGTTGGTGGCCAGAGACACGTGCAAGTCCATGTCGATGATGGTGAACCACAGCTTGCGCCGGCATTCGGCCTCAAAGGGGGGCATGGCGGGCACACACTCGGATGGTTCCCGGTGCAGGCCCATCATCATGGCCAGGCGAGCGATAAAGCCAAGCTCTTTCCACAGCATCTGTGACTGGGCCATGGTCATGCACGTTGCGTGAAGCAGCAGCACCTCGGACCGGATGACGTTCATCTCCATCGTCGGCCTGCCACGAATGGAGTCGTGCCATGAACGCACGAGGGCACATGCCGTCGGCACGTGTATGCCGTTTGACCGATCCGTGTTCGTGTCAGCGTTGCAGCGCGAACCAATGCACAAGGCAGACAGGTAGCGGGGCAAAAAGTCCTCCCCAACACCGCCTTGCGACGGGTTGAGACCGTGTGTCCAGTACTTGTCAATCTCGTCCTGGAACGTTGGAACATGGGATACGCGAAACAGACTGCTCTCAAAGATATTGACGTAGTCGCGAAACAGCCGGTCGCATACTTGGCGGCGCGGCAAGAGGTCGGCCATGCGCTTGTGCAGCGGGAGCATAGAGTCCACGTAGACGGTCATCGGTCGCAGAGTTGCAGACTGCTCCTCTTGAACTGCACCATGGATGCGCTCAAGTCTCCAGAGCATACCACCAATGCTGCGCCGATTTGCAGGATCCGCCATAAAGTCCTTGGCGTCGTCAAACTATGCAGAGATGGGGAGAAGAGTTAGTCATGCTTTCACAGGCTCCGACCTGATCTTCCTCGTGAATGATAAATATAAACATACGAGATTCAGGAGCACACGAGAGTCACTGGACCCAAAATACCGCGACCGCTCGCTATGTCGCCCCTTGATGCTTAGGGACCGCAATGTCTTGGAGGAGGAATCAATCACCCTGCGCGGTGGATGATGGGGATTGTGGTGACGGTGGAGCTGCGACAGCACCGAAGAAGACGGAAATGGCGGCATAGCTGTGAGAACAGATGCATTTTTGGCGAGGGCAAGCTTCTCCAACCGCTCCATGCGCGCCATAAACTCCTTGGTCAAGGCAGCCGAGTATTCACGCAGCTCGTCTCCGCTCAGAGACATCCAGTGGCCTGGATTCCCTAGCGTCATGGAGACCTGCTTCATAGCAGGATGGAGCCCAGTGCTAGGAGAAATACCCTGCGAGACTGTAGGAGGGGGTGCTAATATCGTGGCTGGCGCTGGTGAGACGGATGGCACTGGCTGGACTTGGGGAATGACGGGCCCCCGAGGCGGTGCTATATGCGTACCAAACGGAGGCGGTGCCTGGTCGCGTGGTGGTGGCGGTGGTGGTGGCGGCGGTGATTTTGTGTCGGGCGTTGCCGGGGTTGGGTTCAAGAGAATGCTCAGAGACGAGCTTAAAGGTGGGCGCGTACGAGTAGAGCTGCGACTTGGACCCTTAGTAGGGACAGTGCCAGAGCTGGTACTGGAGCCAGAGCTGGAGCTCAGTGCTTGGGTCGGGCGAGGTCTCTGGCCACCGCCTGACACATTCTGCGATATCCGGTCTAGGTGACGCTGCTTCAGTGGGCGTTCATCCGAGAGACTGCCACAGGCAGACGTGTCGTCAATCGCGGAGCCTTCTGAGGCTTCCGAGTCTCCGTTCTGGTCGTTTGGGTCGTTATTATGTCTATCGCCAGACTCGCCGCCACTGCCGGTGCTACCGTTGTCATTGCCGCTTCCGTATGTGCAGCTACGGTAGGAAGACCGCTGACATTGTGAGCAAGGAACTTGGCGGTCACACTTGAGCTTGCGCCGCCGACATTCCGTGCACGATTTGACAGGTCGTGGCCGCTTGATAGACTTGTGGTGCCAGTTCGCAGCAGAAAACACTTCTGGTCCGGCGCCTTGGAACGAGTTTGACGACAGCAGCCGTGGAAACTGGGTGGATGTGCCTGAGGGAGTGTTGTCCATGGTTAATATGATAACAGACGATGCGTTGGCGATTAGTGTTTTGGCAACGGTGCTAGCTGCACAAAGATGAGATGCATTCTGGCTGTCAACGTGTGCGAGACGAGAGGATTGGGGTAAAGGTGGCTGGATCTGATCGTCGAAGAGAGATATATGAGCTGGGTAGTAGATGTTCAGACGGCTTAGGTATCTTGTTACCCACGCCTCTGGGTGACAGCCGGGGTGTGCCGGGTTCTTATGGACCAAGCTGTGAGACCAGATGTCAAGCGAGTATTCGTACGCATGTGGGGGCGGGAACCACCAGGTCCACGAGTTCACTGTAGTTGCGTCGATCCGGTACTCGTACACATGCAGCAAGTGTCTGTATGTGCCCGCAAAGATGACGGTTTGAGCTGTGGCGTATTTGGTTGGCAGCCAACGCTCGTTTAAGCGCGTCTGTCGGTGAAAGGGGGTGGACGAAGAGTTGCTAAGCTTGATGGCGTGGTCATACCTGCTTAATAACCCCCCCGAGTCAACACAAAATAAGAAAAAAAGTTAGTCAAGAGGCAGGAGCCGATCAGATCGCTCCCACTTGCGGTAAGGGAGAGCCACTCTTCGAGACTTTGTTCAGACTGATTCCAAGCGGCCCGTCTTATTATTGGCCCTAGTACGACCAACGGGGAAGGGGGTGAGGGGGTGAGGGGGTGGGGGGTGTTCGCCCTTGCTTCTCTCATCCAGGCTCTACGGAGTACGGAGTACGGAGTACGGAGCACGGAGAACGAGTAGGTTTTTCTCGGGGGAAGAACGACCCGAATTGGCAAGAGTTGACTGTGTCTTGACTAGGTCGGTCCTTCTGTTGCCGACCTAGGATGCGCCATGCATCATGCTAAGACAAATTACCCGCTAGAAAATTCCAAAAGAAGAAAAGAAAGAAGAAAAAAAGAAAGAAGAAAACAAAATCGGAGAAAGGCCGCTCCTGGAGGACGAATTTACATGGCCGGAGCAGAGGAGAAATGTGTC
The DNA here is from genome assembly GCA_019925475.1 of Ophiostoma ips. Classification (NCBI taxonomy): domain Eukaryota; kingdom Fungi; phylum Ascomycota; class Sordariomycetes; order Ophiostomatales; family Ophiostomataceae; genus Ophiostoma; species Ophiostoma ips. The sequence goes on along the minus strand of JADHKN010000049.1, from coordinate 110,629 downwards.
TCCGCGCAGAAGCAGCAAGATGCACCTGAAAGGGAAGATGTTGCGCGATGTGTTGATACTTTGTATTGGGAGCTCCGTAAAAAGAAATATGCAGGAATGATGTGCAAGAGCGTCTACAGGGATATGATTGATGTGCAAGAGCGTCTACAGGGATATGATGTAGACCGGAAGGAGCCACGGCTGCGTACGGAGTAGCTAGTACTGGCTTACTGGGGTCTCTATTTGACCTGAAAATAGAAGGGAACGAGGGACAGAGGTTGGCCAACTCCAGTGACGTACGCAGTAATAGCCGGGTGATCCTCTGGGGATGGATGAAGGATGTGGAAGAACTAGCAGCAGCAAGAACAGCAGACAAGTGACACGTGCGAGTTGAGTTTCAGGGAGAGACGAGAAGAAAAAAAGAAAAGGATAAGCGCCCGGCACGCGAGCTCGATCTGTCGATGTCCCGAGCACGCGCGTGTATTGGTTATGCAGTGTCTACTGCCTTCGTCACGTACGATATACGAGCAAAAATAAGTAACGCCGAGCCGAATGAATGCGAATAGTTAAAAGCGGAACCTCGTCCAAGGATTAGATCCTTCTATCTATCGGTGTACTCGTAGGAAAGGCGTGATGAAACAGACAGACAAGCAGCGTAATGTGGCATCGGATCTCGGCCAAAAATGCACAATGTAGGATATCGGCTCTTGCTACTGCATCGGTTTCCAACTCAACAGACAGAATTTTCAGAAAAAATAGCCATATCTCCAGCAGCACATCTAAGCTCTTCTTTCACACGTGGTTTGTTACGAGTACGAGACGGCGATCACGGAAGAGGCCCGAAGAAGAGGTGTACTAATGTCCTCTACTATTAGCACTATTGCATATCCAGTCGAAGCATTTTCGACTATATAGTGTGTGTGACCAACGTTAGGCTCTTGTTTAACTCGACTCCGTAGTATCGTTTTATCGTTTTATTATGACGTCGAATACTATTATTAAACCAAGGCGGAGCTATCACTTTGCCTGTTCTATGCAAATCAAAATCCTACAGTGCAAAGAATAAATAGTAATAAATAGCCGGGTTAGCGAGTGCCGATCTCGAAAGCAACCGATATGTAAAAAGTACAATGAGAATGGTACTCGCAATGGAAGAAGAAAAAGTAAACTGGAACATGCAGCCACATGAATGCGGGTCATTATCTCACCGTGCAGCTGCAGTGTGTCTTAGTATTGCGTCCGGCAGACAGAACGGCAGCCTTCCGCCAGTATGATATCTCGCATTGTTTGCGGGATTCGGACTAGCCCCAGGGCATTTCTTTTGTCTTGGCTTGTGGCGTTCTTCCGTTATGCCTTGGTGTCTCGGTCCCGTTCTGAATAATTCGAATAAAGTGCACAAATGTGTATCGGCTGACGCCGGTGTCCTATCCGATCTGCGTTTGGTGAAGACAAATAGGATGGCAAGGGAGTGATCCCTGGTCATTTTAGATGGAGACCAATGCGAGCCTTGGTGCATGGAATGCATACGGAGTAGATAGTTTCGCCTCGCCCTCGGCGATAGCACGAGTAGCTCCGAAGTGTTTGTTGCAATCCCATTCGTCTCGTGAACTTGTGCCAACCTAGACTGAGTCATCGAGATTGCTGCTGCAGTCTAAAAGAAAATAAATAAATTGTTTCATCCTTCGTCACATCCTTTTCTCTCTTTTGTCGGCATCTGCTCGAACAAATCGCAGAATGAGAAGCGGCGGCAAAGAGCGGTGAATAAAATCAAACTAGTCCACGAGATGTCTCAGGGTACAGACTTGTTGACCATCATAATCCAATAGAATAAGCAGTTTTTTATTTCAATCTTTTCTCTGTGGTGTGGTGATATGAGATCATGCATCCATCTTGGGTTGATTCCGTCAACATCCTAGCACTGAAAGGCATCCTTTTCGGAATGAATAGCCATGGAAATCAAAGAACAAGGGAAGGGTTGTGTTGGATTGGAGAAAAAAATGGTTAGTTGGATAATTGAGCATAAGCCACCTAAAGTGTCTTTTTGATTGGAGTATCAGTTGGAACGGATGGTTATCACTTGTTCTTTCTGAGATATGAAGTACATAAATATGTCAACTATCGTGCATCAGGCAAGGACAAGGCAGATGACAGAAAATATGATACTAGACGGATTGAAAACGACGAAGCGTTCAGAGTACTCTAGTGTCACGTATTCGATACAGCCAAGCCGCCGTAACGCAATGCTTACAGTTATCAAGTGTGCAAGCAAAGACTCGACGCATACCCAAGTCCCTTTGTGCACGTGGTATTATGACGGTCCATCAGACACCACCAGCCATACGAGTGCCCTCCTTGACTATTTTACGCACGTTAGGTCCATACACGTATAGCACGCAGAGAGCATACCACAACGCAGTACCGTTCTGCTGCTTTATCCCGTAGGCGGAGCTACCAAGTCCACATATAGAATGATGCCTAATCTTCAGCCAAGTGACTATGCAGCCATGCAGCGTAGCACTCTCTAGCTGACAGTGTCCTGAATACAACGACAAATATAAACACATCGAGACGTTGAGAAGGGAACACATTGGACTCTTACTACGCAGGCCGCTGTAGAGAGCTCAGCTGCGGAACCGACTACTGGCAGCGCCGCACCGCCAAAACGATCGGGAGCGTGCCGAGTGGCAAAGAATGCAGAACCGGCGAGCACAGCGTGACTAACCACCGTGAGTATTGAAGTTCTTTGGTTGTTTTTGCGCAAACTACTTCTGACCTTCACAGGAAGCCGCATCAAGTAAACGTCTCCTCTCTCGGAGAAATACGTCGTCGACAGCCACGCACGACAGGCACGTTCGAGTCTGTCCTCTTACCGGGCGCGGCAGCCCGCCAGATACCTCGCCGACTCTAGTCTGTGACAACAGTGCGCCACATCCGCAACAGCAGCAGCAGCAGTAGCAGCAACATGCGCAGTAGTACATGCGGAATGCTGCCGGCAAGGCCGGACTGTCCACCTCCGACAGCCGCTGCAACAACTGCGGCATTGTTTGCACGTCCGCGATCCTCCGCGCGCAGGACTAGCACGGACACGCGAATAGAGCTGGCTGTTGGTGACGGTTGCCTATGGGCAGTCGTTGAGTTTGCGGATTACAATCGTTGAGGCAAGGGCCAGTAGGGAAGAACATGGGGAAAGACTCATTTGGCTGGGCTGGGCTGGCCTGGGTGGTGGCGGGGGGGGGGGCGGTAGTATTCCGTAAAAATGACCATGAACCGCTGTATTTCTTATATAATTTTTAGAGAGCCTTGGCCTCGGGATTGCATAAACTTATTAAGCCGTTCATAAAGCATGTATATCAGTCAATAGTCACTTGACAATATAGTTTTATATGAATTTTTGCTTCATATCGGAATAAGGCTGATAAAAAGCTAAAGGAAAAGTAAATCGTACATCAAAATCAGCATCATCTCTTGAGAATGTTCAAGAAAACGTTTGACTCTCTGGAAAATCACCCACGCCAAAGTGGTGCTACAACACCGCCCTATTAGTCCAGAACATATGATCGTTTGGCCCATTTCATTTCTAATAATTTATCAGTTCAACCTACGGAGTACCTACTCCGTAGAGCTCGAACGATCTCAAATAGTGTCCTCTTCTCCCAAGAAAAGCCTTGATATTAAACTATCACACTGTCTCGATGACATCGATAATTGAGCTCATATAAGGTCTTCCAGATTAGGTTAGTGTCTTAGTGTGACCCGGGATCCCCACAACGGCGCCTGCATTAGCGCGGCCGGGAGCTTGCATCTCCACCTCGACGTGTCGGGCGTATGATCTGTCTGGCCGCAACGTCGAGCCGCCAGCATCGAGCCAGCAGCTAGGAGAAAACGTGTACTCTGCGCAAGCCAAGTTTGTCTATGCTGACGGTCGATCTGTCTGGCGAGGCCGTCTGTGCATATCCATGTTGACGGGCTCGGCAGATGACCAGATTCGGGATGCAACTAACTTGCTTGTTGTTTGGTTCTTTTGACTATTTTATACAGCTTCCGTTGCCGTTCTTTTATGTTCCATCTGTCTTTAGTCTATCACGGTCATCACCATCTTCGGCAGCGGCTCTCATAATATGATCCCATCTCATCTAGGCCATGGACGGAATGGCCGACCCTGAAAAGAACCATGCTGATGTGACGATGGGTGTCGAAGACGAAAATCTCATTGACCGTTGTCATATGGGGCAAGGAGTTGGGCATCTTCAGCGTCAAGCGGTCGTACGTGCTGGCCACGCTCATCTTTGAAGTTGGCAGTGCCATTTGTGGTGCAGCACCGACGATGACGACGTTCTTCTTCCTCCTCCCCAACAGCAACCCCAAAGGGCCACGCGCTTCCGCCGCATTGACTATGTCGGCGCTATGCTCAGCGTCGACTTCCTAACGCCGCTCGTCATGGCCATCAAGTTTAGCGGCACTTTATACGCCTGAAACAACGACCAGGAATCGCAAATGCTTGATGTCCGTATCGCTGCCATAAGATGGACGATGGACGTGTATATTGGTTCTGACAGCCGGTGCCGTGAGTGTGCTATACGTATGTGCAAAATGAAAGTATGTATTGCAGACTTCGGGGCCAGGCGTGAGTTGTATATTCTCCGTGTTCTCACGCCAGCATCAGACATTTGTCAGTGACAAGATATATCAAAACAACATGCGTCAGAATTAGCATATAGGCAACAGTTCAACTAGACAACAAATGTAGCACATCCATCAACAAAATAATCGACCATCACCGATACGGATTGCATTATGATACAATCTAGTATCATGTTTATAAGGATATCTGTACGCCAAAACGTTTCAATAAAAAAAAATGATAGCATTTTTCACGGATATTTTTACAATTATTTGTGACTGATTATTTACCATAAAGTATCAATAAATCATTTGACTCGCGGACAATCATAAATAAGCATAAACAAGTTGCCCCGAACATCCATTGCCTTGTTCTTGCTCTAGCAACACGTCAACATATCTGGCATAAGTTAAGCTCCCTGACCCTGCGAGCAACGGTAAAACCACTCATAGAAAGACCTTTGATGCACACCTGCCATCAGTATGGCTCAGCGCCCGCACCAGAAACGATGCACACCAAGCGAGGAGCTTTGCGCCTCTCCAGCATCGTCGCGTGCCGACATATCCTGTTCCCGTCTCAGCTCGTGCAGAGCCCATGTTGTGGCCTGCCGCAGCTGCCCGCTCCGTTTGGCGGCGGCCGGGTTCGAGACGTTAAGGCGGAACTGCGAAAAGCTCGACGGCGTACAATGCATAGCGGACAAAGTACGGGCGGGTTTTCCGGACGGACAGAGCCGGTCTTGCTGATGCAGGACTGGAGGTTACGGGTGACGACGACCTTGTCGGTGAAGGAGAGGAAAGGGCAGGTCTGGGGCTTTATAGGAGGAGGGTTAGTTTTCTTTTTTTTTTTTTTTTTTCAAAAAAGAAAAAAAGAGAAAGAAAGAAGCAAGAAAGAAGCACTGGACAGGGCAAGCATGCCTGGGCCTGGTATTTGACTTGGCCATTTTGATGGGGACTGGTATCTTGTAAAGCAGAGACGGGGAAATTTCGTGAAGGAGAAGAGAGAGCTGAGGAAATGGGAGAGAAGGGATCAAGATATCCTGTGATAAATGCGTTTCAAAAAGCATATGTAGACACCGGCGACTGGGCAGCTGTCGTAGAATCCATTCCCAGAGCCATAACGGCAATGCTCTATGACTTCCTTGACCCATCGAGTTGTTGTTGTTGAAGCACGGGACATAAAGGCTACTCTGTAGAGACGACTGGACACATGCGTGCCAGCGTCCTGCTGGCAGAGTAGTTTTGACCAACCGCGGACTCTTTGACATTGTTTTCATTAATGAGGTCTAGAAAATAAAATCCAAAGTACCTGCACTGGGGCATAGGCTTAATACTGCCAGAATAAGCTGCGATGTCTTTTTGGTAGTCGAGGCGGAAAGCAAAGGCTGCCTTGCAGCACCCGTCGTAGGCGTTGAGAGACATAATTTCTACAGCGATTTGAACGCAACTTCTGTTGTGTCGCATTGTCACACAGAGCTCGCATCGTAGCCACTGTTGGAAGAAGAGATACCGATGTGGCGGGATCAACGGATGGTGATTGGCACATCTCGGTCAGCACAGTCGCACCCGTGATCTACCGGACAGCCGGGCGTGGGAAAGGCCTTGCTATCAAGGGCCAGTGATTCTCGTGTCCTCGTGGTGAATGTCTGTCGGGCATCTCATCTAAGCCGCCTGTCGTGCGCGGTTTCACAGCCTGCGCAGGCCGCGTCGTCGCATGCGTCCGGTCTGCTAGCTCTGCCAGATACAACAAGCCAGGTCACGAGCATACTCTTTCACAATTCCATAAAGAAAAAGAGAGAAAGAAAGAAAGAGAGAAAGAAACGTATTTGCATTCCGCAGAAAAGCATCGCCAGAAAGATGATTGCATACCCAAAAGAAAGAACGCTGCCTAATGTCCCAAAGTAGTTCGTAGTTCGCTCGTACAGTCGTGCCAGTCTAAGCGGCAACGACAACGGGGCGCTCCTCGCCGTCGGCCTTGCCAGCCTTGACCGTCTTGCCGGTCTTGCTGATGGTGGCCAGGACTTGCTCGTAGGACAGCTCGGGCTCGGCAATGACCTTTGCGCTCTGGGTCTCGAGGGAGACTTCGTAGCTCTTGACGCCTGAAGGGAGGAGTGTTAGCAGCAGAAACAACAACAACAACAGAATATGCGACAGGTGGGCTAAAAAAGACAGAAAAACCTACCCTCAAGCTTCTTCAGGACGCGGTCGACAGCGCCGGAGCAGCCGCCGCAGGACATGACAATGTCGAACTCGTAGGTGTGGTCGGACATTTTGGTGGTGGGAAGAGATGGGAGAATGTAGAGGTGGTGGTGGTGGAAAGATGCGGTGTAGAATGAGATGGTTGTTGCGGGTAGTGATGTTATGAAGAGAGAGAGAGAGAGTGGAAAGCGAAGTTGTGCAGCACTATCGAAGTCGGCAGCGGGGCTGTTACCTTTTATGTACTCGTAGTATGGCGATGGTGCTCGTTGGAGAAGAGGGGCTCCGAGCACCAACAGGGGGGGCACCAAACAAAGTGGGGTCCTAGGGAGGTGTATCACCAAGACGATAGTGACTGCATAGTGACTGCATAGTGACTGCAGTGAGTGAACAGCTGGTAATACAAGGAATACAGGTCATAGTCTGGCATTATTAATCCTTCGGTTACGAGTACAGGGTCGTGCTTTCCCCTGCGGAGTAGTCGGAGACCGGAAACCGGACACAAATACGGGAGTAGGAAGCGCATGCGACAATGTGCGACAGCGCCAGCCAATGGCGTCATTTACTCACCTGCCCGTTCTATCCGCCAGAGCTCGAATATTCTATTTTTATTCATTTTTTATGTCGAGCTGGCACTCTTTTGTTACTCAGCTTTTGCGCTCCTCCGCGTAGTCGCAGCGACCTGAAACTCACGCTCTTCAGCCATTATGTGCTCGTCTCCACCGCAAAGCTGAAACGTGCTCAAATCAGACGGCCTGACGGGTCACAGCAGCACGGGGTTGCGCCTGCGTTAGCCTAGTCTATCACGTGTCACCTGCCTCTTCTTCTCCCCAGGTTGATCATAATGGAATATGGAATTTTATATCGATTTCACACTGATTCGTACAAATGTCCAGTGCTTGATATTTAAATCATGTACAGTGAAAACAATAGTAAAAAAAAAACACAAATGCCCTCGCAGAACCGGTACCCTTTCAAGAAACTTGAACACATATAACACCAGTGTCAACCCAGATGGTAGTTGAAACAAAGACCCAAAACTGCTCCTTCGCCCTCCGTCTCCATGTGCATACTTTGTTGCTGCTCCCAATCCTCTCCCCTATCCTGTTGTGACAAAGACACACCCTCTTTCTCTTTCTTTCTCTCTTTCTCTCTCTCTCTCTCCGCTTTCTTTCTTCCCGCCCTGCATCCACTCCAACCTCTCCCACATCTAGACGGGCAGCTTAAACTTCTTGCCCTTCATCACCTTTTGGTAGTAGATCCAGAAAAAGTCGCTGTACAGGACGGTCTGGATGACGCCGGCCACAATGGCAATCCAGTCGACCTTGTGCGCCGGCTCGGTGATGAAGCGGTAGATCCAGTTGGGGATGTAGAGCGCGCGGTACAGGCCCAGCGCAAAGATGTAGTGCGTCGTAATGGTCTCGGCCTCGCCGGTGCGCTGCAGCATAAACAGCTGGGGCAGGATGGCCACGGACTCGAGCCAGATGGAAAAGGCCCAGAAGATCTCGGTGAGGGTGTACTTGTAGGGGATCAGCACGCCGAGCACGGCGGCGCCGCCCAGCAGGTACTCGACGCGGAACGTGTCGATGCTGGGGTCGTTGGTGGGCTTGTAGGAGGTGGTCATGAGGTACAGGATGTAGCCCTGCGACGTGATGAAGAGCACCTTGAACACGAAGTTGTATATGCTGGACGTCGAGAAGAGGTCGAGGTAGCGCGTGATGTAGACGATAAAGTAGAGCACCTGCGACTTGAACGAGATGCCCGAGCAGCTCTTGAGCTGCACCATCTTGTGCAACAGGATGCCGATGGAGACCAGATGGGACAGGTCCCCTGTTGGTGTTAGCTAGCGGCGACAGCAGCTGCAGCAGCGGCACACTTACCGAGAATGCGAAAGAAGTTGAACACCATCGTGACGGGCTCATGCGGCGGCTAGCCAGGATGGGTTACTTGGGGGGGGATCGTAGGATGCGATGACGAGGAGGGGGGGTGTTGGTTCGAGATAAAGCTCCGACAGAGACGGGCAAAACTGTCGCAGTCTGTCAATCAAGGCGGCGCGAGGTACCAGCGGGAGCGTCGATGGTAGTCGTCAATCGTGCGATAAGTAGTGCTTGTTCAAGCCAAGTCGATGCGAACCGTCGTACGTCGTAGGGGCCAGGTCAGGTAAAAGGACACGAACGCGACTAGCTCCCTAGTGGCCAGGTAAGACATGTGCTGTACAGAGTACTTGCTGTATGCTCACAGGGTGCTGTGCCGCGCCTTTAGCGCGTTGTAGTTTTGTGGGGCCGCTGTACGAGTACGTACTCTCGTAGTAGCCAAGCTTACTCCGTACAAGGCTACGTACTGCCGCCACCACCCGGCTGTTCTGGATGTTTCCGTCATTACCAAGCAGCCAAGCCGTCATCAGCGGGTGTTGCCTTGCGCCAGGCCCGTCCGACGACAAGCCATAAGCGACGACGCCGCAGACAGCGGGTCGCGCCTCTTTTCTTTTTTTTCTTGACTTTTTTTTCTTCTTGACAGTTATCTACAGTTCCTTATTCATATCCCTCTGATCGCCACCTCGGGCCCATCAACACAGAGAAAACAACCGAGACACTCAGAATGGCAGAACCAACAACCCATGGCTGCGGCCACGATCACGCCCACGACAACGAACCCGACATGGCGCACAACCACATTGATGCCGACATGCCAACACCACCACCGCCGTCCGACGAGGACCTCGTCGACATTGTCCTCACGCACGCCGGCAAGACTTGGACGATCAGCCTGCCGCCGTCCGCCACGGTCGAAGACATTGCCCTCGTCTGCGAGTCCGAGCTTTCATCTTCTTCATCATCTTCTTCTTCTTCCGCCGACACCGACAACGGGTCGACCGACGCCGGGTCGACCGACGCCAGCCGCTACTCCGTCACCAAGCTGATAGCTCCTCCACCTGTCGGCCTCCTCCACATTGCCAATGCCGCCCACGCCAGGCTCACCATCGACGAGCTGCAGCAGCGCCTCGTCAACAAGAAGAGTGCGTCCAGCAGCGCAAAGCAAGCGCCGCCGCCGCCGTCTGCACCCATCAAACTCCGCGTCATGGCGTCGTCCGTGTCCTCGGTCGCCGCGCTGCAGCACTGGTCCGCCACCGCCGCCGCCCGCGCCCAGCGCCTGCGCGACCTGCGGCGCCGCGCCGTGCCCGCCCGCACGACACCCAACCGGCTCAGCGGCAGCGACAACAACGGCGGCTATACGTTTGGCGACATCAAGCCGCTGCCGTACCTGCCGCACCCGGAGCGGTCGCTGGCGTACCTGCACCGGCTGCGCGACGACGTGGGCATCCGCCGCGTCATGCGCGCGCACAAGTACCGCGTGGGCCTGCTGACGGAGATGGACCCGCGGCAATATACGCAGGCGGACATGGACGGCGTCACGCGCGTGCTGGGCCTGAACCGCAACAACGGCCAGGTCATTGAGCTGCGGCTGCGCACCGACGACGTCGGCAGCGGCGGCTACCGCGACTACAAGACGGTGCGCCTGACGCTGTGCCACGAGCTCGCGCACAACATCCACAGCGCGCACGACAAGCACTTTTGGGCGCTGTACCGGCAGCTCGTCAAGGAGGTGGGCGCCGCCGACTACATTGGCAACGGCGGCCGCGTGCTGCTCGACGGCGGCCGCGAAGGGCAGTACGCGCCAGCGCGCGGCGGGTCCGACGAGGACGACGACGAGGGTGGCGAGGATGACATTGGCCACGTGGACGGCGGCGGCTGGACCGGCGGCACATTTGTCTTGGGCAGCGGGCCAATCACCAATGCGGCAGCATCATCATCAGCAGCAGCAGCAGCATCATCATCCACACCGTCAGCGGCAGCCTCCAACCCATTGACAGAGAGAGAACGTCGGGCACGGGCGGCCGAGGAACGGCTGCGGAGGATGAATGGCGGCGCGGGCGGGTCGAATTAGAGCCGCGAGCCTCGTCTTTTTTAGATTTGAATCTTGCATTTCACGATACCTTGGGTGGCTTTGCATTGGCGTTGGCGCAAGCATGATTGTTTGTATATACTGTATATCAGCATTCTTCTGTATATCCTCCTTTACTTATACACACGAAACATAGACATTAATGATTCTTGATATGCATCAATGGTGACCGTTGTCAAGCAAAACATCATATAAAAATAACAAGTAATAATCGAGCAAACAAAGACAACAGGCTCCATGTCATTCATATATGCATGAAATTCTTTGCCTAGCCCAGCCGTAACGCCGATCCTATGATACCTAACGCCTGCCAATGTAAACGATATAGCAAAATAGCAAAAACCCAGGGGAATCAAAATTCAAAGAAACCAGCACTCATGCGGACGTCCAGAGAATGCCACACGCCGCTCTTGATCGACACAACCTCGGCCATCTAGTTGGACGCCTTGGCTCTGTTGCCTTGCCCGCGGACAATCTTCTCCCACTCTTTGGTCTCGGAATTCCATTTGTGGCTGCCTCGTTAGCTTTGTGGTCATTGTGTATGATGTACGAGAAACCACACGAAAAGAAAAAAAAACCAGACTCACTTTTGAAACTCAGTCGTAACGAGCGACTTTTGGCCGTACTCGTCGGTCAGGATCTTGTCAAACGAGTACGGAATGGTGGCCGGCACGCCCTCAAACTCGGTCTCGCGCAACGGGTACAGCTCGCGCGTGCGGTAGCGGTGGAAGTTCTTGCAGCTCCAGATGCCCGGTTTGCGCTTGGGCTCGCGCTCGGCCAGGCCGGTAATGTCAATAAACATGCCGTTGCTCGTGTCGATCCAGCGCGCATCAATGATGTTGTTGCCGTCGCCGCGCGGCAGGCCGTGGTTCGGGTTGATGTCCAGCAGGTACTCCTTGACGACGTCCTCGCCCGTGCTCTCGTCGCGGTAGCGGTACGTGTGCGTCGTGCGGTTGTAGTGCTTGGCCAGGTAGAACAGCGTGACGTCGGCCACCTGCACGTCCAGGTCGTAGTCCCACGGCATGATCTTGCCGTTCCACCACCAGCCCAGCAGCGTGCCGTGGGCCAGCCACGTCTCGACGTCCAGCTCACGGAATGTGGTGAGGTAGGAGCGGATCAGGTGGCGCAGGGCCGGCCGGTGCTCGTCGTACCCAACCAGGCCCCGGAAGAAGCGGGCATCGTAGTGGCCGAGCGTGTTGCTACGGCCCGGCTCGTGGAAGTACTTGGTGTCCTGCACCTCGGCTTTCTGGTCGTCGGATGCTTTGCGTCTCTTGGTCAGGGCGCCTGGTGATGATGCGGAAGCTTCGTCGATGGGCCGTGCTTTTTCTATTGTTGGCTGCACATTGCGTGCCTCAACAGCGTCCTTTTGTGCGTGTGATGAGGCATCTTGCTGCAGTGCCGCGATGGCGGGTAAGATGAAGAAGAATGTGGCGAGAAGCGAGAAGATGGAGCGTATTGACACCATCTTGAGTGCTGATGTGGTAGCGAACGGGATAGACGTATATATAACTCAAAAGCGGTACATAGACATGTGTCTAGATACTGTTGTCGGCCGGTTCGGTGGTGCTGTGATGATGCTGGGTTGCGGATGCGAACTACCCAGCCTGCCAATGCCAGACGCGGGAAAGGGGCAATGAAAGGCCAGAAATAACAGCAACGAGCAACAAAGACGGACGAAGGAAATAAACAAGAGAAAAAAAAAAGAAAAAAAGGAAGGGAAGCTCAATCCCCGTCACGTGCGAATGCGAAGGACGACGACGAACCGAAGCAGCAGGAAAGTACAGCTACAGATGACCCAAGAGAGAAAAAAACTGGCGGCGTTGGGAACGGTATCTAGGGCGAGAGATCAAGAAAGATAGAACGGAGGAGGAGGAAGAGGGCGTGCAACAGACAATATACGGGATAAACGAAGGACGGAGATGGATGACATGCAGCAGCAATGGCTGATAAGTCGAACCAAAAAAAAGACGGGGACGTCTACGTAAGCGGGCACATCCAAGGCGGAAACACTGGGGACAGGAAAAAGGGAAAGAGCAACAGGCGCAGGTACACACAGTGTGAGAACGACCAGCCAGCAAAGCCATACCAGGGTGTTGTACTCGTTACTCCGTACGAGTACTCCGTACAGCGGCCGATCTTCCTGTGTGGGCACGCGTCAGTTGACGACGCCGTTCCATTGCTTTCATTTCAGCTAATTAAAAAAAGTCCAGTTTAGCCGTGTCTCTCTTTCGCTGTCGCAAGGATGCGCAAGCATGGCGCTAATGGTCCGACGCATACGTACGTCTGGGCGCTAGCCCAGTCCACAACGGCCGCACGGAGTACAAAGCAGTGAGAAAGGGCACACGACACTCGGGGAAAACAAGAAGTGCAAGAGTGCAAAAGTGGGAAGGTGGGAATGTGGGAAATGTGGAAATGTGGGAAGGTGGGAAGGGCGAATCTTATCTCTCGCCCGCGAACAGCTGAGAGCGGGAAGGAACGAGTGGCGACTGTTCTTGCCTTTTTTGTGTACGAGTAATCGTACCGTTTCTTGCTTGAAGATGGTAATGATAATAATAATACTCGTAGTCGTTTTGTACGAGTACCCCGTACAAGTAATAAACTGTCACCTTTGCACAGTAACGCGCCCCAACAAAGCACGCGACACTCAGCCTGACAAGTCTTGGCACGCGACCCGGCGCCTAGCGTGCTCGCGTGCTCAAACAAGAATCACAGGAACAGGGCACGTCGGAGTTAAAGAAATGCGGCAAGACGATCGCTCCTTCCCGCTGAAACAACAGCCAGCCCGTGCTGTGCCTCTTCACTGCCGGAATCTCCTCTTTCCTCTCTCCTCTCTCTCTCTCTCCCCACAGCCAAATCCGGCGGCTTACGCAATTGCTCTGTGACGGATGCGCGTGATAGAACCGTCGCATTGGTGCTTCAGAGGCAGTGCTGCTTGTGACGCGCGGCGTGTGTTTTGGGCGTGCCAACCGTGTGCGACGTACGGAGTAGGAATAAATAGCCTGAAAATATGTACGAGTACGGAGTACTCGTAGCGCTGAAAATGAAAAGAGTAATAAGACACATCCAAAGTCGGTCGGTACGCTTACATAATCACTGCTTTCGAGTGTGTCCCATCGCGTCAATGGCATTCCTATTGATGAAATCTATGCCAACGCGCTATGCTAAATAGCACCCAGACGATGGTGTGTCACGGCTTTTATTACCATTGCGTGCGTCGTAGGGACGCCATGAGAACCGCCGTGAGCGATACTAGTCGCTCTTCACCATGTCGACGTCGTCCGACGCATCGTCCAGGTCCATCTTGTCCATGTCATCCTTGCCGTCATCATCGCCATTGGCATCGCCATGGCCATCACCATTGCCATCGACGTCACCGCTGTCCATTGCCTCCACCTCCCCTCTGTCTCCCACCTCCTCCTCCTCCTCCTCCTCGTCATCGGCCTCCTCCTCCTCCTCCTCCTCGTGCCGGTAGACGTTGATCCATCCGTCCTTGCCGCAGCTGACCATGGTTGCGCCGCACACGTCCACCCAGAAACACACGCCGCCGCGGTGCGCGCCGCGCAGCCGCTGCACAATCGCCTTGGTGCCCACGTCCCACAGCACGACATCCCCGTCCTCGCTCGCCGCCGCCACAAAGACAAATGGCCGGCTCTGTTTTTGGCTGCTCGATTTGCCGTTGCCGTTGTCGTTATTACCATCCGGCGGCGGCGGCGGCGCCAGCACGCCAAAGCACCCGCCAATGGAAAACTGCTTGTTGGTATGTCCCTGGTACGTCTTCTTGACAATGCTCGGCTGCGCCACATAGTCCCACATGCGGATGCACGAGTCGAGGTTGAACGCCAGCACGTAGCGCCCGTTGGGCGAGAAGCACACATTGGCCACGGCCGGGTTGTCCTCGTTGAGCAGCAGCAGCGTGCGCAGGCACTGTCCCGTGCCCGTGTCCCAGATGCGGATCAGGCCGTCGGTCGAGCAGCTCACGACGAGCGTGCCGTCGCAGCAAAAGTCGATGCCGCTGACCGGGTCGCTGTGCGCCGGCAGGCTGCGCATGAGCCGGCCGGCCCGCACGTCCCACAGGAACACGGCCTCGTCGTAGCTCCCGCTGGCCAGGATGTTGCCCTTGGGCGAGAACGCCAGGCAGTAGACGTAGTTGTGGTGGCCCAGCAGCGGCAGCCGCGTGCCGCGCGCCCCGTTACCGTTGTTCATGCTGTTGGCGCTGCCGTTGCCGTTGGTCCCGTTGATGCCCTCGCGCAGCTGCCGCCGCGCGTACCGCACGGCATTGGCCGCCGCCGACGGCACCAGCGTGCCGTGCTGCTGCTGCTGCTGCTGCCGCCCGTCCAGCAGCTCCGAGACGCTGATGTTGGGGATCGTCGACTCGGTCCGCCCGTGTGCCGGCTCCGAGGTGACGCGGTCCCACAGACGGATGGCCTTGTCGTCCGAGCCCGTGGCCAGCGTGTTCGAGTCCGGGCTCCACGCCAGGCACGACAGCCCCGCCACGTGGCCCACGAGCGTCGTCATGTGCGCACCCGTATCGGCGTCCCAGATCCGCGCCGTGCCGTCCGCCGACGCCGACGCAATCCACCGCCCATCGGGCGAGATGCGCACCTGCGACACAGGCCCGTCGTGGCCGCGCATCTGGAACACGCGGCGGTAGTGGGGGCGCAGCGCGTCTCGCCGCCGCCGTCGCCGCTTCTTCTTCTTTCCATTGATTTGTGTATTATGTGCATTTGTGTTTGCGTCCGTGTCTGCGTGTGGCGACCTGGATCGAAATCTGTCCATCGACGCCGATCGCGGCGACCGCGAGCGGGAGAGCGAGCTCAGTCGGCTGTCGGAGCGCACAGACTGGGATTTGGACGGCGTCGGCGACCATGTCCTTGGCCGCGACCGTATCTCTGTCTGTGCATCTGTCTGTGCATCTGTCTGTGCCTCAGCCTGTGTCTGTTGTAGCTGAGGAGATTGTCGTAGGTAGTGCGATGCCACGGCGCCGTCCAGCTGCGCGGATGGCGAGTCGGTCGGGTCTCGCATGTGTCGATTTGTGTCGTTGCCGCCACCGTCTGGGTGTGCCCCTATTATGGATACGTCGTCTTCGCGTACTGCTGCTGCTGTTTCTGCTGCTGCTGATGATGGTCGGCGCTGCGTATCAACCGTCTGTGCCTTGACGCGGCTGTAGCCGTCGCCGGCCTTTCTGCTCGGCGTGCTGCTGCCGTTTGCCGGCACGACCTTGCGTCGTTTGGCAGCAAACTCGTCGACCGCGACTTCTGCCGGGGCCATCGTGACATGAATGGGGAACCTTAGGGGGTTCGTGTGCACGTCGATTCGTGGCAATGTGCTGGTCGCGTTGGTTAGGGTGACGTTGGTGTAGCGCGTGTGACGTGAAGTCGATTCTACATTGATAGTGCAGATTAAAGTGGGACTCGCCACAGCCTGGTGTCAATCTGCGCACGTGATGACGAGGCAACGACTAATGTTCATCCCCCTGCGGAAGAATTACCAAAATGCCAAAGAATTAAAAGATGATGTGAGTAATCCTGATCTTGTTATCTCTTTGAACTGCCGTGTGCTGACATGTGGTGAGGCTACCTTGCGTGAGTGGTATACTCGTCTACGAGTGCATGTGTCATATGCTATTCACTTGGCCAATGGTTATCTACACAGTATTGATTCATCTACCGACCTTTGCGCTGCAGTAACGGCGGGAATGGAAAGGTTATTTGCGTGGAGGGCATCTGTTGGAAGAATTTTGATACGCTTTTTGAGCACCGGCTTTATCTTTGCCTGCATGTGGCTGGACTCGACAGTGTAAGAACGGCAGTGATAAGTAACGAGCATGTGTCCATTGAAGTGGTACTGGGGTATTTGTCTCGAATAGAAACGAAGGGATATAATCTATATGCAAAATGTCAAGAAGACCAAGATCCAAAGGGGAATGGGAAGAAAGACAAAAGAAAGTGTGACAGATGCCCTGTGTCGTAACCAAGGGGAAGAATGTCTATGCTGATGAAGATCTCGGCATAGAAAGGAAGAGAAGAGAAGAAGAAATGAAAGAAAAGAAGAAGAGACGAAGAAGAATAAAAAAGGGGGAGGGGGAGGAGAAAAAAAGGAGAAAAAAGGAGAATCAAAGGAAAGTTGAAGAGTGTCAGGGCGGAGAGAGGAGAGAGAGGGGAGAGGCAGAGAAGACGAGGAGAAGAAGAGGAAGAAAAGAGGAAGAGAAGAGAAAGAGAAGAGAAGGAGAAGAGAAAGAGAAGAGAAAGAGAAGAGGAAGAGAAGAGGAAGAGAAGAGGAAGAGGAAGAGGAGAGGAAGAGAAGAGGAGAAAAGGAGGAGAGAAGAGCAGGAGAAGAGGAGGAGAAAAGAAAAGAAAAAAGGGGGAATAGAAGAATAGAAAGTTATTCGCACTTGATATTATCACCGCCCAGCGAGTTTGCCGCCGCACCATTAGCTGTCGCCGCCACTGCGGCCGGTCCGCCGCCGCCGCCCGAAAGCTCGGCCGCTTTCTCGTCGACCTTGCAGGCATTTTCCAGAAACTTGAGCCAGACACCTGCCTCGGCCGCGTGCGATAGCTTCAGGTGCTGCCCAAACATGTCTTCGCGGTAGAACTTCTTGGCGCTCGCCTTGCACTCGTGCAGCTTGTGGTCGACCTCGACGTGCACGACCAGCGCCCCCGGCGGGTCCACGCCACGCTCAAACTGCTTCCCGCAGAAGCCGCACACGTCGTATGTTTTGACGGCGCCCGTCTCGTCCGTGTCCGTCACACACTGGTACGCCGCCTCGTGCGTCACCAGCCGGCGGCACGACCACGAGAACGGCCGCAGGTGGATTGTCGTAATGTGGCGCTCGGCCTCGTTCATCCGGCTGAATCGACGCTGGCAAAAGGCGCAGATGTGCGGCTTCTTCGTCTGGTGCAGTTTGAGCTCATCCAGCGTGTCGAACCGCTGGGGCCGCTTCGGGCAACATCCGCATACATACGCACCTGTACCTGATCCGCCAGGTTGCCCAGCAGCGTCTGTTGGCGTGTTCGTCGTCGTATTCGTGGTCGTGGCAGCACTGTTTGCGCTGCCAGCTTCCGAAATGACAGACCCTGCTTTGGACGAAAGCGTTGTAGGGACGGAGGGCACGGGGGGGATGGAGCCGGATGCCACAGACGCCTGGTACGAGGACGGGAAGGACGCGGCGGACAACCGGCTCGGAAGCGAGCCAATGCTGCTGCGACGGTCGTTTACAAGCATAGACGTGCGCGGCGACGATGCCGACGACATAGAGGGCCCTATAGATGAAGGCGGGCTGAAGACACCGCTTGCTGACCGTGGCGCTGACAGTGAGCTGGAAAAACTGGTGGTCGAAGAGTTGGGGCTCGGGTGCGACGTGAACGGCGATGACTCGCAGACCTTGAGGTCGTTGAGGTGCCGCAGCGGCAGCACCGAGTCAGATCCTTCCATGGCCGTATCGTCGTTGTTGCTACTTGTCCCGTTGCCGCCCGCCGACGTGCCGCCCGCTTGGCCTTCTTGGCCCATATCAAAGTCCAGGGAGCCGATGCTCAAGAGCCGCGTCAAGAACTGGTACGACGACTTGATCCCCTCGTCAGCCCACATGTCGACAGCACAGGCTGTGCGACCAGCGGCAAAGTAGCGGTCGGGCACAAACATGTCAGGCGTCGCCCCGTCTTCTTCGGCCAGCATGGACTGCTGCAGGCGCAGGCCGCCGGTCGTCGACACAAGCGGGTCGTACTGGAAAGAGACGGCAATGAAGAGTACCGTCACCAAATGGAGGTACTGGCTGCTGTAGAGCACGTCGGCATCGGCATCGTCGTTGTTCGGATACAGCTGCTGCTGCTCAATGGCAAGCAGGGCACGGCGCACATAGGCCTGGATGCACAGGCTGTAAAACGTGGACAGCCACCAGCGACGATCGCGCAGGTTGACCTTGCGGAACATCAGCAGCGACAGCTCCTCAATGTACGTGTCGATGCAGGTGGCCAGCTGGCGCATGCACTGGATGCTGCATCGTTCGCCCTGGCAGGTGCTGTGGATGCGTGCGTGCAGGATGTTGGCAGCACTCAGCCGCAGCACGTCCAAACAGTTGCGCAGGCACACAAGCGACAGCGCAACCATGGGCGACTTGCCCACCTCGACCTCGTACAGGCAAGCTGCCTCGAGGAGCGCGATGAGGCTCTCAGCCGACTCGATCTCAAGCACGTTCATGCACTCGCTGTTGTCGGCCAGCTCCCACGCAATGCTCGCGATCACGTCCGAGTACGTCGTCGACGTCGACCGGTTCTTTTGCACCTGACAGGGAACGTTGAGCGAGGCATTGGCACGGTAGCGGCCGTTGCGGATCGACTGTGAGAAATGATGCGCGGCAGGGGACGAGTTGTGCGCCCGCAAAAAGATGCCGGGGTTGTCGAGCACGAGCTTGTTGTCAGCGAGATATTGAACCTCTGCATCCCGGAAGCACTTGGACACAATGTCGGGCTGTGCCGGAGAGGGACCGCTGGCTTGGTTGTCGACAACGTTCTCGGCTGCCAGAATGGCCGGCATTTTGCGGTTCGCACACGCCGCCAGCAATGCGCGCGACTTGGTGCACAGGGCCTGGGGCGGCATGGCATCGCGCAGGTTGCCACGCCGGCACCCAATCAGTGGCCACGGCGGCGCATCTTCTCGGAGATCGGGCGCAGGACAGTTCTTGCATGGGATGCAGGGGTCGCACTTCCTTCTGAGAATCTTGCACCGCCAGCACGCGCCGCCCGCCCATTCCAGGTCCTTAATATCCTTGCGGCTCTTGGCACTCAAGGGACCCCGTCGGCCACGAGGACGACGCGAAGAGATGCCGTGGTGGAAGATGTTCCAGCTGCTGGACAAGCGATCACCGAGCGACGGGGTATCCGGGTCGGGCTGGCTACCATGCTCCGCTTGGTGCGATCCTTCGCTGAAGCTATCTGGCGCGTTCGAGAGACCGCGCCCCGAGGACACAGCAGATGCGGCCGCGCTGCTGTCGCTGCTGGGATGCCTCTGCAGCGGTGGTGTGAGACCTACAGCCAGCCCGGCTGTGTTGCCATCTTGCTTAAGGGGCGAGAAGGCAGCCTCTCCAGTGGTAGCGGCCACGCGCTTCTTCTTCTGCTGCTTGGAGGTGTTATCGTGCTGCGGCGTTGACGATGGCGACGACGGCGGGATCTGCGACATGCTCGTCGAGCTGAGATACGAGATTGCCGCCGGGTGCATTGCTGGCATAGTCATTTCAGTATCCATCTGCGCGTGTTGTGCGGCCTGCGACGGTAGTGACGGCGGCGGTGGTCGTGCGTCTTGCTGTTGGGTTGGCAGCTGTGTCTGCAGCGGCCGTTTTGACGGAGATGGCACCCCAGACAGAGCCTGCGCAGGAGCCAGAGAAGCAGGTGCTGGTGTCGGGGTCTGGTTGACCAGTGCAGCAGCGGCAGAGGGACGCCATATGGTGGCTTTGCGGCAGACGGGGTCGTAGCTGTAGCTGAGCTTGAACTTGAGGGACAGACGGTGCAGGATAGCCTCCTTGGCAGCATCACAGTCTTCAAAGACAAGCTTGTCGTCGGTGTTGGACTTGCCGCGCGAGAAGATGAGCATGTCATCGTAGAGTTCGAGGGTAGACGGGTCGTTGAGGTCCAGCGCCGGCGGCGCAGGTGGTGCCTGTGCCTGTGCCTGTGCCTGTGTCTGTACCTGTGGTGACGGGGTGGGCTGTCTGACTGGGGTGGTCTGTTGCGCCAGAGAGTGCTGCGAGGGTATTTCCTGGAATGTAGGAGCCTGCAGTGCCTGTTCTCGTAGTGCATGTTCCTGCAGCTCCTGTGGCTCCCGTTTCGGCTGCACTGGCTGTGGTCGTGGTCGCTGTTGGGGTTGCGGCTGAGGTTGCGGCTGTGGCTGCGGCTGCTGCTGTGGCTGCTGCTGTGGCTGTGACTGTGACTGTGGTTGCTGATGCTGTTGAAGCTGTTGAGGATGGGACAGAGGAGTCTGGGGCAGCGGCTGTGTAGGCTGTGGCGGCTGCTGCACATTGATGTGGCTGGTGAGAATGGCAGTCTCGTCATCGGGGAAGAGGAAGTCGTTGGGGCCACCAAGAACGATGCCAGGTTTAGAGAGGTCTGCCTCGGTAAAGGAGACAGGGACAGGTGCAATGTTGTAGGCAGAGAGGGTGCTGGCGAAGGAGAGGAGGTGCTGGGGAGTTTGGGTGTGGTCGTGAAGCTGCTGCTGCTGCTGCTGGTGAGGCTGAAATTGGTGTTGATGCTGGGGGTGCTGTGGTGGCTGCGGCGGCAGCGGTCCTTGTGGAGGGGGATGCTGCTGCTGCTGCTGCTGCTGGAGATGGTGGTGCTGTTGCTGTTGCTGTTGCTGCTGTTGCTGTTGCTGTTGTTGTTGCTGCTGCTGCTGCTGCTGATGCTGCTGGTGTTGCTGCTGAGTGAGCTGCTGTGCCGGCGTCGCCATTGGCATTTGTGATGTCGTCAAAGAAGAATGCTGAGTGGGTATATGTTGTGGTTGTTGGTGCTGCTGCTGCTGCTGTTGCAACGGCGCGTTCCACGAGCTGACCCATGACGGCAACTCGGGGTCAAACTCGTCGAGGTCCATTGAGTCATGGCCCCAGAAGGCATAGGCGTCGCGGCCAGCCGTGGGCGAGATGCCGACATTGCTAGAGAGAAGGAGTGGCTGTTGGATATGCTGTGTCTGCAGATGCTGGTGCTGGTGCTGAGGCTGATGCTGTTGCTGGTGCTGTTGCTGCTGGTCAAACCCATAGAACGCGGCGAGGTTGCGGTTGTCTTGCTGCGGATGCTGCTGCTGCTGCTGTTGTTGCTGCTGCTGCTGCTGCTGGTGGACGAGGCCCAGCGCATTCCGCAGGTCCGGCTCCGTCACGTCCATGGACATGTCCATCGTGGAGCGCCGTATGGCCAATGCTAACGTGTCATGTGGTCGGTGTCGATGCTTACGTTGCCCGCCGTTCGCTTCGCTCAGTGCTGCCGTTTATGGGGCCGGTATGCTTGCCGTCGTGAGTCGGAAGCGCAAAGGATGGAGGCTGGGGGGGCCAGGACAAGGAGGCGAGAGGATCGAGAGAATCAAGGATTTGCAGATCGAGGTCTCGGGAGGCCAAGGAGCAACGAGCCGGGTACGAGACAGTCGTGGTCTTCTTCGGCGTTGTCGTCGTGGAGGCGCTCTCTCTTTTCTTTCTTTCGTCGCCTCGCCGCGGTCGTTGTCACCAAGTCGCCTCGTTTTTCTGGTGTATTTTTTTGTTGCTTCTTCCCAGAAGCCTCGTTTCTCTCTTTCTCCCTCTTTCCGTTTCCTTGTCCTTTTTTTTTTGGCTCCCGTTTCCTAGGCTTGCTCGCCTTTTTTCCTGTTGTTGTCTCTAGACCCTCGTACTTCGTAGACCCAGGTAGACACGAAGCAACCGAAAAGACCCAGAAGACCCAGCAGGAAGACCCAGCGACCCAGAGGACCCAGCGTCCCAGGAGACCAAGGAGTCCCAGCAAACCAGGAGACCCAGAGGACCCAGAAAATCGTACAGTTGGTGGATGGTCTGGCAGTTGACTGGGACTGGGTCTGCCCGTCGGAATGGCCCAGAGCATATCGTACAGAGAACGATACGAGTACTCGTACAAAGTACGGAGTAGAGCCAGAGTAAGAAAAGAGGCTCGAATCACCAAATCACCTGTCAAGGACTAAAAAAAGGGGGCTGTCTTCTCTTTCCCAATTCTGCCCTTTTTTTTCAGCAGGCAGGTGCATATGAGAATGCGCACATGGAGCAGGTGCATGCATGTGCTCCTGCTCGTTGGCTAGCTCCTTCTTTGTACGGCATCTCTGACTCCTGCGGAAGGAGCGACTTGGTTCTGACTTCCGTGCTGCGTGACTCTGGCTGGCACTCGTAAAAAAAAAGGCAAAAAAAGAGAATGGCCGAATGAAAAGATCAGCATTATGGTATTAAATTACCACGGTTAAGAAAGCGAATAAATTGCTCGTACATGGTACATGGTCGTGCTGTAAAGTGGGCACGCCCGGGCCTGTGGGAAAAGGGGCTTTGGTGCTGGGCTGGGATCTTATGTCCGTGCCGCCAAGTACAAGCAAAAAAAAAGAAAAAAAAAGAAAAAAAAAAAAAGGGGCACAGGGTGCTGGGAAAAGACTGTCGCGGGGAAGGTGCGCATGTGCGAGCAGGCGCTCATTCTCTATTCGTTCAAGTACGAGCTCACAGTTTCCCGCAATTGAGTAGCCCCTTCCTTGCAGCTACTCGTATGTCGTATGTCGTGGAATTGTCGCAAATCGCTCTTTCCTCGTCAATGGCAAGGCCTTATTTATCTTTAGTCTACTTGGTCCCCCTGTATTTTAGCTCTTTCCTCTTCCTTACCTCTGATTATCGGCAGGGTCACATCGCCGTCGTCACGGACCAATACGTCCGGGGTAGAACGGAACACTTCCTGCACCGAGCGGCAGAGGCAAGAGGCGGGAGGTATTTTTTTGTGCTGCGTACTCCGTAGAACAGATCCAAAAGCAATAAAACGAAAAAAGGTAGCACCGAGGAAGCTATCCCCTCTTGTCGAAGCGAGAGCCAGCTAGTCGACTACGAGTACTCCGTAGCAGTATGAGATAAATAGCCAAATTTAAATATAAAATAGCATGATAGCTAAGAGAGGTTAAGGTCGGGCAGTGAGACAATACGACATCGCAGGTAGCTCTTTCTGCTTTCGTGTCTAGTCTTTCCCCTTTTGCCCTGCAGGTGGAACGCGGAAGGTGCGATCTGCCTTTCCCCCCCTCCCTTTTCTTCTCTCTTTGGTCCTCGGTCTTCTTTTCCGTCTTCCCCCCCTTCCGTCTTCGTCTGTCTGTTCGGAGCTCCTTCCAGGGCTCCTTCCAAGCTCCTTCCTCGATTGGTGCGAGCTGCCCCATACGGAGTAGGTCTGGAATCGCGCTGGTGTCGGTACATGGGCCGTCTGCCGTTGAGAGTCACATGACACGCCGGCATGGGAACATCACGGACTTGGCATCCACAAAGTCGTCTCTTGTGGTCGAGTGGCCAGGTGCCATTGCTTTCGCATTGACGCTTCGCAGCGCCCGCCCTTTCCCCGTGCGCCCGTGTCGCCCAGTGGCGCAACGGCTGTCAGTGTCAAAGTTCAAATCAATACGAGTACGGAGTGCTGTACGAGTACACGCCGTCTCCATAGTTGTCTCACACCACATGGCACAACGGGCATCGCAGCACAAAAGACCCTTAAATGGGAGGGACTTGGACTTGTTGGATAAATCAAAAGTGCGTGGTGGGATGGAAGACTTGCAATGGTCTGTCTGCTAGTAGTCGTAGTTCTACCAACGTGGAATCAGGCACTACAAGTACTAAAATAAATGGTGTGCATCAAAACGTTGGACTCGATTATGGTTATTTTATGCTAGCTTGCTATGAAAAGGGAAGAAAAGGGAAGAGAAGGGAAAGAAAGAAAAAACAAAAAAGACGCATCGCGACCGGCTTTACCGATCTCGTAACGGGAGACCGCCGCCCGACTGCATGACGCCGCCAATGCCCATTGATCGGCTGGTCATGGCCCGCGGCGGCTGTCGTCTCTCGGCCGGCGCCTCGCCCGACGATATCGCCTGCCCGATGGTGCTCGTATCGATGGCGGCGGCGGCGGTGGTGGTGTTGTTGTTGTTGAGAGCGCCACCCTCCTCCCGCGTGAGCGTCCCGAATGGGCTCACTGTGCTCTGGCTGAGCCACTGCTGCAGACTCGGCGGTGGCCTTGTTGGGCTGCGTGCCGCTGACAGTGTGTTGTTGTTATTGCTGTTGGCCGCACCGAGCATGCCAAACTGCAACCCAGCATCGGCGCTGCTGTCTCGGTCCTCGCGCGGACCGTAGTCGCTGCTGGGGCGCCGCTTCTCGTCGCCCACAATGTCGTTGGTGCCCCTGCTGACTGGTTTCCGCGGCGGCGGTGGATTCTTCAAGTCAATGGGGAACCCGTACGCGCCGCCGCCGCCGACGGCCCGTTCGTTCGCGTCGTTGTCAGCGGCGGTGCCGCGCACGGCGAGCAGCTGCGTGCGGCGCCGCTTCTTCTGCTTGATCTTGTAGCGCAGGATGACGTAGAAGGCGCCGACGGTCAGCAGCGACGAGCCAAAGAAGGTGGCCACAATGGCCACGGCGGCCTGCGTGACCGACACGGCCGTGCCCTGGGCCTGCTGCACCTGCGTGGCCGCGTCGGCGCGCGCGCCCGTGGCGTCGGCCTGGGCGGCCTGCACCTGCGAGGCGGCCACCTTGGCAATGTTGACGGCCGACGCGGACGCAGCGGCCATGAGGCTGGCGGCGCTGCTGGAGACGCTGGCGATGCTGGCGGCCAGGACGGAGCTGGCGCTGCTCTGGGCCGACGAGATGGCGGCCGAGATGGCCATGGACGCCGACTGCGTGGCCTGGCGCGACGCGTCCTGGGCCTGCTGGGCCGACTGCTGGGCCTGCTGGGCCGACTGCTGCAGCTGGACGATGGATTGCGTCAGGCGGTCGGTCGACTGCGACAGCTGCGTGACCTGCTGCGCGAGCTGCTGCGACGTCTGCGACACGAGGCGCAACGACTGGCTGACGGCCGACGACGCGAGCGACAGCGACTGGATCTGGGCGCTCAGGGCGGCAACCTGGCCGCTGTTGTCCTGGCGGGCCACCAGTGCCGGGGCCGGTGTCTGCAATGGGTGTCGGGGGACGGCGACGGCTCCCGGGGCAACTTTTGCTGCCTGTCTGTATCGGAGGTGTAATTTTCTTGTCGCCTCCTCCTCCTCCCTCTTCCGGAACAGTCGCTCTTGTTCGTCCCGTTCGGCGGCGTCGGCAGCCATGATATTGGGCTCGCCACCATGGGGCAATGCCAGGTTATGGAAGAAGCCGGCCACCTGGCCGCCGGGGCCCAATCTGGGGTCTGCTGGTGGCTGCACCGCCCACACCCTCACCACCAGCAGGAGAAGAGGTAGCCATGCTGGCCTGGTAATCATCCTGTCGTGGATGTCTGTGTGATGTGTGTGTTGTGTTGTTGTTGTTGGTGGTGGTGGTGGTACAGGTATAGATGAATGTGAAATCCTCCAAGGATGCTGTTGATGGAAGCGCTGTATCACAAGTCAGTCGACCGCCGAAAGGCCATTATCGTGGACTGGACAAGATGCAGTGGTTCGGATGGTGAAGCGAGTCGCCTTGTAGAAAAACAATAAGAAAAAAAAACTATAAGAAAAAAAAACAAAGAGACACAAAATCAAAAGAAAGGGACTGCCTGCAGTCATAACCCAAGACCACCACCGGTTCTCAGAGGCAAAGGGACGCACGGAAAGCCTGCAGGAGTCTTCCGAAGAAAAAAAACAAAAAGAGCAGACCCCCTTCGATCGTGGGACCAAAACTACGGAGGTCTACAAACATACGGAGTACGGAGCATGTACGGTCATGCATTAAATCTACTGCGTAGGCGTAGGAGCGGTGGCCAAAAGGGGACGAGTCGGATCGCCATCGCTCCCCCGGGAGACGGAGATGCCGGGGAGACGACTACGGAGTGTACGGCTTACAGCTCCCCAGGACCTTGAGATAGAGTTGCTTTTTTTCCTGCTCGTGTGTCCCCCTGCCTCTCCATCACGAGAGCCGGGGTCTGGTACACGTCTCAAGTGTTCATTGTTCAGCAATGTGACTTTGGTGCTTCGTATTTTAGTACGAGTACTCGTAGAAAAGGCTTGTTATCAGTCTCCAGACATCTGAAACGTGAAAGATATTGACGGTGAGGAAGCTTGAATTATATTTGGCATCTTGACGAATGGATCTCAGAGCAGTGCGCCATCTGTTGCTTCCTCGTTTTTAGGGTCATGTCTACTCCGTATTGCTGCTGCTATAGTCTTTTCTACCAACATTACGCTCATTCCGAAACCAATGATACAGCGTCGGCCCAGCTACGATGTACGGAGTACTCGTACGTCGTAAAGAAAAAGGACGCCACTTGGTATGCATCGTCTTGTCGTCCCGAATTTCGAGCTAAAAGGATCGACGTCTCAGACGAGTTTGAGACCTGGGCAAAAGATAAAGCCTATATGCTATGCATAAACTCACAGGGTACCATTGCTACTGCGAATTCCTATTTACATGTGTCTCTCGTGCTGGCTTGGTCAGAGTTTGCTTGAATAAGTATAGTTTCTATCCCTCTACGTCTCGCTCTGGTTTGCCACACGCGATGCCACATGCGCGGAGCCTCGATGTCTACTCCGTACTCCGTAGGTCTGAGTACGAGGTGCATGGGTGCAACGTCAATGTCACCGTGTCTACGAACTACTCCGTACTCCATACTGGTGAGGCTCATTCAGCACCGGCCCGGGTTCGCAGACATTTTGTTGCTGACAACATTATAGTCACAATGTCTGACGTCGGTGCTTAGTCAGCCGACACTACTTGTACTCGTACAATGTCATCATAATACTCGTATCACACTCATCAGCAGCATCGTTTTACTTATAATAGCCATTATAACGATAGGTAGACGACATTGAACATAACCTGTCATGCAAAACCAGAACGAAGAAATAAAAAAAAAGAACACACACCACTACTTCCACAGCTTCCCCAGCGACACCTCCTTGTCGTCGTGCTTGTTCAGGATCTTGGCCGTCGCCAGCTCAAAGTCCTCCTGGGTCACGTGCACACGCCGCTCGCGCAGCGCGTACATGCCGGCCTCGGTGCACACGCCCTTGAGCTCGGCGCCCGAGCAGCCGTTCATCTTCTCGGCGATCTTGGTCAGGTTGATGCCGCGCGTCAGGTTCATCTTGCGGCTGTGGATGCGCAGGATGTCGGCGCGCGCCTCGACGCTCGGCGGCGGGAACTCGATCTTGCGGTCGATGCGGCCGGGCCGCAGCAGCGCCGGGTCCAGGATGTCGAGCCGGTTGGTGGCCATGATGACCTTGATGTTCTTGGTGGGCTCGAAGCCGTCGAGCTGGTTGAGCAGCTCCAGCATGGTGCGCTGCACCTCCGAGTCGCCGCCGCTGCTGCCCTCGACGCGCGCCGAGCCGATCGAGTCGATCTCGTCCATGAAGATGATGGACGGCGCGTGCTCGCGCGCCATGACAAACAGCTCGCGCACCATGCGCGAGCCCTCGCCAATGTACTTTTGCACCAGCTCCGAGCCCGACACGCGGATGAACTTGCAGTCGGTGTGGTGCGCCACGGCACGCGCCAGCAGCGTCTTGCCCGTTCCTGGCGGGCCGTACAGCAGCACGCCCTTGGGCTGCGCAATGCCCAGGCTCTCAAACAGCTCCGGGTGCTTGAGGCCCAGCTCAATCACCTCCTTGATCTCCTTGATCTGCTGGTCCAGACCGCCAATCATGTCGTACGTGCTGTCCGGCACCTTCTCGACCATCATCAGCGACACCAGCGGGTCCACCGACGACGGCAGGATCTTTTCCAGCTTGTAGCTGTCCGATAGCAGCGTCACGCGCTTGCCCACCGTGAGCTTGGACACGTCCACGCTGTCGGCCACGTCCACCACGTACTTGCCCTCCGGGTGCACCTTGACCAGGATCTTCTTGGTGCTCATCACCTTGACCACCTCGCCCACGTACGAGCCGGGCTGCTGCAGCAGACCGAGCTCTTCGCGCAGCAGCCGCACCCGTGAGTTGTAGTCGTTGCGCTGGGCCTCGAGACGCCGCAGCACGGCCTGGCCCTTGAGGATCTCCAGCTTCATAGCCTCGATCTTGTTGTGGTAGTAGTTGTCGAGCGACATTGTGGCGGGATGTGGTTGATGATAGTAGGGAGAGTAAAAGCTTCGAGGGTCGTCGAGACCGAGGGGCAACAGCAAGGGGCGGTAGCGGTGTCGTCGCCGTCGTCTTCTTCGTCGTCGTTGTCGTCGTGGTATCAAAAGGAAACGAGATCGCGGTGGAGATTACTTGAGGCAAGGCGAGGTGAGGTTGCTTGCAAACATGACGAAGCAAAGGTCGAGGCTGCCAGGTACACACAAGTGCACTGGGAGTGAAAAGTGGGGACCTTTGCCGCCACCAGGCAAGAACCGCCAACGCGTACGATGGTCACGGTCACGTGTCTCGGGTCCCCACTCTCCAATCTTCAATAGCTTCACAGCGCATCGAGCTGCAACAGGAACGACGTCCAAGAAATAGAAATATTAGAGCTTCTGCTTTTGAACGCCTATCCTAATAATACAGGCAGGTAGTAATATACAAAATGCAAGGCCGCAGGCCACAGGAAGGCCGTAGGCCACAAGACGATTACAAAAGCCACAAAAGCCAACAACCAACAGCCAAAGCTAAAGCCAAAGAGCAAAGAGCAAAGAGCCCAACCCAATTATATAAAAAACAAGATTAAAACAGCTCAGTCGATCAACAAGACTTGGGTATGATTTGCAATAAAGGCCTCGCCTGTTGCTACCGCCCGCGCGAGGAGCGCTACTGCCCGCGCGTGAGGCGCCGCCGCTTGATCGTGCCGGGCTCCTCCACCGCAACTCCGTCGTCGTCGTCCTTTTCGTCGGGCTCGGCGTCATGGAGCTCGTCCCGCTCTCGATAGTCCGGCACCGACTCCATCATGGCGGCGTTGAGCTCGTTGTCGTCGAGCGGCAGATCGAGTCCCTGCGCACCCGGCGGCGGGGCCGGCAGCCCACGCTGCCGCTCGGCAGACCGCATCTCGCTCAGCAGCTTCTCCACCTCGACGTACATGTCGCGCGTGTCGTTGACCACGCCGTCTTCGTCCACCTCGTACCGCGCATTGTCGTTGCCTTCGCCCCATTCGTCCTCGTCCTCGTCCTCGCGCAGCATAAACGCCGGGCCGGGGCCGCGGTGCGAGTCCGGGTTGTACATGACCGCGTTGGCAAACATATGCACCAGCTCACTCTCAAGCTGACTGCTGTTGATGATGCCACGCGGCGGCATGAGGTCTTCGCTGATCGGCAGCCACACGCTGCCCATGTCGGGCGCCGCCGCAGCAAGCGTTGCTGCATCGCCCGACGCCTCGGCGGCCTCCAGCAAGGCCGCGGCTGCCTGTGTCGCCGCCTTGTTGCCCTGCGTGATCGCAATACGGATCGACTTCAGGTCCACTGGATGCCGCACGATGCTGCCGTAGCCGGGCGCGTCGCGGTCCCGGATCTTGTGTGCAAACATGTTGGCGTGCCGGTGGCTGCTGATCTGGTCCAGCGCCGACGCGCTGATCTTGGGGAACCCGCGCATCCACAGCACATGCGATGGAGGCCGCGGCGGACCAACCAGTCGCCGGCGCGCCATCGTCATCAGATCCCGCTTCGGCTCGACCGATTCAGTGACTGTACGGCCGTTCACCCCACTGCCATTGTCATCGTCGTCCTCGTCGACACGCTTCCGCTTCAGGCGTGCGCTGACGGGAGCGTCCGCAGACAACTCATCAATGTCCATAGCGTCATCATCGAATGCCTTTGGTGTCGACGCCTCTGCCTTGATGGCAAAGCTGCCACCATCGTCGTCGGTATTGTCGCCAGCCTGCGACCGCGAGGCGCGCGACGGCCGGCCGCGCATGGGACGCATGTTGTTTGGTGTCTGCATCGGCGGCCGTCCGGCTTTGGGGCGCGCGCCCGATGGCGACGCCGAGGCACCGACATCGACGTCGGCAGACCCGGACCGCGAGGCAGGCACAGTGTTGAGTCGTACAGGACTGAGCGGCTCGTATGCCGGGCTGGCTATATCCCCAACGTCGGGGCCTGGTGTCGACGGTGTCGGCTCGCTGGGCTTCCATCGCGTGCCGCTGCCACGCGGTATAAAACCTGCTGCTGCTGCACCGATGCCGGCATGGACAGGCGTATGGGGCAGCAACGGACGCGGCGACTGGACAGGGGTAGGTGTCCGTGATGGCGGTCCACCGCGCACATGCTCGGGAAGCAATGGGCGCCCAACTGCCGGCTGTATGGGAACACCCCCCGCAGGCGTAGCCGTACCACCATGGGCAGGCGTCCGCTGCAGCTGGGGCGGAGCGGGAGGTGCTGAAGCAATGGGGGTCGGCTTTTGCGCAGCTGAAGCAAGCGGCCGTGGGGTTTCGATGCCACGGCCAGCAGCGATGACAGCCGGCGTAGCACCGGTCTGTGCTGACTGCGCCGGCTGTGGCAACTGACCCGCCGCTGCCGCCTGTGCCTTGGACGGGGACACGGGAGTTGGCGTGAGTATGCGTGGGGTCTGAGCAGTAGGTGTGCCTGGGACCGTAGCTGCTGCCGGTGCGAGAAGAGTTGGGGCTTTGGCCGGTACTTGGGATGTTGGTGCTGTCGGTGCTGTCGGTGCAACTTTCCCAGTTGCTGGCAAAGGGGTATGCTGTTTTGCAAATGGGGTTGTGGGATGAGACGCGTGTGGTTGGTGATGGTGAGGAACAGCGGGTGTGATAGGCCGGGATGCGGACTGAGGGGCGGCGCCTGGTTGCGTGCCCGCGGGGGCAGGCGGGCCAGCCGCTAGTGGTCTGCCGGCGGGCGTGGGTGCTGGGGTATGGGTGCTACCGGATGCAAGTTCGCCAGCTGCAGATGGCGTACGGGATGGGGGCTGTGGCGTTGCGGTAGTGTGTGGGTGAGGGGCGGGTTGCGGCGGCGTTCTGGAGTGTGGTTGTAGAGGCTGCGCCGGAGACTGTGACTGGGGTAAGGTGGGTGATTGCTTCTGTTGGTGTTGCTGTTGTTGCTGTTGCTGCTGTTGTTGCTGTTTCTGCTGTTGTTGTTGTTGCTGCTGCTGCTGCTGCTGTTGGTGATGCTGCTGATGCTGCTGATGCTGCTGCATTTGTTTTAGCTGCTGCTGCAATTGTTGTTGTTGTTGCTGCTGCTGCTGCAAGGTCGGGCTAGCCGTCGCACGAGCCGATGTCGGTGGTGATGGCCCGGTGGTCGTCGGCGATGGAAGTGTCGTGCCTGGGCGCGCGGCTGCTGGAGGATTAGGTGCAGATCCGGACGGGGGCGTTGGCGTATGCTGTGCCTGAGCGAGGGCTGCTTGCGCCTGCGCCTGTGCCTGTGCCTGTATCTGGGCTTGAGCCTGGGCCTGTGCTTGTGCCTGAGCTTGAGCCTGCGCCTGCGCCTGTGCTTGCC
The DNA here is from genome assembly GCA_019925475.1 of Ophiostoma ips. Lineage (NCBI taxonomy): Eukaryota > Fungi > Ascomycota > Sordariomycetes > Ophiostomatales > Ophiostomataceae > Ophiostoma > Ophiostoma ips. The sequence goes on along the minus strand of JADHKN010000049.1, from coordinate 78,884 downwards.
GTCCTGCTGCCGCTGCCGCTGCCGCATCATTATTAGCCCTAGCTGCTGCTGCAGCGGCAACGGCGCGCGCATGCGCCCCACGACCACCACCGCCGGCAGCCTGCTGCTCGAGGACACGGATCTCGCCCTGCACACGCTCTATGCGGCGCTCATCTTCGCGGATGGCGTCGACAATGTGTTCGCGGTAGCGGGTATAGAGGTGTTCCACGAGCAGAGGTAGCTGCTCGGGCGGGATCTTGTCGGCAATGGGTTTCAGGCCGCCGGCCTTGACGTCTTCGCTGGCCTCCTTTGCGCGCTTCACATCTTCGCTCTCGATCCCTCTCAGCTTCCGTTCCCTAGCAATCTCCTCGAGAAGATACAAGAAGAACTGCCTTAGCGAGTCGGCCGTGAGTCGTTCCGCGTTATAGGATTCGTCGCTGCGGATAAAGGCATTGTTCTGGAGGACGGCAGCGATGCGCACAAAGGAGTCTGGCTCGACGCCATACTGGAGGATGGACTGGAAGAGAAAGAAGGACTCGAGCGGCGTGAAGGACGAGGGCTTAATCGACAACGGGGTAGCTGCAGAAGCTGCTGAAGCAGCTGGCGGCGGCGGCGGCGAGACGGCCGAGGTGGCCGAGGTGGTCATGCCCCCGGGGAGAAGAAGGGGCCCGCACCGCGCCAGGGACGGACGAGGCGGGGACGTAGCGTGTTGGTCGGGTGGTCAACAGGGTGACTGGGCGCGTAGCGGTAGATGAAGGGTGTTTTGTCGTGTATTGAATGATTGGCGATGGCGACGTCACTGAGTACAGTAAGGTAAGTTGAAGCCCAGCAAAAAATTAAAAATTAAAAAAGCTCATAATAAAAAGAATAAAGCCGGGGGAAAATGCATAATAGAAAATGAACAGCAGCGTAGCACGCGACGTGCAGGCCAGAGGATGGTACGCACAGTGCCTGGGTGGTTATGTCGACATGAGTGAGGTCCGCGAAGTGGGTAGGTAGGTAGGTAGGCTCAATGGAAGACGCGACCGGGCAGTAGGGGCGAAAAAGAGCGACTATTTTTTCGGTACCAAAAGGCCGGTATGGGCGCAGATTAATGATGGGTGGTGAATAGGCGATGTGCGATTGATGAGAATTAGGATCGTTGACGCCCGGGGGCTGATTTCGACACAAGGCGGACGCGTTCGAATAAAGTGTTGTCGTTGGAGATGTGGCAGAGAGAGCAAAAGGAGCGAAAGCGAGGGAGCGACGAGAAAAGATTTGTTTGGTGGTCGGTGTCACGTGGGGTCCACCTGGTTAGTAAGACCGCGCGAAGCAGTTACTGCTGCATACGGACTACGGAGTAGTTCATCAGCAACTGATGGAATGCGGTGTAAGGCTAGACCAAAAGCAGGACGAGATGAAGATTACATGTGATGCACAGCGGTCATCAGTTACTAACGCGGCGATACTCGTGACAGACGAGGACGACATATATTGATTCGTGGAATCGTATCCTGGTGGGAGTTGGTAATAGATGTGAAATACATCGAGTTCTGTGCCACGTGTGAATAGTGAATACAAGACTGGTGATGTTGACACAATACAGCATCGGCATCAATTTTGAGTTTATCATTTGCCATTATTTGTATGTTTAACTTTTTATTTTTATAATTTTTGTAATTTTTGTAATTTTTGGCTTGAGCTTTAACTTTGCGAGGTTTTTTTTTTTGTTTTGTTTCTTGGCGGAAAGCAATATTTTGTTCAGGATAATAGACAAAAGTTTTTACAAACAACAATATGCACTTTACACCAGAACAGCAATACAAACCTGAGGGAAGAATACAAAAAAATTTGTAACAAGCAATCCCAAATTCTCAATAATATCAAATACGACATCATGCTACAGCCTGTCACCCGTGACTGGCCAACTCGCCGTGACCGCGGCCAACGTGACTCGCGCAGCGGAGACAGACCAGCCACGAGCCAGGAGACCAAGGCCACTCGGCAACAAGGCTGACCGGCGGGCCGCAGGGGCCATAGGGAAGTCTGGGGTGCACGGGTCCGAGTGCGCGTGCTCATATGCAGTGCTTGTAGGAGGAGCTCTGTACTCGTGGAAGAGGAAGAAGGAGGGCGCAGCTTTGCTTTGGCATTGACACCAGGGTTAGTGGCAGGCGAGTATCCTTGGCGAATTATGCGTAGGGCAAGGGTGAGGGAAGGTGCAGAGCAAGGAGCTTCACAGGGAGACAAACATAAGTCGACCGGCTTACTAAGCAACCGAAAGCAGACAGCAGCAACAGACAACACAACGGACATCAACATGCATGACATCGACGACAAGATAACCGACAATACTCGTACGTTAGCATTAGCAATAGCAACTCTCGTTCGCTGCGTTCTTCTTGTTGCTTTTATCTCGGGTCCCAGTTGCGACGATCACTTGCCCGAGATAGGGGCCATTTGCAGGGGAAAAAGGTGCCGTACTGCAAAACATGCAAGGGTAGAAAGACAAGAAACTATCGTACTCCATCGAGAACCGTTATCAAAGCAAGCAGCAGCAGCAAAAGTGCCGTCTTATTATGCAGCTCTTTTTATTTCCATTCTGGCTTTTGTCCGTCCGATCTCGTCTTGCTGCCCAGCCCAGCGACATTCATATTATGACGAGTAACCAGAAAAATAACATTCACGGTTGCTCTTTCTCGTCGTATTCCTGGCTCTTTCCTCTTTTTCTCCCAGAGCTAATCCTCTTTCTACCAACCTGCCCACTCGTAATACGCTCTGCCGGGTCGGAGTAATGTCAATAGGAGATCACTTTTGATTAGACATCTCCATCTCCATTTCCCGTCGCCCAGCTCCTATTCCCTTTCCACATCGCTCTTGCCTACTTCGTACTCCGTACTCGTAGTTTATTCAGCAACTCCTCTGCTTCGAAGATATCTGCAAAATTCAACAAAATGTAAATAAATTAAATGATCTAAATCGCAGACACAAATGGCTGAACACGGTTGGTGGAGATCACCCCTGCTCTCGTGAGCTCTCCTATTCAGAGTCATCTGCGCTTCGACACCCTCCCTCCCTACTTACTGCGCAGCCGCCTTCATCAGCGCGATCCCATGCAAAAAATAAAAATAAAATAAAATATCGATGCAGTGACGCAGACGCAGGACGAGTGCGAGTACTCCGTACATGTACCGTGCTGACCAGGTCGCGTGGTTTCCCCCATACCCAACCACCCCTGTCGCCTACCGTCCGCTGTAAGATGCTCCTTCTCTTTCCACACCTCTCTCCTCCCTCTTTGTCCACCCCCGACCCTCCTTCCCTCCTCCTCCTACCCCTGCCCGGTTTTCCTTTTTCCTTTTTCCTGTTCCTTATTGTTTTAATTCATGCCCTTTCCCTTTCCCTCCTTTCTCTGCTTCTCTTTGCTTTCTCTTTGCTTTCTTCTCCTTGCCTTCTTGTCGCTTCCTTCGCCCCCTCTCTCTCCCTCTTTCGCATCGTCATTTGTCCTCTCATCTAGCTTTTGCCAGAGTCTCAGCAAAACAACGGCCCCCTTCCCCGAGTCGCTGCTTGGCGTTGCGCACTGCTCGACTGTCTCTCTCCCCCCCCTCTCGCTCTACCGGCTGCGTTCCACCGCCATTCTGCCCCTCTAAACAGCGCCTACAACCGAGTCGCTATCGCTCTTCCGAGCCCGACACCCGCCCTCACTTTTGCGTTGCGCACTCCTGCATCGCCCACATATCACCACCCGAAACAAAACATCACAATGGCGACCGACGAAGAGCTCGACCGCGACTGGAAGCCAAATGGCCGCCGGCCTCAGTCGTGCGTGATTCCCTCATTTTTTCCCTCTCTACCCCTAAAACAGTAGCAACTGGATGTAGCTGCTGCAGCTGCTGCAGCCCGCCGCAAAGAATATCAGCCACTAACTTGACCAGGACGATTGCCCGCTCCTTTTCGGCCGAGCTGATGGACATTTTCCGCATCGAGAACAGCGTCGCCGACCTCGATGAGCAAATCGACAAGAGGTAACTTATTCTCGCACATCTTTACTACATCATCTTTTGCAGTATTGGTAGTGCGCACCACTAACGCCGCCGCCCGCAGGAAGCAGCAGGTCAACACGCAGACCAGTGAGCTCGAGGCCCTCGAGGCCCGCATCCGCGACATGGAGGCCAAGCTGAAGCGGTCATCCATGTCCGGCCCGCTGGCTGGCATGGTCAGCAACTTTGGTGGCGAGTCGAGCTCGTCCTCTGCGCGCTCGCCGCTCAATGGTGAGTTTGACAACATTGCGTCGGTGACCGGCCCGTTCGAGCACCGGCCGAAGCAGACGACGACATCCCAAGAAGGTCAGTCGGAGAAGTATGGCAGCCGGCCAGGCACGGCACGGGCGAGCCAACAGGCGGTTCCAGGGGCTCTACCCCCGACGCCAGTGGGAAGCGAGGGTAAGTAGACTGTGTTCTACGATGGGGGGGGGGAGTTACCTACGACGTGTAGGTAAAAGACGACTGACGCACACCAACAGAAACGTGCTAACATTCTCATTTTAGACGGCGATGCGGAGCGGGAATGAACCCGAGCTTTCATATAGCGATCTATTTTCTTGTTTTGCCTGTTTTTCATGTCTTGATTATCTCTTTGTAATACGTGCAATGGGGTTCTGGTGTTTTGCGCCGCCGCTCCCATTTGCTACCTGCGACGATGTGCCACTTATTGGCCTTTGCGCCATAGACGACTGGCCATTGGCTGCCATTTCTGTTTTCTTCGCCTTGATGCCATTTGCTTCTTCCATACACCCCCTATATCAGCTTGCCGCATATACACCCATCTACATAGCCTCCCAATGATACTCCCGCTTTTCTACTCTACTCTAATAACGACAGCCAGCAGCAGTCAAAGTGAACAGCAAGCGACAGAATGCGATTCGTAGATTGATTTTGATTAATGGTATTCTCCCCGAGTCGGGTCTTGTGTGTGTCTCACCTCAGGAGCTGGTAGATGTGATGAAAATCTGTTGAAATGAAAATGCACACACAAATCAAACATTAGAAATCGACTGAGCTGAGACTGACTCAAGCAACACGGTCTGAGCCAGACTGCCCCCCAACTCCCTCTCCGGCTCCGGCGTTATCGTCTTCTTTGTCCACTCCTTTACCTCTGATTCAGCCAGCAGCCAGCAGCTTTTCTAAGCCAGCAGCTTCTTCTTCGCCAGTCCCACGCGCTCGTTGCCCATGTCAAACACCACATACAGGGCCTTGAGGAACGCATCGCCCAGGATCCCAAACGGCTCCATGCTGTCCTGGATGCCGCCGTAGCACTCCGTCTCCGTGATCGCCTCAAAGTTAAAGTAGTGGCCCGGGATCGTCGCATTCCACCGGTCCGCAAAGCCGAAATCAAACGCCGGCAGCGTCGCATTGCACGGAAACACATAGCCGTAGTACACGTCGCTCATGTACGCGCCCGGCACAAACGACCAGTACAGAGCCGCCAGGTCCGTCGGCAGCAGCAGCAGCGTCGTGCCCGTGTCCGCCACCATCGGCCAGTTGTGCATCCGCCACACCTTGTCGCCGCCAATGTGGATCGACTGCACGTAGATCTCCCAGAACCCCGTGCGCGCCATCACCGGCTGCCACGTCATGGCGCCTGTGTAGCTGCTCTCGTTGACATAGCCAAAGTGGTAGGCGCCCACGTCGTAGTACTTGAGGTCGACCGCAAACAGCCGCGTGTCCAGCAGCGGCGCCATGCTCTGCAGCAGCGTCGGCTGCTGCGGGTAGGTCGTGCTCGGATGGTTCAGCGCGAGGCCGAGAATGCCCGACATGACGGGGTCGGTCGTCAGGCTGCGTGACACCGACGTCGCCGACTCGACCGTGGCGTTGAACATGGTCAGGTTGCCCATCTGCACCGTGTCGCGGTAGATGCCGCCGCCCGCGTAGCTGCCGTCGCCGTAGGTGATGGACCAGCTGGCGTTGGCAATGGTCCGCGCCGTCGTCGACTTGTCCGGGTGGTAGATCTGCTGCCCGTCCAGGTAGAACCGGGGCGTGTCCGACGAGAACAGCCAGAGGTCGCCCGAGCCCGTGTCCAGGTCCAGCCAGCACAGCTGGCCCGGCGTGCCAATGAGGACGGGGCTCAGGTATTCGCGGTCGTAGCTCTGGTTGACGGCGCTCACCTGGTCCGTGGACACGCGGCTGTTGCTGGGCGCGCTGCCCAGCTTCTTGCCGTACTTGGCATACACCCAAGCCAGCTCGGCCGGGCCGTTGTGGCGAAACTCCCTGTTGCGCACATTCTCGATCAGGACCTTGCCTCCGTCCAGCCGGCTGGCGCTACGGCGAGCGGCGGCCGCAGCAGCTTCAGTGAATGAGGAGCCTAGAGACGGGGGAGAAGGAGCATGGGGCCCATGTTGGAAGAGGTTGCGAGGGACGGCATGGCTGGGGCCGTTGCGGTGCAGACTCGTGGACACGCCGGGCCGGGCCAGTACGGCTGGGCCAGCACACAGCAGCAGTGCCAGCGACGCGAGATGGACCATGTCTGGAGAGGTGAGATTTCGAATTCGATATGGCTTCAAATATTTAACGGAATTATAAATATCGTAGATTGCGACGTGAGATCAGAGCAAACAACGGGAGAAGGGACAGCAGTAATTGAGTAAAAGAGTTTCCTGGCCGGGCCGTGAAGCTTTTGGGCAATGCAAAGGACTGGGAGATGCAAGGAGGAAGAAGGAGAGGGCGCAACTGGATAGATTTGAAAGCAACTCATATTATTAGAGATTATCGTGAGATATAGGCGTATATTTAAGTAAGACTGCTCGAGCACTTTTGGAGGCGGGCACTCACTCCTGTAAGATGGCATCGCGCACAAGAGGAAGGCGCCAGCTTCGTCTCCTTCCTCGCCCGGCACGCCAGGTCCCTTGCCAAGGAGATACAGCAGGAAGGTGCGCCAGTCGTTCTTTCCTTGAGAAACTTCTTTGTTATGTTTGAGAAACATGCATCTCGGATTCTGCTCCTTCTGGAAATGAGGGTTACACAGCTGCTCGGCAATGCCCTCCCTCTGCCTGAGTCGCACCTGCCCGCGCAAAAGTTCCATCTCCTTGGTCTTGTGAGCGGCACGTCCATTGCTCTTTCCAGTCGAGCAAAAATAAAAACAAAGCAAAAAAAAAAAAATCAACTCGCCAGTCAGCTGATCTCCATATAATCGCCAATCTGGTGATCCCTCTTCGGCATCGACATTGGCAGCACCATTGGGATGTGCGGCTGCAACACCCGCACATCCCACCCCTTCCAGACCCAGCACTTGTATCTACGCGCGTTGCTATCCGCGGCGTACCGATGTGCTTGTGTCCTCCTTTTTTTTTTCTGTGTGTCTTTTCTTGTTGTCTTGGGGCACCGGCTGCTCGCACAACGCTGTGTGCCTCGCAACACGGCGTAGCGAAAGACTGACAGGTAGCAGGTGTGACACACACAGGCCGTGACGATGCTGAGGACGGGTAGGCGGACGGAGGCGGGTGGCTTTGACGAGCCGATGCTTCGCATTGCGCAAAAATGAGAGACACGAGAGACACGAGACACACAGCAGCAACCGTAGCCCTCATCTCAGACATTGCATCCCCGTCAATGTCCGTTTGTTGTTTGTTTCCGTGATGTCTGACAGACTGTCTGTCGCTGGAAGCTGTCTTGATCCTTGTGGGATGGTCGTTGCAAGAGTCTTGTATCTGTGTCTACTTCTGTGTATACCGCACACTTGCGAGACAGAGTGCAACGGCTACTGCAACAGTGCGATGATGAATGATATTGGCATTTTCTCAACGCAAATAAATAATAAAAAAATGATATGTTCTATTTTGTAGCTCGTGAAACATCAAACGTAATGAACCCCAGATAGACTCCCCCAAGACTCGAGATTCGAAATTCGAGACTCGGATAAATAATATAGAAAAAAAGTTAAGAAAAAAAAAAGAGAATAACGACAAAAAACTCCTCAACCACCGGATCACAGCTCCTCGTGCTTCACCTCCTCGTCGGCAACATCAGTCTCCTCAGATGCCGCCGCTGTTGACGTGGTCGAGGACTCCTCGGCCGTTGCTGCCGTTGACGTCGTCGAAGACTCCTCGGCCGCCACCGTCACCGTCTTGGCCTTCTTGGCCTTTTGCGCCTTGGCCTTCTCGGCCTTGGCCTTCTTGGCCTTCTCGGCCTGCTCCTTCTCCAAGCCGCGCACCGCCTTCAGCGTCAGCTCCGTGCTGGCTTTGCGCAGCTGCTCGTTCTTGGCCTGCAGGTCCTCGATCGTGAGCACCGGGTCGTCGTGCAGCGCCAGCTGCGCCTGCGCGGCCTCCTTGGCCTCCAGCCACGCCAGGATGGACTCCATCGCCTCTTCAATCTCCTTGAGGTCCTCCAGCGTGTACATGGGCGGCACCGGGCCCTCCTCCTCGGCCGCCACAGGGGCAGCAGCGTCCGCGGCGGCGGTGTCGTCCTCAAGGCCATCAAAGTCGCCGGCCGGTGCCTCCGCCGGCTCCGCTTCATCACCACCACCAGCAGCAGAAGGTGCAGCAGCCTCGGCCTCGGCCTTGGCGGCCTTGGCGGCCTGGGCCGACTTGTACTCGTTGTACTCCTCCACCTGGGCCCGGATGCTCGTGGCGAAGCCCTGGCTTGTCTTGATGGTCTCCTTGATGACGCGCACCAGCTCCGGCCGCTTCTCTGCCTCGGTGATCCGCGTCTCGATGGCGTCCACGGGCGTCTGGAGCGCCGTCAGCTTCTTCTTGATCTGGTCGTACGACGACGCGCTGCCCTCGGCCGAGTACAGCCAGTCGCTGATCTCTTCCAGCATGGCATCCAGTGTCGCGCGCTCCTGAGCCGTCGAGGCAGAAACGAAAGCATCGTCTTCGAATCGCGACCGCACCTTGTAGGTGAGGCCCTCGAGGCGGTTGAAGATGTCCTCGCGCGCCAGGCGGTTGCGGTCCGACGCGTCAAACGCCTGCAGGCGCTTCTTCGTCTTGGCAAGTTGCTCCTCGGTCAGCTGGGGGATGCCCTGCTTCTCCAGCGTGTACTTGACGGGGATCGACACGGCGGCCTTGGTTGGCGCCGCGGTGGTGGAGGTGGAGGTGGTGGCAGACGTGGTCGAAGTCAACGCTGTCGACGACTCGCTGCCAGAGGCCTTGGAGGCAGAGGCACTTGACGACGACGACGACGCTTCGGCATCCTCGGCATCCTTGATGGGCTGCTGCTGGTCCTTCTTGCCAAAGCCGAAAATGTTCTTGACGCCGTCGATGAGGCCCTCCTTCTCCGGCGCACTCGACTCGCAGCCGGCGACCAGCTTGGTGACCTCCACCTCGCCGTTCTCGTTGCTCAGGCGCACGCCCAGCTGGACCGTGATGTCGCTCGCCTCGCACGCATGCTTGTCCACGAGCGTGTCGATCGTGGCCGTCAGGTTGACCGTCTTGAGCGTCTTGGTGGCGGCCTCAAAGACAGCACCGTCGACGCCCGGGATCTGCTGGGAAAAGACGAGGGACTCCTCGGACTTGACGCCGTCGGCGGGGATCTGGAACACCAGCTGCTCAGACGACTTGCTCAGGTGCGCCGTGGGGGCCCACAGCTGCTTGGCAAAGGCAGAGAACACGCCCTTGTCGGAGGACGAGGGCTTCACGCTGACGCCGTAGACGGCACCCTCGGACACGCGGATCTCCTTGACACGGAAGCTCGGGCTGAGCTCGGCGGCGCGGAAACCCGCACCGAACACAGCTGCCTCGTCCGAGTTGACGTTGGTGCGCAGCTTGTCGGCACCGCCGAGCGCCTTCTCGAGCTGCTTCTGGACAAACGGCGTGCGCGTGGCGCCGCCGTGCAGAATGACCGAGTCGAGGTCGGCCACGCCAAGGCCAGCGTTGCGGAGGGCCGCCTGCACGACGGCAACGACGCGGTCGGCGTGCGCCGCAGCCATGGCCTCAAAGTCGGCACGGCTGATCTTGTACCGGAAGTCAATGTCGTCGTAGAGGCCCTCGAAGCTGGCGACCGTGTTGGTGTTGGCGCTCAGCACGTGGCGGACGCGCTCGGCCTCCTTGGTCAGCTTGGCGACGGTGCGGCCGTGCGCCTTGACCTTGTCGGCCTCGACGCCGGCCTTTTTGGCGGCAGGGCTGTCCACAAACTGGGCCACCATGTCGTCGACAATCAGGTAGTTGAGTGCGTCGCCGCCCAGCGTGCGGTCCCAGCCGCTGCCGCGCACTTCGACCTCTTGGACAGTCTTGTTGAACTTGCCCACGTCCTTGACGGAGCGGCTCTGGAACTGCATAATGGTCGCCTTGGCCGAGCCGGCGCCCATGTCAAAGACCATGTGCACCTCGGGCTTCTTGCGCTCGACCTTGTCCTTCTTCTCCTTGCGCGTGAGCTCGGAGACGCTGGGGAACTGGCGGCTGGTGGCGTAGTTGAGGCCGACGGCGAGACCGTCGCTGATCAGCGAGAGCACGCGCAGGCCCGCGAGGTTGGCGGCGAGCTCGACGGCGCGCTTCTCGTCGACGGTGTAAAAGGCCGGAACTGTAATGACCACAGAGCGCACAGACGTGTCGGGGCCGGCCAGCGACTCGGCGTTGCGCCGCACGCTCTTGAGCTCCATGGCCAGCAGCTCCTCCACCATCCAGGCATCCTCGCTCTCGTCAAAGGCACCGCGGCTCTTGAAGGCGGCGGTGTCCCGGTCGGGGTGGGCCTCGAGGCTCAGCGCAGGGTGGCGGTCAGCGTACTCCCGGACAATGGAGTTGTCGGTGACGGTGAGGCCCAGCAGGGTCTTCAGGTTCGGGTAGACGTTGCCGGGGAAGCGGGCGGCGAGAGCCATGGCATCGGAGCCATAGAGGCGCTCGGGCCAAGTGTTGGCAGCGGGCGCGCCATCCTGGGGAGGCTTGAAGGCGACGGCAGACGTTTCTTTTCGCCGGGAGTCCTTGGTGAGGACGATCTCGAGGGGAATGCCAGGCTTGACGAGCGAGGCCTTGATGTACTCGGTGCCGAGGTCGACGCCAAGGACGGCAGAGGCGGCGATTGCGCGCGTGGCAAAGAGGAAGACTCCGGCGAGGAGGGTAGGCAATGGTATCTTGCAGCGAACCATTGTGTGATGTAGTTTGGGGAGGGGGGGGGGGGGGAGAGAAAAAGAGCAAAGAGGGGGAGGGGAGGGGGGTGTCTGGCCGATGCCAGTGTCTAGGTGAGGTTCCTAGGATGAGAGACGATATGAAAACGTGTTGGCAGACAAGAGTGAAGGCTTGATCGTGTATGGAAGAATGGGAGTGGGATGTAAACAAGTAGATGTGTAGATGTGTGTGACGCTGGGTGCAGGGTCGGATCAGTCAGAAAGGACCCCTCGATGCGATCTGGCCTTATCCTTGGTACGACGGAGATCGGCCGATGAGGTTTGGGGGACGGGCGATAAGCAAAAGAAGGATGAAAGAAGAGCGAGACACGGCGGGGCTAGAGAGTGCAGAGCCACGATGTCAAGATAGACACAGCCGAGAAGATGCCAGGTATGAGCACGGGAATCAAAGTGGCGGCGACGTTTCACGAGAAGGCGTTAAAAAGGACAGCTTGAGGATGCGCAGCTCTTATCGATATGCCGGACCCACCTGGACTTATACTGTGGTTATCTTATCAGGTTGGCAGGTGGCAACAGCTGGTAGGGCGGGTGGAAGTAGGCGACGAAGCGCTTCAATGGCTTTGAAAACTCAAAACAGAACCAGATGCTTTACACAGTGATCAAAGAACAGTAGTTACGAGTATTTTTTATAAACCGACTTCCAGTCCCAAAACCCAAAAGAGTGGCATGAGCAACATGCCTCCATGAAAATACTCGTACTCGTACGTGAACGTCATCCCAGGGTCCCAGTCTATTTGCCCCTCGAGCGAAGTTTGTTAGCGCCGATTCTCGGCGACAAGCGACGTGATTACATAATAGTAACGACTAAAAGAAGAATCGCCTTTGCGAATTAAAACTTTTGATCGCAGCGAGGGGGCGGGCGTATTTTGATCATCTTCAAGTGACTCACGCCATCATCATTTCTCGACGACCGAGCATTTTGTTCGTTGCTGCTTGACTTGGCCCTCCGTGAGCATCTCTCGAATCCCCCTGTTTGACTTCTCCCCTCCCTCCCCGAAGCACTCCGCTCTCGGACCCCTGACGACACACACATCACATCACGATGGCTTCCAACGGAGTCCCGACACACACGGCGTCGCAGCGCTATCTGTCGACGCGCGGCGAGGATGAGGACCTGTCGTTTGAGGAGGTTGTGCTCCAGGGCCTTGGCTCGGACGGCGGCCTGTTCATCCCGCAGGAGATCCCCAAGGTGGCCGACGAGGAGTGGAAGAGCTGGGCGTCGCTGAGCTTCGGCGAGCTGGCCCTGCGCATCATGTCGCTGTACATTTCGCCATCGGAGATCCCGACGGCCGACCTGAAGACGATTGTCGACCGCAGCTATGCCACGTTCCGGTCACCCGACGTGACGCCGCTGGTGCACATCAAGGACAACCTGTACCTGCTGGAGCTGTTCCACGGCCCGACGTTTGCGTTCAAGGATGTTGCTCTGCAGTTTCTGGGGAACCTGTTTGAGTACTTTTTGGTCCGGAAAAACGAGGGCAAGACCGGTCTTGGTGAGTCCTCTCCTTTCTCTCTTTCTTTCATCTAAACCCAATTGCTTTGCTAACATGGCAGACCGCCATCATCTGACTGTGGTCGGCGCCACCTCGGGCGACACGGGCAGCGCGGCCATCTACGGCCTGCGAGGCAAGAAGGACGTGTCGGTGTTCATCCTGCACCCCAAGGGCCGCGTCAGCCCCATCCAGGAGGCCCAGATGACGACGGTGCTCGACGCCAATGTGCACAACCTGGCCGTGACGGGCACATTTGACGACTGCCAGGACATTGTCAAGGCCCTGTTTGCCGACCCCGAGACCAACCGCGCGCTCAAGCTGGGCGCCGTCAACTCGATCAACTTTGCGCGCATCCTCGCCCAGATCACGTACTACTTTTACTCGTACTTTACGCTCGCCAAGAAGCTCGCCGACGACAAGTCGTCCAACTTCCAGATTGGCGACAAGGTGCGCTTTGTCGTGCCCACGGGCAACTTTGGCGATGTGCTGGCGGGCTACTTTGCCTACCGCATGGGCCTGCCCGTCGACAAGCTGGTGATTGCCACGAACGAGAACGACATCCTGGACCGCTTCTGGAAGACGGGCCGCTACGAGAAGCAGGCCGCCGGCGGCTCGCCTCCCGCTGCCTCGGCATCAGCGTCGCCCGCGGACGCGGTCAAGGAGACGCTGAGCCCGGCCATGGACATTCTGGTCTCGTCCAACTTTGAGCGTCTGCTGTGGTACCTCGCGTACGAGTTTGCGGCGTCGGCCGGCATGGACGACGCGTGGAACAAGAAGCAGGCCAGCCAGGAGGTGGCGACGTGGCTCAAGGACCTCAAGGTCAAGGGCGGCTTCGGCCCCGTGTACAAGGACGTGCTGGAGACGGCGCGCCGCACGTTTGAGAGCGAGCGCGTCAGCGACCAGCAGACGCTGGACACGATCAAGAGCACCTACGCGGGCGTCGGCAGCGCGGCCGCGTACGTGCTGGACCCGCACACGGCGGTGGGTGTGACGGCGGCCGAGCGGTCGATTGGCCGCACGAGCCCCAACGTGCCGCACATCACGCTGTCGACGGCACACCCGGCCAAGTTTGCCGGCGCCGTGGTGCAGGCGCTGCAGAGCAAGCCCGAGTTTGACTTTGAAACACAGGTGCGGCCGACCGAGTTCATCGGCCTGGAGGACAAGGAGAAGCGGGTGTCCGAGGTGGCCAACGACTGGAAGGCCGTGGGCGCCGTCGTGCAGAAGCAGGTGAGCGAGGAGCTGGCCGGGCTTGCATGAGCTGGAGTGCCGTTGGCCTGCTCAGGAACTCAGGGTAGCGGACACGTGATATAACATGAGGGACAAGATAGGAAAATAATAGGAAAAAAAAAGCATTGGATAGGGAGGCTACCTGTCCTTGGCAGTGAGTATCTCTCTGGAAGAGGAGGCTTGGATTACAGTTATTAGTATATATTTCACGTTTGGGCATCACGACAAGCTGTGACGATGGTTATCTTTGCTTACTTGGGGTTTGTTTTGTAATATTTTCATAAAGAAAAAAACAGAAATGGGTTTTTTGCTCCTGCTCGTATTATCGTATTATCTTTCCTCACTCCCAACAATGCTTGCATATCTCTAAAAAAAACGTAAACGTGTATGCGACCACCCAGACCAGATTTTGACCTGATTTCATTACTCGTAGTCGATACAACCTAGAAGGTCCATCATTTTCGTGGTATATACGAGCGCACTTTGCTCCGAACGAAGATACTCGTGATAGCCAAACCTATCAAGCGGGGGTCTATAGGCCAACAGCTGTCGCTCAATAAGGCCAAAACGAAATATTACTCGTAGATATCGGCACACAAGAAGTTGCGTTGGGCGGGCGCAGGTGCGACCACGAGTACTCCGTCTCCGTACTCCGTACTCCGTAGACTTGGGGTTGAAGGGCAAGTGCGAGGGGTGCAAATAGGCAAGAACAGTGGGCCATGTTTGGAAGGGGCGGTCGGATCCCTACTCCGTAGGGAAAGGGCGACAGGTTCGAAAAGTGGAGCTCAAGAAGGGGCCGAGAGGGTGCGACGTAAACAGATAACGAGTACTCCGTAGTTTCCCCCTCCCCAGAATATTCTCTAGCTCTTCAAAGTCAACATCCTACTTTTCTTTTCTGCTGCCAGATCGGTTCCCTTTTTCCTCTTCCCTTTTTCCTCTTTCCTTTTCCCTCCTCCCTCTTTCATCTTCTTTTTGCCTGTCCACTTTCACTGCGCAATACTCGTAGTGCCCTACCAACTTCACGAATTCTAGCCTTGTTAGTGCATGATCTTTCTACGGAGATCCCATAGCACATACTTACCATCTCTAGTCATCGCCAACATCCTTTCCTCCAGGATGTCTTCCTCCAACACTTTTTTATCTGAGGACGACCAGGTGCTCGCATCGTTCACTCCAGAGCAACGTCGCTTTTTCGAGCGTATGCAGGAGCGCACGCGGCAAGCCGAGGAGGGCAAGAAACAAGAAGCGGAGCGCACGCGGCAAGCAGAGGAGAGCAGGAGGCAAGCAGAGGAGCGCAGGAGGCAAGCAGAGGAGCGCGCGAGGCAAGCAGAGGAGCGCGCGAGGCAAGCCGACAACGATGCTGCAGCTGTTCGCAAGGCCTTGTTCGCGGAACGAGCAGAGCAGCAGCAATTACGCGCAGGTGGGCAACTGCATGATGTTGTTTTTACCTTACATTAGTACTTATCAATCACTAACATTAATCTCACTTCAGGACAAGCTATTGACGGCTACATTGCCCGCGAGTTCCAGCGCAACTTCCACTTGACTCGCCTGCTTCCCAAGCTGACGACGACCAAAGTGAATGCGTCCTCGGGGACGAGCCCTACAGCCACGACGGGCCGCACCACCATCAATGGCAAATACTATCCCCTGAAGCTGGAGCTCTGGGAGGGGTGCAAGGCCGTACTGGAATCGGCCTTCCAGGAGATCCACGCGGCTCTCGGCAACAGGCCCCTGTTCC
The DNA here is from genome assembly GCA_019925475.1 of Ophiostoma ips. NCBI lineage: Eukaryota > Fungi > Ascomycota > Sordariomycetes > Ophiostomatales > Ophiostomataceae > Ophiostoma > Ophiostoma ips. The sequence goes on along the minus strand of JADHKN010000049.1, from coordinate 63,362 downwards.
CGTCCCAGATGATAATGGACGGCTTGGACGACAGCTTTTTAATCGATCTGCCAGTCGAGTTTGTCCACGCGCCGCGCCATCACACCGAATTCAGGACCTCGTTCTTTCTCCACGAGGTGCTGGAGAAGCCCGTTTCAAGAGTTCTGAATGCATTTTTTGTCTCGCAAAAGATCTTCTTTGACAACCAGAATGCTGGGGACCATATCCGATTCATCACAAGGGAGCGCACGCGAGAATCAGGCCGGCTCGAGCAAGAGACCAGCAGTGACACGGAGAGTCAAGTTGGGGGTGACGCTGGCAGCCAGACAAGCAACCAGGCGAGCGGCGGGGAGCAAGGCGGTATGGAAGCAGCCAAGAAAAAACCAAAGATCCCAACCAAAGTACAGCCAGACTGTATAGTTTTATGCGCCAAAATCGAGACTGCGGCAGATGCTGCACCAGGCGCTGCTGACCAGGGTGGCGAAGCCCAAAATGACGACGACGACGACGACGACGACGACAAGCCAGATCCAGTCATCTCTCGCATTGCATTTGGTGAGCATAAAGCCGCCCATCGTCTCCGTGCCATCCTGCTCGACCGGCTTCTTGAAAAAGGAATACCTCAGGACTATCTTGTTCAGTTGGCGCGCCGGAAAGCGACGGGCGTCCCGTCCATCGACAACAAAAAGACTTTGCCTGGCTCTTTCCCGGGCCAGGTATACTACACCTATGCCCTCGCGCAAACATTCCACTATATGGTCTCGGCCGGCATCCTGTATGGGTACCTGGCCAGTGGCGACACGCTGACCTTCCTTCACATTCCTCCAACCGAGCCCACGAAGCTTCTGTACCAGCCATTCCTCTTTCCCCAGTTTGGAAAAGTCAACGCGGACACAGACGCAGCCACTGCACCCCCTCGAGAAGAGACTGTCAGCCCAGAAGACTCTACTGTTGGACTGTTGGCCGGCATGACTTTTACGGCTTGGAAAGCCGGTGCCCAGGACGAACGCTGGCGGACAGACGCGTTGCTGAAACTAGCCGAGTTTCCAAACCTGCCCGATTCTGTGGCCACAAGTGTCGCAGCGTTGTCCGAACCCGATTCGCCAAGCTCACCGACAGACAGCGACCGGTCAAGTAAGCGTGGGTCTGACAGCATGGATGATGACGATCCCAGTGATAGCCGTGCCCGCGGTCGACGCCGCGACCTCTCTATTCCTCATACACATCGACCTAGGGTACCGTCGCCTCTACAGTGGCATGAGTCGGCCACAGACCACCAGTCCCAGCATGCGTGGCAAGGTTCTCGGTTCGGCCCGCGCAAACCCGTTTACTTGCAACCAAGTCCGTTCGACCCTGTGTCGTTCCGGCCTATCCGACCTTATTGCACACAGGCCTGTCTTCTCGGCCTCGCGCGTGGCCTGCCGCTCGACAATAACTGCCCCAACGTGGTTCTCCACCAGCGGGCTGTTCGCGACGTCATGACGGCGGACGACGTGCTGCCCGGGCCGCAGGGCCAGATGCTCCATGCGATCCGCGGCATCAAGGAGCTGGGCGAGCTCTTGGTGCTGCAGCTTTATGGCAACATTAAGCAGGACTGCGAATGCTTCCTCAACAAGAATCTTGTTGGTAGGATTGGCTGTCTTTTCAAGCTGACGCTCACGGGGTACGGCTATACATTTGCGGCCAAGGGCGTGCAGTCGTTTGACCGGCGGCGGCTCCAGCGTGAGACCGCCGTCTATGAACACCTGTCCGAGCAGCAGGGCCGTCTCGTGCCCGTGTACCTCGGCGTCGTCGAGCTTTTGCTTCCTTACCCGCGGGACGATGCCCAGCTCATGACACATATGATGCTTATGTCCTACGGCGGGCCGGGGCTGTGGTCGGCCGCGCTTGCACGCCGTACGCGGCGGCGCGGGGATCTGGCTGCTCTAGATCGGGAACAGGAGGCTGCGCGTACCTGGAACGAGCTGCAGGCGCTCGGCATCGACGACGACGACGACGAGAATATGGAGAACAACTTTACGTGGTGTGACGAGGCGCGGCGCATGATGCGCATCGACTTTGACTGCGCGCGTGTGACGAAGAGTGGCGGCGGCGCCAGGGTGTCTGTTCCAGGGGAGCCCTTTGTGGCGCACAGCTCACTCAGCGCGGAGGCTACGCCGCAGACACACCCAACGTCCCCATCTCTCGACTCTGCGTGTGTCAAGCGACAGCGTTCCACTGACGGGAGCCACTCGGGCGAAAGCGACGTCCGAGCGGCCAAGCGCGTGTTTCGCCGCCGTGGCTCGGAGAGCTCTCTTGGAAGTGTAGTGCTGCTTTGATTGTGTCAAGGCCGGGAGGAGGATGCCTGAGGACAGGCGGAGGGCTAATAATCAGTGTTTTAGTAGGTGCGGTGAAAGAATGTAGGGCCTCACTGCTGCTCTGTGTCGTCGGATGTAAAGACGAATCCTTTTTTATTACTATTGCTATTACCAGTTACCATTCACCACTTACAATGACGCTATCGCCGTCTACCGTGAATTTGCTTCCTGAACCCTTCCATCTCATCCTGAAACTGCTGGCTCCCGAGGAAGTAATTTTCTTAGTACGACAACTCCTCGCCCGTGTGCTTGCGGGCGTGCGCAGTAAGATGATTTCTTCCGATGGAGCTTATTCCGTAGCCGGGGAAATCATACGCATACGGTATCTCGATAATAGTGTCGTAACGGGTGGAACATTTTTGTTGGTTTCCACGCTCGCCATCCTGAGGCGGGTCGTCCAAGGTTTATTTGAAGACGTGTCTCTTTTTAAAAAATGTACGGAGTATTCACGAAGGATTGCCTTGTATGGTAATATTATTGATTATATAAATAAAATAGAAAAAGAGGTAAAAGTAAATCTATATTAAATCAAATACCCAACCGTGTACTCCGTAGAAATAACTACAAAACACCTAGAATAATATATTACCCTGTGCGAGAAAGGGGTAATGGGGTATCAAATGAGAGGCCGAATCAGATATTTTGTTGCGAGTGTGGTCTTGATGGATGGATGAGAAAATATCAAACGTGCTCATGAGGGTCGACGGGGCGACCAAAGTGAGCCATACTGTCATCATCTTCATCTTCTTCCGGGCTGCGGTTGATGATGGCGGAGTGGACACGCTCGGGGCGGGCCGGCTTGGCATCGGCACTGCTCGGTGTAGGAGTACTCGTAGAGGCACCAGTGGACACAGTGCCGGGGACACAACCGCCCCGCAACTCCCAGCTGCCGACTCGCTCGTGACCGACGCCTGAGCGTGAGACGGCGACATCGGCATCTTCGGCTTTGCGCTCGTCGCCCTTGAAGCCAGCGGCGGCCGAGCCCGCGCTGGCACGCTTGCTCTTTCGCTCCACGTACGAACCACCGCCACCGCCACCGCCACCGCCGCTTGCTTTGGGGACAACGGCCAGCCGCATTTTGCCAAACAGGAGAAATGCGGCAAGAGGGAGAGCAAAGACGGCCAGCGTGACAATGGCGCCGACCACACCAGCCAGGGCCGGCGATATCGAAGAGCCAGACGAGCTGGACGAGCCCGAAGAACCGGATGAGCCAGATGAGCCAGATGAGCCAGATGAGCCAGAATCATCAGAGTAGCCGGCATTCTCGAGCATGCCCGGACAGAAGATGGACGTGGCGTCGCACAGGTCGCACCACGCGGCCACCGACTCGATGCCGAAGGCTTCCATGGAGCTGGCAAACTGGGCAAATGTCAGGTTGAGGGCGCTGCTGGTGTTGTTGTTGTTGTTATCGTCGGTGCCGGGGAACAGGCTGTACGTGTTCCATTCATCCGTGGAGCCGACGCCCGGGCGGTAGACGAAGCGCACGTGCAGCTCATTGTCCTCGGGGTACAGCGTGTTGTTGCCCACCACCAGGCGGTCCGAGGCCTGCGAGTACAGTTCAAACACCATGGTGGCCCCGGCGCCTGGCAGCGTCTCAAAGTCGGCACGGTCGGGGCCGTCGAGCAGCCCAGACAGCGCAAAGAAGGAGAGCAGCGGCTCAAAGGAGCCAAACGAGAGAGAGATCTTGCTGTCGGTGCCGCCCGAGACCATGCTCTGGCGCATCTGGCTGACGGCCTGCTGGGCGAGCATGCGGCCGGCGACGGCGCGGATCATGTCGCTGCTGCTGCTGCTGCTGCTGCTGCTGCTGATGCTGCTGCTGCTGGCGTCAGTCAGGTTGGCGTTGATGGCGAGCTGCTGGACCGACGCATAGGCGCGCAGGGTGTTGATGTCGCTCTGGTTCAGCTTGCCGCGGACGTCGGCATTGTGGGCGTACTGGTACGAGGCGTAGTCGTAGAGGGCGTAGGCGTTGTAGAAATTGGTCGTGCTCTCCGAGTAGACGCCCGCAAAGACGTCCGGCCAGAGCTGCTCGTAGAAGCTGAGCGAGAGGTTGTAGAGCGCCGCCGCACCCGTGCTGCCCAGGTACGCAATCGCCGAGGCGTGGTACGCGGAGCACTGCAGATGACCGGCAATCCAGGACAAGCTGGGATCTTGCTCGGATGCAGTGCTGATGAGCGGGTACTGGTAGCCCTGGAGCGGGAAGTTGATGGTGGTGTCGGTGGACGCGACGGTGGCCGCCGTCGACCCGCCATTGCCGTACGCATACTCGTTCTTCTGTGGCGGGTACAGCCCTTGCAAGAACGCCTGGGCACTGGCGACCACGTAGCTGTCATCGGTGGTCAGCACCGACACCTGGGCCGCATCGAGCGCATGCGGCTCAATGCCGTAGATGGGCAGCAGCGCGTCGGTGCTGTCGTTGCCGAGGCCGTTGCGCACATAGCGGTTGCGGAAGGCGCTGCCCTGGGTATACAGCTGCTGCGCGCCGAGCGGTGTGATGCCGGGCGGGGTTGGGCCGTTCAGCGGCGTGCGGTCCCCGTACAAGACAAAACCAACGGCGGCCCAAACGTCAATGTCTTCGGCCGCCGCCATGGCGGGAAGAGTAGCCGCGCCGACGAACAGCAAAAGCATGGTTTGTGATGGGGTCATGGTGGAAGCTCAGGAGCAGTAATACATGTGGATATGATGCTCTCCACTAAGAGGATATAGGAAAGATGAAGCTTAATTGTGTGTATTATTATGGGGCAATCAGATTTGGTGATGCGATGCGGCTTGTAACGAGAAAAGCCGGAGACGAGAAGGCAGAAAAGAAGAGGAAAGAGGAAAGTGGAAAGAGAAAGGGAAAGAAGAGACAGACAGAGACGAGAACGAGGGAATGAGAAACAGTACGGCTGATATGCATCAGAGGTACATTGTATATTATTAAATACCGAATAAAGTCGTCAATATATTAATACAAGTGAAAGAAGTGCAGTTGATAAGAAAGAGCTGCCACTGCCAAAGGAGGGGAAGACTAGCCCAACTCAGCCATATCACGGCGCAGAAAGCTGCAGGATGTACATGCGCTAGCACGAAGATGGACGCAGCACGCATGCGAACAAGAAAGAGCCATGATAGCTGCCGCGCAAGAGAAGGACCAGCAAGCAAAAAAAGGAAAGAACGACGAGATACGGATCACTTTGCGAAAGTGTTGCAGCAGCAGGAGCGATAGAGCGACAGAGGGATGTAAGTGGGTGGGGCAGGTGGGGTCGGGCCAGTGCCGTCATTGACCATCGGGGGAGCGGGGGGGCAGCATGGATATGGAGTAGGTAGTGCGACATTGGAGCTTCACTGCACTATGGAAAGGCTGCATCGCGACGGCATCGAGGGAATATTTGACGTCGAACTCACCGCTGCGGACGGTAAATGTGCAAGTGAGTCTTGGCGATCGTGTACGTTTGATTTCTTTGACTTTAAGGTTATTGACAAAAGCGGAACCGGCGTCACCGACGTCATCAATAAATGCTGTCTCAGAATTCCTTTATTTTTGGGTTTAAGCAAATAAGGTTATTCGATAGAGACTTGCTCGGATTGATTCCGGGACTCATCAAAGAAATTGTGCAAAGTATGTGTGTGCGCCTCTTGATAAATCTCCAAACCGTTCATAGGGCTGTTTTCCTAGAGTACGCTTAAATACATTCTCGTGATGCACAGTGAGAATCAATTCAAAAGAAACAGACCATTGTCGTCCCGTACGATTGCTCATATAACATGAAAAAAGTTCCAGTAAATAAGCCTCTTCCAAAGTATATCTTCTATCGTCTTGAATCAGCGTCACGTGCTGCATCGCCATGGAGGATATTAGCCGGAGTAGAGCTCAGATCGGCATGAAATAGGCCGGCCCCGAGAGGTTGGAGAACCCCCGCAAACAGTACATATACGAGTACCTTGCCCGAGAGCTTTGCGGGCTTGGGCATTCAAGACGACACATGCGCCATGGCTACTTCCAACGACCAGGTTTGTTCCCATGGCCGTCTGCCTTCTCCCATGCTCTCATGCGTGTTTCAACACTAATCAACCCTGCTACCAGGCCACCATCGACGCCCTCAAGGCAAACTGGGTTTGGCTCCCCGGCTGGGTCGACTCGCCGCTGCCTGGCGAGAACACGGCCGGCCGCATTGCCGTCTTTACGCGTCGGTTCTCCATTGCCGGCCCGCCGCCGGAGCATGCTGTCATCCACTGCTCGGCCGACACCCGATACAAGCTGGTCGTCAATGGCACCCGGGTCGCCGTAGGCCCGGCGCGAAGCAGCCCCTGGATCTGGTACTACGACTCGGTCGACATCGGCCCCTACCTCAAGGCGGGCGACAGTGAGGTTGCCGTGTCCGTGCTTCGGTACTTTGCCGCCGTGCGCGGTGCCATGCCGTTTGCCCGCACGTCGTTTGCGGGGTTCACAGCCGTCGGCACCATCACCACCGCCGATGGCGCTGCCGTCGTCGACCTTCACTCCCGAGACGGATGGATGGCGCGCGTGGACAACAGCATCCATTTTCCCACCGGCCTGATCGACGACGGCTTTCTCCATGTGCGTTGGGATCTGTTTTTTTTTTTTTTTTTTTTTTTTTTTTTTTTTTCTGTACAGAACAGCTTGCTCCTAACATGCTATAGATCAGCGAACGTGTGGCGCCTGCGGGCAAGGAACCACCCGCGCCAGCAGTCACCCCCGTCCCCTACAACATGGGCAGCGCTAACGGCGATCTCCACCCGTGGCGTCTCAAGCCGAGAGCTATCCCGATGCCCGAGGCGTCCCACGTGCCCATGGTCCAGGTCGCCAACTGCCACAGCCCGTTCTCGGCAGAAGTCTGGCTTGCCGCCCTGGAAGGCCGTGCCAACGTTGTTCTCGATCCCGGTTCGGAGCACACGCTCGACGTCTTGGCCAAGGTGCACAGCACGGCATTCGTCCGATGGGACTTTCGGGGCCCTTCCACGCCCGGCACGCCCGGCACGCCCGGCGCGCAGGTCCGTATCAAAGCCATCTACTCGGAAGGGTACGAACACCAGCCGCGGAACTACCCCTTTTTCCGCTCCAAGGGCAACCGCATCGATACAGTCAACGGCCACATCATCGGGCCCTTTGACGACGTGACCGTGGATGTCCCGGGTGGTGGTGATGGTGATAGCCGCACGGTATCCTACGAGCCATACTGGTTTCGCACCTTTCGTGTCATCCGACTCACCATTTCGGTCAGCGGCCCGGCAGCGGTCGAGTTCGCCGGCCTTGCTGCGACGCAGGTGAACTACCCGATGGCGGTCCGGGCCAGTCTGCACCACCCCGACGACGCCGACAGCGAGGCCATGTGGCAGGTATCCATTCGCACCATGCGCAACTGCATGTTCGACGGCTACTCGGACTGCCCGTTCTACGAGCAGCTGCAGTACTCGGGCGACTCGCGGTCCGTCGGCCTGTTCCACTACCTCTTGTCGGGCGACGACCGCCTGATGCGCCAGGCCATTGCCAACTTTGGCGCGTCCGTGCTGGACGAGGGCCTCACGCAGTCGCGGTTTCCCTCGCAGGTGCCCCAGATCATTGCCGGCTTCTCGCTGTACTGGATCCTGCAGGTCTGCGACCACCACCTCTACTTTGGCGACACGCCGTTCGCCCGGTCGTTTTTGCCGCGCATCGACGGCGTGCTCGACTTTTTTGACCGCCATGTCGATGCCGCCACCGGGCTCGTGGCTGGGCTGCCGAGCGATGCCTGGCAGTATGTCGACTGGGTCACGACGTGGGGCGCCACGGCCACCCACGCCGACAAGGGCGTGCCGACCGCCGGCCGCGCGTCCAACTGCCACACCTTCTTCAGCATGCTCTATGCGCTCGTTCTGCGCAAGGCCGCCGCGCTCGCGCGCCACGTCGGCCGCCCGGGCCATGCCCCCGAGTATGAGGCGCGCGCCGACCGCCTCGTCGGTGCACTCCGCGAGCACTGCTATGACGGCCAGTTCTTCATCGACACCACCAGAGACGCACTTGCCCGCCTGCCACCTGATGCCCCCACAGCCTATTCGCAGCACTGCCAAGTGTTTGGCGTGCTGTGCGGCGCCTGTCCCGAGACCGAGCGCCGCCGCATCCTCACCGAGGCCTTCTCCTCCTCCGCCGCGGCAGCCAACGACGACGAAGACGACCGCGTCTTCTCCAAGTGCAGCTACGTCATGATCTTCTATGCGCTCCGTGCCTTTGCGCTGGCCGGCGACGATGCATACGAGTCCTTTCTCTGGCCCCGCGTCTGGGACCCCTGGCGCCGCATGCTGGCCAACAACCTGTCGACGTGGGAAGAAGACGATGTGCGGCAACGCTCCGACTGCCATGCCTGGGGCAGCGTGCCGGTCTACGAATACTGCACGGAGCTGGCAGGTGTGCAGCCGACGGCGCCGGGCGCGTCTGCCATTCTCTTCAAGCCGCGCCTTCGTCTGGCCAGCCGTCTGCGGGCTGAAGTCTGTCTAGGGTCCGGCAACCTAGCCACAGTCGAGTGGCAGCCAGCAGAGGATGGTGTGGTATCCGTACAGCTGCGCCTCTCCAAGCCTGTTAATGTTGTCAGTGTGCTTCCCGGTAGGCAGACGACGAACCATGGCTCAACATCGCACATTTCTCTATCGTGGAAGCCGTAGTGCTGTGTGCCTGAGGCATGGGAAGATGTGATCAGAGGCTCTATCAATAGGACTGATACTTATCTGTTTATTACCAACTGTTTGTTGTATGAGATGCGCTATTCGGTGATACTCCGTAGTTAGGCCATACTGGCCGTAATCGCACAGGCGCTATTAGAGGTGCCTCCAGTGGACCCGGGCGGTTGCTGGAACGTGGCCCTTCCACCACCTTCCACCCCTTTCCCCACTGGCGGCTTAGCCTACGGTGCCGCCTACAGTCCCGCCTAGAGACCAACAAAGTGTCGAATTTACAGCGCGGAACAATGCAGTCCCGGCCCCGACAGTGGCCGCACCGGGCGTGATGTTAGGTATCCGGCGTTGTTGGTAGGAGCGCTGTGCAGTGAAGAGCAATATTAACAAAGTTGATACGTCCTTCCGCTTTGGGCGCTAGGCCACACGTAGTAAAGTAAGATAGGCTTCGGGCCATTTGCCATCCTTCGAGACATCTCACCAAATTTAATTCTCTAGAAATTGGCGACGTCTCCTTTTCTCTCTTCCCTTCCGTCCCAGCTTCCTCCCGCACCGCGCCACCCACCACGCAACCCGCCTTCCCTCGTTAATCGTCAGCTCAACTGTCAAAATGGCCGGCCTCAGCCCTCAAATGTGAGTTCACAAAGCCAAGCGCCGCTGCATCGGCAGCAGCAGTGAAACGACGACGACGAAGCTCGGATTCCCTCGTTCCTCAACGTGTTCACACGACATCCCCCCGCGATGGTCCACCGTCTCCAACACCACCCAGCAATATGCTAACAATACAGCACCAACCTGGTCATCATCCTTGGTATGATGCAGGTGTCCAAGAAAATTCACTTTGAGGACCCGGATGTGCTCAACATTGTCCGCGCCGTCTACGCCGCCAGCAACCTGATCATCCTCGGCATCTACCTTTTCATCCAGGCCAAGATCGACAAGAACAAGGGTTAGTGCACCTCTTATGTCCCAAGATTATTTCCTGTCCACATGCTAACATTCCCCCCCCTCCCCCCGCAGATCTCACGACTCTCAAGTACGTTGAGCCCGCCCCCATGGGCTCCAGCGAGGAGGGCAAGCTCGTCACCACGACCATCCACGCCTACGACAAGAGCCAGCTCAAGGCCCTTATGCGCTCGCAGATGATGGGTGTCGGCATGATGGCCTTTATGCACCTCTACATGAAGTACACCAACCCGCTCCTGATCCAGTCCATCATCCCGCTCAAGTCCGCCCTCGAGTCCAACCTCGCCAAGATCTACATCTTCGGCCAGCCCGCCGCTGGCGACCTCAAGCGCCCCTTCAAGGCTGCTGCCGGCATGATGGGCGCTATGCAGAGCGGTCCTGCCCAGAGCGACAAGAAGGCTGTCGAGTCTGCCGAGCGTGCCGGTCGCGGCGGTGCCAAGGAGGAATAAGCGTGTTTATAAAGACTCGCAAAAATCGAGGCATCGATTCTACTCCTGCCTGCGGTTTACTTGGATAGAAAGGATAGAGAAGTGCTCTGCGCTGGACGTCATTCCTTGCCTTGCTCCCCCTCGACTTTCTTGTTCTCTTTACCTGTCATAATCACTTTTTTAATTCATTCTCTGGGATCGGCTGGTCGGAAGGTTCAATCAATTATTTCAAATCATTTATTATAGTGTTGACTACTCTTGACTGCTCGTAATATTATCGCATCGATAAGTGGGAGGCAAAGGACAGGCGTCCGCTTTGTCTACGTATTATTAGCGCGTGGCTGCCTATTGATTTTATGACTAATGCGCCGTCTCGGCTTACAGCGCCCGTCTCGCGCCGCTAACGATCCTGGAACAGCCTTGTCGACGTCACTGTTTTCAGGTCACCAGAATCAATGCATATCATGTGAACAGTTGACACAACAGCGACGCCATATTCCTGTCCACTTCATTCTACTGAACATAGCAGCCCTATTTTCTAGAGCACACATCAAAAATGGTCCAATCGCCAGCGCAACCGGCAGGGACATCCGGGCCGACACCAGAGCAGATACAGCGAACTGTAGGTGTTCTGTTCTTGATGACCGCAATGCTCAGCGACAGACACATCGCCTGGACAAGTACTAACCCACAAAGGAGGAGAACAGACTGCGGGCAAAGGAGCTGCGCCAACAGAGCGACGCGGCACGGCCACCAGCCAAGGGGTTTATCGCGTCGAGCGGCGTCTACGTTGTGGGCGACAAGAACGCAAACTCGCGGAATGCTGTCGCTGCCGCCGGCGGTGCCGCAACAGCCACAGGAGCAAAGCCGGCCGCGAATGCTCGAAATGCGTCATCACTCAACTCACCCTCCAAGCGCCCATTCGCGGCGATATCGGCATCCGACATGCCGTCCAACAGCCGCAATGCCGCCAACAACAAGGACGTCGAGATCCGGCCAGCCAAGAACTTTGCCAAGTTTGTCGACTACAACTTCAGCGCCATGACGGACACAAAGGGCGGTTTCCTGTCGGCCGATGACGAACCGTGGCGGCAGGGGGGCAAAGACGGCCGCGGAGGGGCGGGCGGCACAAACGACAAGCCCGCACACATGACCGTTGCCGAGTGGGAGCGGCTCAAGACGATCCGCAACCTGAAGCGGCTCAAGCAGGGTCCGTACCAGCCATCACTCAGTGTGCTCGACGACGAGGCCACGATCAAGACGTGCGTCGAGTGCGGCAGCCGCGAGATCGACTTTGTATGGGAAGAGGTCTTCCACGTCTGCGTCTGCAATGAGTGCAAGGCAAAGGTGCCGGAAAAGTACTCTCTCCTCACCAAAACCGAGTGCAAAGAGGACTATCTCCTGACAGACCGTACGTCCGTTTCCTATATTCTACTGGCCTTTCCAATTCGCCAAAGTTCCTACGTGTGCTTGTATGCTAACAGCCCCCAGCCGAGCTCAAGGACGCCGAACTCCTGCCCCATCTCAACCGCCCCAACCCACACAAGTCGCACTGGCACGACATGATGCTTTTTCTCCGCTTCCAGGTGGAGGAGTATGCCATCACCACCAAATGGGGCTCGGCCGAGGCGCTCGATGCCGAGTTTGCGCGCCGCGAGGCCGACAAGAAGCGCCGCAAAGAAGCCAAGTTCAAGGAAAAGCTGCTGCAGCTCAAGAAGAAGACACGCACAGAGGCCTACCGGCGAAACAATGCCGCCGCCGGAGGCAGCGGTGCCGGCGACAAGGCCACGACGTTTGGCGACGCCGTCGGCAGCCAGGGCCGGCATGTGCACGACTGGGGACGCGCCGTCGAGAACGAGGCCGGCATGTCGGTGAAGCGCTGTTTATCGTGTGGCATGGAGGTCGAAGAGCTGGAGTTTTGAGGCTGTTTATGCATGATGATGAATCATATACGAGGTCTCGTACTCGGACTCTTTGCAGGTACGGAGTAAATACCCGTAATACCAATATCTCGGTCACGTGCGCATGTACGAATGCTCTGCACAATTGATGCCTTGGAGCCTGAAGACGCAGGGAAGTGACATGCCCGTTTTTTATGGAAGAGTAGGCCCCGGTATGCTCCACTATTTCGTGATTGGGCCAGGAACACCTGGGACGACAGGGGGAGGGAAGAAGGAGGAGGGAGCGACCAGCGGCAACGGTAAAACGCCAGCTTTGCTATTAGCGTTGTTTCGCCGATTCACACACTAAAAAGTGCTATTGTATTGTAGCGCCCTCCAGTAGCGCGGATAGCAAAGGGGTATGCAGTAAAAGAACGGAGCTGTCATCTTGAAGTTTTGAGGAGGCAGTCGCAGATGCACAGCGATAGCACAACGCAGGGTCGAGACCACGAGCACCGCGACGAACCGCCTGCTCGCGACCACGCACGACGCCTGCATAGCACGGCAATTATCGTCCCAACTTTTCCGTCCTGCTTCCTGTTTGGCAGTGACGTTACCATCACCTCACCGTCGCCCACTTTCAACCCCCCTCCCCTCTTCTTCGACCAACGCGACCGTGACTGTTTGTGCCTCGCATCGAACTTGACTCCCCCGCCCCTCAGGAGTCGCAATTGTCAGTCACTTGAAGTGGCAGACAGCTCGCAGTCAGCAGCTATCCGCATCCTGCACGCACTTCTGCCTCGGTCGTCCGTCACGACATCTCCAATTCCGCGATCTCTCTGTGCCGACGCCAGCAGTGACGACGCGCCTCCTCGCGATCGAAATTTCAGCCCCGGACGCACGCAAGAGTAGAAGAGCAGCACATCGCCATCCACTTTACAAACGACACCGTGCTACGTCGTTTTTGCCACAATGAGTTGGAATCAGGTGGGCGCCAACGGGCTCATGGCCGGCGACATGCCCAACCAGCCACTCGCAACCGAGTACACCTTGCAGGGTAAGTTATTCCCTTTGCCAGCGACAGCACCCAGCACGGAGGAGATACTAACAAATACAGGCGTTATGCGCTTTCTCCAGACAGAGTGGCACCGGCATGAACGGGACCGCAATGCGTGGGAGATTGAGAAGCAAGAAATGAAGGGCCGTATAGCGTCGCTGGAGGGCTCAGCGCGGCGAGCGGATGCGACACAAAAGGCACTCAAGAAGTACGTTGCCATCCTCGAGAAGAAGGTCAAAGACCAGGCCATTCAGCTCAAGTCGGGCGGTGGTGCCGCTGCGTCTGATGCTGCTTCTGCAACTGCGGCCGGTGTTCCCCAGTCGGCGGAGGACCGCGAGCAGTTTGCGGCCCAGCTGCTGGAAAAACTGCGAGGCAACCCTCCCAACTACCCCGTCGACGATGAGAACCAGCGGTCCGACCTACGCAGTTTCCTGGATAGCTGCCAGGCCGAGTTCACCTACCTCATGGTCACGCCGGCCAACCCTATGCCACCAAGAGAATCGCCGCCGTTGCCGCTGATGGAGGACCTGCGTGATGATGATTACAACATGTCCATGGCTCAGCAGCAGCAGCAGCAACAGCAGCAGCAGCAGCAGCAGCAGAAGCAACAACAACACCAACACCAGCAGCAGCAGCAGCAACAACAACAGCAGCATATGGATCAGCTTGCACGGCAAATGCCCCAAGGGGGCTACCGCCAGCAGGGTCAGGTCCAGGCCAACCATATCGGACAACAGCAACAACTCCAGCAGCAGCATCAGCAGCAACAGCAGCAACAGCAGCAACAGCAGCAGGTGCAGAACTATCCAGTCAACAGAAACTCAGAATACCAGCCTACGCCCATGACCCGGTCTGGTGGTGATATCACGTCAGGTGGCGCTTACGAACCCGGCAACCCGGCCGACTGGGTTGGCGCACAGACAGCCAACACAAGTGCCAACCATGCTCCAATGGACGATCGGTACTCGTCCGCCGCCCAGGGAGACGCTCGTGGAGGGGCGTCTCTCGCGGACAAGACCAATGCGCCCATCGACTCGTCATCTTCCGCCGACGCATGGGATTTTAACGAAGGCCCAGCTTCGTTTCCCGAGCCTGTCCAAGCACAGCAGCAGAACCAGAGCATACACCGGCCAGACACAGACGCATTCCCGACAGCAGACAACATACCCAAGTCGCCCGGACGACAGGCTGGCTCGCACCGCCGCAAGGGTAGCATGTCGAGACGACGCAGCTCAGACCAGGAGGTAGCAGCAAACGCCTTGTCCCAGCAGAAAGCCGAGAGCAGCAGCTTCAAACTTCGCTTCGGCCTGCGCGGACATCTCGATACCGTCCGCACAGTCATTTTCTCCGGCGGTGGCAGTCCTGGCGAGCCCGAGATCTGCACCGCGGGTGATGATGGCCTGATAAAACGCTTCCACATCCCGCGCACTAGCTACACCGGCAATGGTACCTTGAACACTGCGTCCGACCTGGACGTGCAGGCAGACTTTACGCACCGTGGCCACCAGGGCGCAGTTCTGTGCTTGGCATCCTGGTTCGCGTCGCCCAACTTTTCGACGGGTGGCCGCGCACAGGGTGACGGATGGATCTTCTCGGGTGGCCAAGACACGTTCATCCGCGTCTGGGAGCGCGGCCGGGTGGACCCCAAGGCCACGATCGAGGGCCACACGGACGCCGTCTGGGCACTCTGTGTCCTGCCGGCGACGCTCGGCTCCGTGTTTGGCCAAAACAGCTCGTTCGGCCCACCCGAGCGCATCATTCTCGTGTCGGGTGCAGCGGACGGGACCGTCAAAGTATGGGCTGTGAGCGCGCCGCCGCAGATGACTACATCGCCGCAGCTTGCCGTCGACGGCGCGTCTGTGCCCAGCGGTGCTGCGGCCGTATCGGTTGGCCGTCGCGGCGGGGCCGGAGGCGGACGTGTGCGGGGCAACTCGATGAGCTCTGGCTCTGCATTTGCCAGCACGCCGCAGCCGTCGGTGGCCAGCAGCAACCCCTTCCACCACACTCTCATCCACACGATCACGCGCGCCAACAGCAAAGCCAGTCCGACGTGTATTACGGCGGTGAGCGGCAACGGGAGCGCGTTTGTCGTGAGCTACTCGGACGCCGCGATCATCGTCTACGACACGCGCACGGGCGAGGAGATCGGGTCGATGGCCAGCCTCGAGACCTACGACGGCACGCTGGCGACGAGCGTCAACTCGGTGGTGGCGACTACGGTGGGCCTTGAGCAGCAGCAGGGCGAAAATGACGACACGGGCGGCGGTCCGACGGGCGGCGTCGAGGGTGTCGAGGGCGTGATCATCTCGGGCCACGAGGACCAGTTCATCCGGTTCTATGATGCCAACAGTGGGCAGTGCACCTACAACATGCTGGCGCACCCGGCCGCGATCTCGAGCCTGTCGCTGAGCCCCGACGGGCGCGAGTTGGTGAGCGCCGGCCACGACGCATCGCTGCGGTTCTGGAGCCTAGAGAAACGGGCCTGCACGCAGGAGATGACGTCGCACCGGATCATGCGGGGCGAGGGTGTATGCAGTGTGGTGTGGAGCCAAGACGGGCGGTGGGTTGTGAGCGGTGGCGGTGACGGCGTTGTCAAAGTGTTTGCGCGGTAGGCCGGAGTGGTGTGCGGTCTCAATCCTTTTTAACAATGATGCGCGGGTGGTTTTTGTACCCGTATATGATGTTTCTTGCGTTCTGCTTTTTTCTGTTCACATTGTATGTGTTATCCGACATGAAGGTTTCGTGTTCTTTCTTAGCGTGGCAGTGCAAATTGCCTAAACCATTAGAGTACGAACGAGCAATGGAGACATGATCAAATCTAGCCGATGTGAGGCTATTCAGAAGTCCGATCTTGGCGGTCCAATCCACGAGTACTCCGTATGTCGCTGAGCAAGTGATGACTAATCGTGCGCCACATCAGCCACAGTGGATGCCCCTACCCTACGTCGTTTGGTTATTTATTCGACTCCATGCGATCCTCCTACGATGCCTCTACGAGTCCTTACGAGCATTCCATTGTATGTCCCACGAATACAATGCAACAAGGGAAGAGACGATGCAGAGCAGCACAAGCAAGAGAACACCCGCTCTGCGGCGTTCCAGCCACTGCGCAAAACGCAGTTCCACGGTGAGGCAGGGCGGGTGAGTGGCTATCTGCACCAAACCCGTCTTGTTGCTCTTCTCCATTCCAGACGGTGGCAGTCCACCGGCAGCAGACACTCAGGTATTATCTATCCCTTCATCTGAAGAGCAAGCCTATTCAACCTCGCCCTTCTCACAAAAGCAACGCGGTCCTTCTAGGAAGGCTGCCTCTGCCACTGCTCTTTCTATCAGCGCCGGTTTTGCGGCGCCGGTGTCACGGGATTAAAGCGGGGCCGGTGTCCTATCACGTCCCAACTTACCCTTTGCGCTTGTTACCCGCGCCTTTCCGATACAGTCACCCAGCCACCAAGGACCAGGCAGAAAGTTGCTGACTGATCCTCCTGTCCTCTGAAAGAGCAGTGAAACACGCCAACAGAAGAAGTAAACACAGCTGCACCGAAAGGAAGCAAGAGCAGTGTTACTACTGTCGGTCGCTCTTTCCGCTACGCACTTTTTATTACGAGTACGTTTTTCTTTGCTATTCCTCCTACACAAACTCTTTCCCAGGTGGAATGAACCAACAACAAACATAAACAAAACACCGTTGTTCCCATTTCCTCGCTCATTCCAGGCATCCCCCCCCCCCCTTCCCCGATTTTTCCAGTCTACCAGTACTCAGTTTACCAGTACTACCGCGTCCCCCCCCCCCCTCTTTCCTTTTTCGCTTTAATATTGCTCTCTTTTTATTTGTTTTATCGCTCGGCCGCTTCAACTCTTCCACCTTTGCGCAACCAAAACAAAATACAGAACGAAGAAAAGAAGCGAAAAAGGAAACGAAAAAATCCACCTCCATTTCTCCACCTCAGCCATTTCAGAATCCAAACATCTTCAAACTATCGCTTCACGGCATTACCTCATCGTCATCGATACCCATCAACGACAAAACCTCCCTACTTATTCATCGATACAATGGCCGGCGGAAAGGGAAAATCTTCAGGCGGCAAGAGCTCAGGCGGCAAGACGTCCGTCGACGGCCCCAAGAAGCAGCAGAGCCACTCGGCGCGCGCGGGACTTCAGGTATGCAAATTGGGGGGGTTGTAGCGTTCTTCGTTTGGTTTGTTTTTTTGTTGTTGTGTTGCGACTGGAGACGGGGCGTGACTTGTTCGAACGGCGGGCAATCAAAAGCGACGACAGCGACGACGACGAAAGCGACGATAGCGATCGACGCTCCAATTCGATGCGACACGATGCGCGGAAGCGATGGCGACAGGCATGCCGGGTGGAATAGCGGTGACGATGCCACGGCGACGATGACGAACGGAATTGCCCACGAAAAAAAAAAAAAAAAAAAACACACACAGCATCGCCACGGCTGCGCATCATTGTCGCACGTTCAACCAACCACGGCAGCAGCGGCGCGATCTCTCGTTTCGCGCCGCGGCCACAATGCACGATCAAAGGCACTGGCAGCGCGTCAGGCAACAAGGGCAGCGGTGGCAGCGGTGGCAGCGGTGGCAGCGGTGGCAGACGTGGCAGACGTGGCATGCAGCGTGCAAACGACATCATCCGATCGGGCACCTCCTGCGACAGCCTACTCTCCGCGACAGTTTTAGTACTTTTCGTACGGCTGGCTCTGTTGCCTGCTCACCGTCTCCCAACCGACCAGCCACCACTCTAGCGCGCAAACCCCCATCTTTCCAGCACTTTTTTTTTGGCATGCTCTTTGTTCGCTGTCCGCCGCTCCGTCTAGTACGTGATGTGCTCGCCCAGCATCAACGTGTGGCCATGTTGTTGCTTCCGCCCTGTATCTTGTGTTTTTGTATCTTGCTGTTTTTTGCTCTTGTTCATCGTTTAGCCGCTTCGGTACTAACTTCCTTCACCTTCAGTTCCCCTGCGGTCGTGTCAAGCGCTTCCTCAAGGCCAACACGCAGAACAAGATGCGTGTTGGTGCCAAGGCCGCCGTGTACGTGACGGCAGTGCTCGAGTACCTGACGGCCGAAGTTCTGGAGCTGGCAGGCAACGCGGCCAAGGACCTCAAGGTCAAGCGCATCACACCCCGTCACCTGCAGCTGGCCATTCGTGGCGACGAAGAGCTCGATACCTTGATCCGTGCCACGATTGCTTTTGGTGGTGTCCTGCCTCACATCAACCGTGCCCTGCTGCTCAAGGTTGAGCAGAAGAAGAAGAGCAAGGCGGCACTCGAGGCATAGCCGCTTTTGCGCGTAGTGGTAGCCGATGCCGGTCACCAACGACTAGCGAATCTCTTTGCGACCCAGATAGCGGCATAACGACAGCGGCACAGCGGCTCACGGCACGGCAGCACAGGGCACAATGGCACAGCGGCTTCGCAGGCAAGACAAATGCTTGGGTTTGAACGCTACTTTCCATCCGTGTTAGCACTTTCGGCTCTCTTATAATGATACCCCCTCAACTCCCTTTAAAAAAACATCAAATCCCGTGCAAAAACATACTATTTCGAGAACGAGCCGGGAGGTCGGTGGCAAGTACGAACTGTTGCCGACAATGGATTGGTCTTGGGTCGGCGCTGGTTCGTTATGGTTCTCTATTCCAGAGTCGGTTCGGTGTGTTGGTTTGGTACGTTGCCATCACGTTACTGCGTCGCAGGCCTTGTATTTTTCTATTCTCCCGCGTGGTTTCTATTGGTTGTATTTTCTCATTTTTTTGTGTTTTTGTCTTTGGGGTGTCGGAAGGGATTTTTTTATCTTGTTTTTTTTACCTTTCTTCTCACGCCTTTCTGTACGCCTTTTTGTATTGTAACAATATGGGGCTATGCCGTTCGTGTCAGCTGTTTTGGCATTGAGCATGACTGTTCCACTTGTCGTTGGGTGTACTCGTATGCCGTGATTTGCAGCTAGAATACGGGAGAGCAGCAATTATCATATGTTCCATGAGGTCTGGACAGTGTGAACAACTCGGATGCTAATGGTCGAGGGTAATTTTTTAGTATTATCGTAGGCTATGTCTCCTTGACTTCTTGTCATCATCAGAAAAATCCAGAGCTGAAGTTTAATATCGACCTTGCCATAAAAGAAAGGCACAAAAAGAGGCATTCTGAAGCAAAAATTGATAAAAAAGACACTTTGGTAAAAAAAAAAAAAAAAAAGAACAATGAATAATGACGGAACATGATATCGGTAGGGCACGTGGCAAGAGGAGCTTCCACATGTTGGTTGACATGACCTTCCTTATTGTTAAGCCACTGCTGCTATCTGGTCGCCTGGATGCCTGACAAGAGGCTGTACGATCACTTGTATGCGATGCCTTGCTCACCAGGGCATTTAATTTTGTCATCGTATATTTTTTTCTCTCTGAATTTCTCGTACTTTCTTTTTTTGGCAACGCACACAATCCTTTCAGCTTGTTATACTGTTCTTTTGTCTATCCAGCATGCTCGCTCCTTTACCCAACCAACAACCCAAACATGGCACAGTGCGGCACAGTACAGCACCGCCTAATTCACAATGTCAAGGCAAATCCTTATTTGCACCTGCTGGTGCTGTACCATTTGTAGATTTACTGTGGTATTGTACACCTTTCAGAAATGCATTAAACCCAGAAAGAAACAAGTCATGCGATGTAGAACCGCGCTGTAAGACTGCAGTGCAGCGTTTCTGACGATCTTGTATGTACGAGTACGTTGTACGGAGTACAGTGCGCACACCATCGCGTGTGGCTGCGCTTCAACCAACATACATCTTGACCAACACTCTCTTTGCATCGGTCTTTTAGCGTCCTTTTCGAGATATTTTTGCCTCAACGTTGGCCGGCAAGCTATTTAAATAATCTGTCTCCCCCCACGAGGCAATTTTTCTCCGAAATAAATCCCCCTACTCCTTATTCGCCATCATCTCTTCTCTCCTCCTACTTGCCAATCTTTCTTCCTCCTTTCCTCTATTATTCTATCCTCCTGTTTTGCCATCAAACCACTTTTCGGATTACCCCTGCATATCTACTACATCCACAGATCGAAAAGCCCGTTGACCGTCGTCCTGTTAATCCCTGGTGCTGTCTACGGCCTCCTATTCTCCTCCTTTTCTCCCTCCCATTCGGCAACGCCTGATCCACCACCAAGCAGCAAATAAGCAAAGTCGGTAAAACGCAAAGGCAAGCAAGCCAAAAGCCCTGCCTGTACCGGTGGAGCAACGTTACGAGCCTCTCTTGCGTCTTCTAGGCCCGTCACCCCAGGCCCGTCCCCCCTATATTTCGCCTACGACATACGGAGTACGAGTACTCGTACGTCTCCATAGCTCCTTCCCCAGTAAGTAATTCTTTTGCTGTCCTTCCCGCCGATCTGGCCTATGGGCTGCGTACCGCCCAGCCGCCGTCGCTCTTCCCCTATCTATTTTCCATTCTTTCCACCTACCTCCTTTCCACTTTCCACTTTCTACTTTCCACTTGACTGTCCTCCGGCCGCTCCTCCCTCCTCCTCCCACCAGTGTGGCCAGTGGCTGCTTCCTACCAAAAACGCCAATAAAAGAAAAACACAAAATAATACAGAAACCGCCAAAAATAAATGCGGAAAGGAAATGGAATAGCAGGAGGAGAAAAAAAAAAACAGACCAGCCCAGCAAAATCGCAATTAATTAATTGAAAACAATTAATTGATAAATACAGACAGAAGCGTTGCCCCCTTCCCTCTTCCTACCCACCACAACCACCCCCATCCTTTCCCATTCCATCTGGTCCAACCATCTCCCGTGTGTCAACCTCAGCCGACCCAAAATCCAAACGACGGGCACATCATCTACACCAAAAAAAAAAGCCTCGATCGTATCCTCGCCGCCACCACGTCGCCATCTCCCTCCCCACAACTCCCACGATCATTATCTACGCGTACATCTTTACACTGCATCCCATACACGGGTCGACTAACGTCCATCCATTATTGGCCTAAGATCGTTTTCTTTCCCATCCCCAGGGCCGAAGCCTGCGTCTGCGCAGCGCTCTGTCTCGCTCTCTTCCTATTTTCGCGTGGATCCATTGTGCTTTTCGGCCTCCTCCCTTCTCTCTTTTGAATATCTTCGCATTCCTCGCCCGTCGTCGGCTACGGTGAGTTCCGGCCTACCGCCCCCCCCTTCCCCCTCCCAACCTTCTTCTCCCGCCCTCGCCCTCAAGCGGATCATCCCCTACTTTCACGGCTCCGGAGCTCTCCTCTTTGTTCTCTTCCGTATTGCCCACCTCGCTTGCCCTTTTCTACCCTTTTCCTGACTTCAACTACCCCCTTCTGCTTGTCGCGACCAGTATCCCTCCTCCTGTCACGACGTTTGAGCTCTCCCATCGCCCCCCTCACCCCTTCCCCTCCCTCATCAACTCTGCCTCGTCGCTGCCTTTCTCTCTCCCCTTTGACCCTGACCCTGACCCTGACCTCGACGAGGCGATGCCTGTCTTCGGATTCGCTGCGCTTTCTCCACCTCCTTGACCTTGCCTGTCTCATCCGCCTTTTTCTCTCTTCCTCTGCCTCCACTTTCCAACTCTCCTTGGATCCCATCCTTTGACTTCATCAACTAACAGGACAGGGTCTTCTAACGACGCCTACGAAGCTCTGATCGACGCTCAGCCATCCCTGATACGTCTCTTAATCCCGACTTCTCTTTGTCTGCTTTTCCTTATCTACCTTCCTCGTCCCCCCTCTCCTCGAAGACCCTTCCCCGAGTCCTATCACAATGAACGGACAACAACCCCAAACCGACTACTACGGCAACAGCTTCGGCAGTCATCCGATGCCGCATAACCCGAATCTACAACGCCCGGGTTATGCCACAGCTGTTGGCCTTCCCTCCGCACTATCCAACGGTCGTCGCAGCCAGCCATCTGGCCCCGACATGAACGGCCAGCAGAATGGCACGCCCTCTCTCTACACCGACGACCGCTTTGCATCATATGAGCCGAGCCACCGCTTCGACCGCACCCCCTCAGCACAGTCCAACCTGTCGGCCGCATACGGCATGTTCGGCAGCAATGCTCCCCAATCTGCCTGGGCCTACAACGGCGCCGGCTCCGCTGCTACCCTGGGCGGCCCCATGAACGATAGCTCGCGCATCCGCCCCAACAACCGGAGACCCCCTATCCACGCAGTAGGCACCCCCCCGCTTCCCCTTCCGGTGACTTTGGTCTTTTCTTGTCTCCTTTTGTCACGACTCTCTCGATGCTAACCGCCCCAGGAATGGACGTCAGGCAACGATGTCTCGCTAGTAGGCAACCCGAATGGCCACATGTCCTACTTTACTCCTTCGCATATGGGTGGCCAGCAGCAGCTCGGCATCCCACCTACCGCCTCTCCCGACCCCTTCAACGTCCCCCCATCTGTCAACATCCAGAACTATGGACAGCCCGACATGCGCAACATGCAGGACAGCAGAAAGGACATGGGTGATCTCATACCTACGGCCATCGTCATCAAGAACATTCCGTTCAATGTTCGCAAGGAGGTCCTGACAAATATCATGGTGGAGCTCAATCTGCCGCAGCCATACGCATTCAACTACCACTTTGACAACGGCGTGTTCAGAGGTCTCGCCTTTGCCAACTTCCAGAGCCCTTCCGACACGAAGCACGTCATCGATCGAATGAACGGTCTCGACATCCATGGTCGCAAGCTGCGTGTCGAGTACAAGAAAATGCTCCCCGAACATGAGCGTGAGCGCATAGAGCGCGAGAAGCGCGAGAAGCGCGGCCAGCTCGAGGAGCAGCACCGCGGCCCGGCCCACCAGATTTCCATTTCGTCTTTGGCCGCCGCCAACAGTGCCTCCCGCGCGCCCCCTGCACCCACCGTCGACCGGACCGCCGGTGGTAGAGTACCAGACATGAATGACCCGGCCACGCTGCGCTATTACGTCCAGCTGTGCATCTTCATGAAGGATGAGTCCCAGGAAGTCCTTATTTTCCCCGCCGATACACCGCCTGAGGAACGTCGCATCGTCCACATTCTTGCCCACAACATGGGACTGGAACACACCTCTATCGGCGAGGGTGACAACAGACAAATCCACGTCAGCCGGATCAAGTTTGCGAACAACGGCAGCGGGCTTCAAACGGCTGCCCAGCAGCTTGGCGTCACAATCGATGGCCACCCGCGGGGCCTCAGCCGTGCAGCCACCTACGACTTCAACGACCGCCAACACCACACGAACCTGACGACGATCAACACGCGCAGCCAGAACCTGACCATTCCCAGCAACAGCCCCGACGCTCATATGAATGGATTGCGCGGTGTCAAGAGCTTCGCCGATCTGCGCTCGGTCAGCCCGAGCCCGTCTTCGTCGCATGTCAGCAATGGCGGACCGTCGAACAACCTGCAGAACAATGGCATTCACAGCGCCGGCGGCGTGGGTGGGTACATGTCTCACTACCCCAGCCCGGCCGAGAACGGCTCTTTTGGTCACGCCTTGCCACTTCACACATCGGGCAGCAATGCCAACCTGTCCGGCGCTGTCGACACCAGTGGGCTGAGCGCGTTGAGCTCTTTGGGCCTCGGCTCCTCGCCCTTTGACACAAGCAGCAGTCCGGCTCTGGGCTCTGGTCGTTCGGCGGGGGCTTCCGTCCCTGGTGCTATCGGCAGCCAGAGACCCGGTGCTAATAACGGTGCCAACGGGTCTAGAGCCAACCCGGAGCGTCAGCCTCGTGGTCCCGGCGGTGACTGGGAGGGTGGCTTTGCTCGTGCCCGGTCCAACGGACACATGCACCGCAGCAGCGACTCGTCTGACATCATGAACAGCTCCTCGTCCGGCAACGCAGGCAGCCGGACTGGCAATGGCCTGTACTAGAACGAAAGCGACTGCGGTCCGGCATATCGCGCGCCATACTCGGAGGGGAAGACCGACGCTCATCACATGTCCCTCTTGTCAGCGTCGGGCAGGCTTTCATCGAAAGTGCGTTCTGATGTTGCAAAGTACTGGCGTCTCTGAGACGACAACTGCTGATGCGGTTTTATCGTCCGCTTGCCGTTCTTCATGAGATTTGGTCCACAGCGATTCACTGTTGCTTTTGCGATTGTCCCCAGTTCAGCTCGAGTGGTGTTGCTTCTCTTTCACCTTTGGCCTCGTTTGCATTCTTGCTTGTTCTCGCGTCCTTGTTCTCATGCTGCACGATCTATTTCCTTTTGTCATGCATCATCATCCTTCTCGGGACTGTCAAGGCATGTCCATCTTGACCGCCGTTTGGGATGTTGGGAGAATCGGAGTATTGTTTTGTCTTTCCATATTTATTTTTTTTATTTTTTCGGTTTGCCTTTTGATTCTTCTGCTTTATTTGGGCCATGACCACGGATCAGAACCTTTTTTATTCTTTATTCTTATCTTGCGCTTGCGCCTTTTGTTCTTGTTTCTTGTTTTTGTTCTTGGTCGATTTTTAATTGAAGACGGCCGTGATCTGGGTTCCTCGGCCTATGGGGGAACAGGCTCCAGTGGGCTTTCTTTTCCCCTTTACCGTCTTGACGTTGGGGATACACCGTCCACCGTCGGATATCTCGCAGCGGATGCACTCCGGCTCACACGAGGCAAGACGACCAAGTCGGCAGCGACGACCATGGCCCTGTTCCCCCACCAATCCTCGCAGACTAATTTTTATGCCCAAACGACGTATACGGCTCACGGCTTGCGGGAATTACAACTGGATTTGCTTTTTTTGTTGCTTTTTTGTCTTTTATTTGGGACCACCAGATGCGGGCGGTCTATCTGTTATTGTTGTACGGCTGTTGAAAAGAAAACATGTACGAAAAAAAGGGACAAAATGCAACGGTCAACAGTTTTTGGAATTTATGTTGGCCCTCTTCTTTCTTGTTTCTTGCACCTTGCGCGACCTGTCTCGTTTTGATGTTTTTGTCCGGCGTTGGAACGAACGAGTCTGAGTGTTGAAGAGGTCGATGATGTGGCCGCCGGATGTGCTTCTTGCGTTGCTACCGCGTTGCTTTGCTGCTGCCTTTCTGTTCTATTTTTTTTCCTGCTATTTTGCATCCAAGAGAGACGGCAACGCACGTTCGATGACGGCCTGCTCTACGGCATAGGCATGCTGCCACACCACCGGTACCGCTTCGTGGGAAGGCTGGCTGCACCACCGGTGGACAGATCGCAAAACAGGGCCCTTTATCACGGTCGCCTACGCCTCGCCTCTTCGCACACACCGCAACTGCCTTCTTCCCGACCTTACCATCTTCCTCACTGCTTCTCCTCCTTCTCCTACTGTATAACTACAGTGTTCCCGTCGCCGGTACAGCACATAACGACCCCAGTCACGTTTGTTACGAAGACATGTCTTTTTTTCTTACAATGGCACTACTATTTTATATACACCAACCCTCGCCTTTTGCCGTTTGCGTTTTCTTTGCACACAATGGGCAACTCTGTTTGTTTTTATTTCCACTCGACGACGAGTGACAAAAAGAGGGGCGAGTCACAACGACGCATTGAAGGGTTGTCGCGATGTTTTTTATCTTGATCGAGGCGCGCCGGGCAGATGAGTTAGTCCATCCGGCCTACGCAGGCTATGAAAACGGGAAGAGGTTTTCTTGGATTATTATTTATTGACTGAATTTTTAATTGTTTGTTACGCTCTTTTTATTTGTGTGTAACTTTTTTTCCGGCATCCTTCCCGTCTTTGTGTGCCTGCATCGAGATGATTTGCATCGAAGAGAAAGAGGACTTGCTAAGACGGCGGGAGACGGAAAAAAGGTATCAGCATACAATCTAATACTATGAAATCATTTCCACTTTTGATTTTTCCCATATTGCCTCGATGTGCTTTGACTTTGACTACTTGTGATATTGGCCATGTGCATCCAATGTGCTGTGTTTAGTCAACTGTGTTATGTAGCAGTCAGTTCGATTTCTTACAATAGGACCCTTAAATTACACAAGCCAGCGCCCTAAAACCCCAAAGTGCGCATGTCGTTGGCAAGGTCGGCGTCGACCTCGAGTCCATGCCGGATCAAGTCCAGCTCGCGGATCAATGCCGACGCTGCGACCAGCCAGAACGACTCGATGGCGTCCTCGTCCTTCTCCTTCAGGGCGCCTCTCTTTTTCTTTGCCGACTCTTGTTCGCGGTCTTCCTGGGGGCAGTACACACACGCCAGGCACAGCTCCAGCACGCCGAGATGCTGTCGGAACCAGGTCGATTCCACGCCCGTCCGCCCGTCTTCCTCTGCACCGTCTCCGCTATGGCCGGCAGCCCCGTTGGCTCCGGCAGCTCCGTTGGCTCCAAGGTGTACATCAGCCCCGCCATCTTCGTCGTCCTCATCATCATCATCATCGTCATACACGGTGCTCGACCGGATCTGTGCGGTGATCCACCCGGAAATCCGCTCGTATTCGTCGTGCAGCTTGCGCGAGCGGTCGCGCTGCCGCAGTGTCTGGGCACCCGTCTTGTTGACAATGGTCCCGATAAACACCTCGAGCTCCGTCAGCGGCTGCGTGGGGTGCTCCGAGAACTCGTACATTGTGTTGACGATGGAGTCGTCGTAGGCCGCACGGATCCGCTGGGCCTCGGCGCGCCGGTGCTGCCACGTGTAGCACCCGACGGCAGCGCACTCGTCTCTGGCCCACCGGAGGAAGGCACCGTACAGGTCGAGCCCTTCAAACCGCTTGGGCGGCCGCTGGACATTGTTGGCCCAGACCTGGCGCTCGTCGACGGCCCGGTACAGCGTGCCGAGGATCTTGTCGGACGGGTAGAATTTGTACGCCGGTGCCGAGAAGCCGCCATCGCCGTCGTCCTCGACGGCATTGTCGTCGACGAGAAACTCGTCCATGTCAATGTCGGCCTTGTTGTAGATGTGCACAATGGGGCCGGGCGACAGAAAATCGGGCCGGTACTTGACTTTGGGAAGCTGCCGAAGATCGGCAGGAATGCCCGTCTTGGAAAAGTCGACGGCCGTGGAGTGCAGCTCGGCCGTGGCAATGCACTTGGGATCCAGGGTGCCGTAGTGCAGCTGGTCGGCCAGGATCATGTGGCGTGTGGCAATGGCACCGAGATGATCGGTCTTGATGAAGTTGATGAAGAAGTCGGCAATGTCTTCCGTCCGAACAGGGCGGCCAATGCTGACGGGACTCTGGCGCGGGTAGTCGGCCGGATAGAATGTCTCCAATGGCGGCTGCACATTGAGTACCTCGGGATCCCAAATGATATTGAAGATGTCGCCGTCGAGGTCTCCACCGCTGAGCTTGCTGGGCAGGTCGCGTGGTCCATGACTGGCGGGGAGCTGTGCGATTTTTTCAGAAGCGGATTTATCGACGCCACCGCCGCCGTACTTGCTGAACACGATGCAGTTGGCCAGGCTGCGAAGTGGGTGGTTCTTTGGTGGAATGACGTTGTAGGCGAGCTGGACATCACCGGGATGCAGTGCCGGAGACCGGGTCACCAGCAGCGGTGCGCCGTGTGCGGGCGGATTCCGATACCGCCTGCAATTCGAGCCCTTCTTGGGGATGGAAAATGTCACATACACCTCGTGCTCACCGAGGAGGCCGGTCTCGTCCATGACACCAAAGAGCGTGATGCCAAACGGAACAAACATGCGCGCCTTGTGCTTGAGCAGGCGAAGCTCGCGAAGGATGATGGCGTCGGTCGCCCGGCGCAAGAACGGGTCGCTGCGGTAGTCCAGCTTCAGGCGATCGGCCAGCAAGAGCACCTTGTGCAGCTTGATGGCAGACCCGACACCTTGCGACTTGAGGAAGTTGGCCATGTTGTACGAGTCCTTGGTGATGAGTTTCAGCTCCGCGAGTGCCGCTTCTTGCAGCTTGACGAACCACGACCCTGGCACACCCATGTCCTCCAAGATCTTGATCAGCTGCCGGTTCGTGTACAGCGGGATGGGCTGCGTCGCCATATCACAGATCTCGAGGTTCGCCGTCTCGTTGCTCTCAAACTTGATCATGGACGGCCGCAGCCGGATCTGCTTGCCGCTCAGGCTCGTGTCGAGCGAAAGCATCCCCTTGGCGCCGGCGTATCGGATCTGGAAGCACGTTGGGTATGCCTTGCGCTTCCCGGCCGGCAGATAGTCCATGATGACGTTGGTGGCCTCCCACGAGATGGTCCCCACGCCGTCGCTGTAGACACGGCTCCCGTCAGGGGACGTGTTGTCGGAGGTCAGATAGACACTGATGCCATTTGCGGCGAGAGGGACTGCGAGCGGGGTTTCCGAAAACGCCTGACCGATGCGAGCGGCACACCGCGCCGGCGATTGGATGTCGTTGAAATCGCCCAGTGTCTTGATGATGGTAAAATGTGTCTGGAGCATTCCCTTGTCGAGAAAGGGGGCCACGAACCACATGGAATGGGCGCGCAACGACGAGTGCGACCACCCCAGGAACTTGTACGTGCGGCCGGCGATGCTGATGCCTTCGATCATGATGCGGCGGAACCGGGCAAAGACGTTGGTCAGCTCTATCCGACCATTGAAGCGCAAGCCCTGTCCGTCCTCGTCGCAGAACTGCACACGTAGAAAGCTGTCGTGGTGGTCGGGGAACTTGCGCAGCACGCGGTTCTTGTTTTCCAGCTCCGGGCCGTGAAGCGTGATGCGCGTAGGCGTCACAACAACGCGAAACACAGGCGTCAAGTTGTTGGCCGGATTTGTGATCCCGTCCCGGATGACGAAGCCGTCCTGAAGCCGTTGCTGCGTGTCGACGAGGTAGTCGACGAGCGCAGGCACCTCGAAGTCGCTGGGATTGAGGTAGTGCGGGCTCGG
Source organism: Ophiostoma ips (assembly GCA_019925475.1). NCBI lineage: Eukaryota > Fungi > Ascomycota > Sordariomycetes > Ophiostomatales > Ophiostomataceae > Ophiostoma > Ophiostoma ips. The sequence continues at coordinate 34,278 of JADHKN010000049.1, read as the reverse complement.
CCAGTCAATAGCCTGGAAGAGTTTCTTCATCGCCTCGGTCGAGATGGGCGTCTTCTTATGGATGTGCTTGAGGGCGTGGACCAGGCCCAGCACGGTGTCGGGGTGCAGGTATCCGTTGTAGACGAGGGCCTGCAGCTGCAGGAGGAGCGGAAAGGGAAGCGCAAAGGACTGGATGGCCTCTTGCATCGTGTCGCGAAGGAACTTTTCCGAGAAGGCAATACTAGATCCCATGAGAAAGGTCAGATCGTAGCGCGTCACAGTGGCACCGCCCATGTGCTTGGAAAGGCGGCGAATCTTGTGCGCAAAGTCATCGTCTGGCACAAGCTCAAGACAGTACACCAGGCACACGCCGACGATCTTGGCGTGGGCGTCGTCGAGGGCGGTCAGGCGCATGCTTCGCTGGCCCGGCAGGCCGGCCGTTGCATTGGACGAGGACAGGAAGATGGGCACGCTTGTCAGGGTCAGGGCCATGGTGCCGCGTGGCGACCACACAACCTCGTGGACGGTGAGAAGAGGGATGTGGATCGAGATGCTGCTGTCTCTGTCGGCTTTGTACGTGATGTTGATCATGCGCTTGCCGAAGCGCACCACGCCTCTGCTATGGGTATGGTGCTGGGTGTACTCTGGCGCGAAGAGGAGCCGCTGCTGGGAAAACTTGTAGTAGCCGCAGTGCATGAGGTTGGATGCGAATGTGATGGTCGTCGAAGAAGAAGCAGAAGTCGTGTCAGCTGCCCTTGACGACGACGATGCGGCCGGGGGCACTTTTGAACGCGCGACGTTGGCCGATGGCTGGCCGACCTGGGCCTGTGCCTGGGCCTGAGCCGGAACCTTGGTGAGGGCCGCCGTCTTCGTCTTGGGGGCCACGGCGGCTTGCTTGCTCTTTTCCACGTCTGCCTCGAGATGGCGGAGCGTCAGCGGGAGGACCTTGCGGTCGCTGATCTTGCACTTGACACGAGAACCCAGGATGTTGAGGCCAGGCCCTCTTCTGGTGTTGGTGCCGTATGCTTCGATAAAGCGCGAGCCGTCATGGCTGTAGAGAAACGTGATGAACGCATGCCGTTTTCTGGCCGCCTTGTCGACGTCGTATGTGATTTGGCTGATGCCGAGCTTCTGCATATACGGTTGCAGCTGCAGCTTGATGGCGCTCTCGCTGAGGCTTCCTTGCTCAGGGAGGTTGTGGAGGAACACTTCCATGGCGAGGCAATGAGGGTGCAGAGAAGCGGACGCGTCTGAGAGAGGAGAAGAGAAGAAGGGAGACGAGAGAGAGAGGAGGGAAAGGAGAGACAAGAGAGAGAAAGAGAAAGAGAAACGGAGAGGAGGAGAGTGAAAAGGTGAATGGGCGAGTTAACAGGTGTGAAAATTTGTCGGCTGGTGCGACAAGGCATGGGGGCATGCAGTCGCTATCCGTTGCCGCGTGAAGATGGCCAAATGAAGCCAAAGTGAGGCCTGAGTTGAGTGAGGGACAACTTGTCACAGCATGCGGCCCTATTGGGCAGCCCAGACGGGTGCTTGCGAGCAAACGGTAGCCAGTCGGTCCTTCCTCATTTGACTTACGGCACCCTCACGTGTCACAAGGCTGCGCCTGCAGCTCGTGAATGCAGCTGGCCGGCTGTCACTATCGCTGGTGTTGCAGACAGATGGAGGTACAGCAGGTGCGCCGTCAACAGCTGCAGCTGTCTCCGTTCAGCCAGGCCCGGGTTATCTGACTAATATCTCGTATGTAAGTTACGTACGGAGTAGAGTGGCTCCGCGGATGAGGCTTATTCAGTACTTTGTGTAGTCCCAGTTGAGAAGGAACCACCCGCAGCCGAAGTAAATCTAAAAAGGCCGGGAAAAAGTAAAATATTAAAAATGCAGCCAGCTTCGTGCTTGCCATGTTTGGACAGCTGCGAGCGCAGCTTGTTCCGCTTGAGACGCCCCCCCACCCCCTGTTGGCCGCTAGGGAGGACTCTTCCCCGCGATGGGCCCCACGCCTCGCCACGGCGCCCATTAGAGCACACAGTAGGACAGTGCAACACGGATCGAGGGTCTGAATGATTGCCGAACCAAGGCGCCGAGAAAATGGAGGAGGGACTCTCGGCAAACGGGAATCCGGGGAACAAAAAAGTATAAGAACTCCCGTTAGTGACTGCTGAATCGTTCTGTGTCGTCTGTCTGTCTGTCTGTCTCTCCTAAATCCCGAACTATCTTGATCGCATTGTCACATCAGCATCGTCATCCTCTCTTGGATCTCTCTCGGATATCACAACCAAGGTAATCACCTCGATCGTCACTCAGCACCAGATCTTCACCATGGCTGGAATGCTTTTCGTCACGATGCAGCCCAGGCCTGGCCTATCGCTTGACCAGTTTCACGAGTGGTACAACAACGAGCACGGCCCGACACGGCTGCGGCTACCCCATATCTTCCGGACGGGGCAGCGCTACAAGGCGTCCGCGAGCAACACGGAAGACGGCCCACCCTTTGTCGCCACCTACGACGTCACAGACATGGATTATCTGACCAAGCCCGTCTACACAGACCTGCGTGCCCACCGCAGCCCGCGCGAGGCCGAGACGATTGGCCAGGTCGATGTCCAGCGCTACATGTTTGACTGGCAGTCGACGAAGCAGCTCGAGAGCGTCGACGATATCGAACACGAGGTGCAGCTGCCAGGGACCGTGCTCGTCTACGTCGACATCACCCTCAAGGCCACAGCGTCGCAGGAGGAGGCCGAGAAGGAGCTGGCGCGCTGGTACGACGAGGAGCACTTTGGCATGCTGAGCAAGGTGCCCGGGTGGCTGCGGTCGCGGCGGTTCCGCACGTCCAAGCTCGACCTAGCCGATGGGAAGCCGCTGCGTATCGTGTCGCTGCACGAATACCGCCCGCACGGCCAAAACGGACTGGGCGGACCGGAGCACAAGGCGTCCATGGACACGCCCTGGCGGACCCAAGTCTTTGACAAGTACGTGGCCAGCAAGGGCCGTCGCACATGGGAACTGTTCTACGCATTTGGCCCGGCACCGCGCGACCTGCAGCATCTTGCCGCGCTGCCGCAGTCAAGAGCGTTCTCGTCGGCAGACGGCAAGACCACCACGACGCCCCAGAACAACATTCTCGAATCGTTTGTCACCACGGCCGACGGCCTCGAGATCCCGTACCGCCTCGAGGGCAACCCGGCACCAGATGCACCGGTCCTTGCGTTTAGCAACTCGTTGCTGACGTCACTCCACATGTGGGACGACGTTGTGGCGATCATCAAGCAGAAACGACCCGCATACCAGATCCTGCGCTACGACACGCGCGGCCGACATGCGATCCCCTCACCGCCCGTGCCCGCCACCATGGAGATGCTGGCCGACGATCTTGCCACTCTTGTCAAGGCCCTGCGCATCCCCCAGCTAGCTGCTCTGGTGGGTGTATCGCTCGGCGGCGCAACAACGCTCCAGTTTGCGCTCAAGTACCCGCAGCTTGTGGGCAAGTTTGTTTCGTGCGACTTTAACATTGCTGGCAGCCCTGCCAATACGTCTGCGTGGAAAGAGCGCATTGGCATTGCCGAGGGTGGGAGTGCAGGGATGCGGGCCCTCGCCGACGTCACCGTGCCGCGCTGGTTTGCCCCTGTGACACTGGCAGAGAAGCCGGCCGTCACCAAGACAATGACGGACATGGTAGCTGCCAACAGCGTCGAGGGCTTCAAGTACGGTTGCCAAGCTTTGTGGACCTTTGATCTGAAGGAGGCCGCTGCGCATCTCCAGGTCCCCGGGTTGTTTGTTGCCGGCGAGGCAGACGGTAAGGGGGCCCTCGTCAAGGCCATTGATGGCTTCCGGCCGTTGGTAGGAGCCAAGAGCGGCCAGACCATCCAGCTCAAGATCGTGCCGGATGCTGGCCACCTGCCCATGTGTGAGAACCCGTACAAGTTCTGGGAGGCCGTTGAGCATTTTCTGTAGGATTTAGTCGGTGCTTTGGTATGGTGATCTTGGCAATGGTTATGATTTTTGCTGCGACTGGATATACCAAATTGCAAGTAAAATTCAAATATAAAATATACAAGTCAACTCGTTGGTTTACTTCAAGATAAATTCTGAAATTATCAAAAATCGAAACGCTGATATTATATATTATAGTCGATGCTCATTAATCGATGTGATCAGATATTTTCACAAACGATGCTGCCAATTTCACGCCCTGCAAATTATATTATCATCTCCAAAAGCTTCACGCCTTCAGATCAAAGCGAAGGTTGAGCTGCGGGGGAGCAGTGAGGTTTGCAGGCATCGTGAACGTGAGGTTCCAGAATTCAAAGTTGCTGTAAATGTTAGCATGCGTGCGTTCTCCCAAGAAAAATTAAAAAAATGCAAGGAGGGATACGTACTGAATGGGACTGCACGAGCCACCCATGAGGCCGCAAAAGGCAACCTGCGGCGTGGGGTTGACATTGCTGCCCTCGGCAATCGAAATGGAAACGCCCTCGATATCCGAGAGACCGGCCACGTTGCGCTTTCCACCAAGAGGGTTGTTGGCGACGACAAACGTAAAGACGCTCGAGGCGTTGCCGGCCGGGTAGGTGAGGTTCATTGTGTACGGTGCAACACGGGCCTGCATGCTCCGCTCGGAGGGGTGGAGGCTGAAGTAGCCCACGCTGCTGTTCTGGAGCTCCGTGGCGTTCCGGTACCAGTGGGCAATGGCCGGGCTGAACGAGTTGGAGTCCTTGCTGGCACCGCCGACGACGGTCTGGTTGTAGGAGTCGGTGCCGATGGTGAGCTTCTCCGAGAGCCACGTCGAAATGTTGCGGACTTCATAGTCAAAGGGGGGCGTGTACGCCTGGCGGTGCACGATCCGCTCACCGCGGCCAAACGACTTGAGGCGGTCCACCACGCCGGCCGGGACCAGCTTGTTGTGGTAGGACGACAGGATCGACACAATGGGCACGAACTCGCCGTCGTCTGCGTGTGCCAGAAGCCATGGCTTCTCCGACGACGAAAAAACGTGCTCACGACCGGCAAGCGACCAAATGTACAGAGACATGATGGCGACGTACTTGTTCATGTCGTAGCCATAGTTGCGGTCCCAGGGACCGGCAAGGTTCTGCAGACGCGCATTGTAGAAGTCGGCAAAGGCAACCCAGATGTCGCCGATCATACGAGGGCCGTTGATGGCCATGACCGACGAAGACGGCATGTACTTGGCCCAGAGCTGTTGCACAGATGCGTCAGTACACATACATAGCAAGAGAGGGAAAAGCGGTGCAGTGCGGAGTCAGGCAAACTTACTGTCAAGGCCGACAGGCTGATACCATAGTAGGTCGGGACATTGAACTCGGAAAGCGTGTCGTTGATGTTGAACAGGTCGATAATCTCCTGAGCATACATCTCGCCAGCTGCCGTCATGTTCTCGTCGTTGAACTTGCGCCCTGCCCAGCCCGAAACAACCGCGCGCATCAGCGACGGGTTGCTGTAGGACGGGTAGAGATTGTCGTCATCGACACCGCCCACGCGGTAGCTGTCGCCCACGCTGTTGTTGTACAGAGACTCGGCAATGGTCTGCTGCACGTCTTTGCCGATGAGATGGCCGAATTCCTCATAGATGACCATCAGAGCAGTGCCGATGAACCCACGCCAGTTGGGGTCCCATGTGTTGTAGATCTACTCGTATACATGTCAGTTGCCATGTGTCACATCACATCTAGCATGACGCGAAAGTTGCATTGCTGCTTACCGAAGGCTCGTAGGCATCCGTGCCGACGGTCGGCTCCTCGGGCGCCTTGGTGTAGTCTCCGTACCACTGGTCCTCCTTGTTCTTGAACTGGCCAGCAACGACGCTGTTGATGATCCGGATGGCGTTCTTGACGTCGTTGCCCTTATTGCGCTGGAGCAGGCCGGCCGCATACCACACGGTCGAGCGAGTCTCGTGAGGGCCTGCAGCCAGCGGGTAGTAAAAGTTGTACAGGTAGCCAGCCGTGGGGTCGAAGATGGTATCCATGTTGCCCATGTGCCCGTCAAACATCTCCTGGACAAACGGCGACAGCTTCGCAGCCTGGGCACCGACAGCCAGCAGGCCGGTCGAGACACTGGACAGACGCATTGTGACGTTGTGACGTTTTCTTTGCAACTGGATGAACACTGCCTTGGAGGATGTACCGTGGCGTCGTCGGTTACCGTTCCTTGCCGCTGGTGCTGATGATCGCGTCAACGGATGCGAGAAAGGATCAACAACACATCGGACGGGTCACGGCATCCCCAGCTTTTAAAGGGAACACTTGCTTATGATTATCATCCCACAAAGGAGCCTTGGTGCGGCCCCATATCCAGTCATTATTCCATATAAAAGTATAAACTTTTACCGATAAGGTATCTCAATGCCCATCTGTATTTACTTACCACAAGTAGCTCGGTACCAAGCTCTTTGTCTACGCCGTATCAGCTCTGATGCTCCACGCAGTATGCCGAAAAAATGAGGAAAACGTGCAATTCGCGTGGCATACGGGTGATAACCCGGAGCAGGCACCCGGGCAATGCGCCGCTCAATAGACTCTTACCCCGTACCGCATGCGTTAGTCCGTAGATATTCGACATCCCTCCGGCATTCTCATCGTGACGGGGCTCTCCGTGGATGCAAGGGATATCAGATGATTCGATGAAACGCCGGAAACCTGCTTGCGTTAATCTGTAGTAGTGGGTCTCCTAGTGTGGTAATTTTATCTCATGGCGGACGTCGACGAACATTCAACGTTGCATGATAGCGGAGAAAACGCCGACTAGAGCCGGCCAAGTGCACCCTGGTGCCAAAAAGACTGGACCCTGAACCGGCATACACCGGCCAACTTGGAAAATATTTCGATAAGCCGGCGATCATGGCAAGATATGGCAACTGCCCCCCTACCTCCTCTGCATGCTACTGCATGCTACTGCAACCATGACAGTTGCGGATTTGTCGTGCTATTCTCCTCCGCTGTAGCTAGGGACTATTGCGCTGGCTCCGTACTCATACACCACCAGCATAGCTTCCTTCGCGTGACTCTTGCAGAGAGCTCTTCGTTCTCTTATCGACACGGCTGGTCGTCGTGTATGCCATGCCGCATCTTTGTCGCGTCTATTAATGTCTTGATCTGCCGCCTCCGCCGCCCGTGTCTTGCTGTCGGGTCGCGCCTGTTTGAGCCTTGTATTGCCAGCCAGCCCCCCCCTTTCATCGTGCTGCCCTCCACCTCCCATCTTGGGCTGCCTTACTTCAGCTCAACCCATCTCATAGACGATAGCCCCAGACCAAGCCGCTTTACTTGCGCAAACCACTCGGCTACGACAATGTCCGGCGCCAAAGAAAAAGAAGTCGTCATGACTTCTCCGTCATCGACAGAGAAGCAGATTGCTGATGCGGACGAGCTGCGTCTGGCACAGATGGGTGAGTAGATTTTTTTTATTGCTGCCACCGATGAGAAATCACACCTGGCTAACTTCCACAGGCCACGAACAGGAGCTCAAGCGCCACTTTACGCTGCTGTCCCTCATCGGCCTCGCATCAACCACCACCATCTCGTGGACTGGCCTCGGTCTCTCCATCGTCACTGAGATCGGCGCTGGTGGTCCCGGTGCCATCATCTACGGGTTCATCCTGGTCACCATTCTGCAATGCTTCTTGGGCGCGTCTCTGGCCGAGTTTGTGTCGAGCTATCCCACAGAGGGTGGCATGTACCACTGGATCGCAGCGATTGCGCCACCAAAGTTCCGTGATTTCCTGAGCTTCATCACTGGCTGGTTCACTGTCTGTGGCTGTAAGTCATTCCTCGTATTTTGCTCAGTGTTTGTCTTTTCTACTCGGCCATGTTTTCTGACTGGCTTCTAGGGGTCTTCACCACGGCTTCCACCAACCTCATCTATGCCCAGACTCTGGCCGCCCTGATCGCCATCTACCACCCTGACCTGACCATCAAGACATGGCAGATCTTTGTCATCTACCAGGGCCTGAACTTGATCACGGCTGCCGTGGTGCTCTGGGGCAACCGGATCATCCCAGCCCTGAACAAGTTCTCCCTGTTCTACCTCCAGATCGGCTGGTTTGTCGTTCTCGTGACAGTTGTTGCTTGTGCGCCAAGCCACCGTGATACTACGTTTGTGTTCAAGACGTGGATCAACACCACCGGCTGGAAGAACAATGCCGTGGGATTCATCACTGGTCTCGTGAACCCGCTCTACAGTCTTGGTGGTCTCGATGGCGTTGTCCACATTACCGAGGAGATGCCGAACGTGAGTTTTTCAGCCGGGCCGTTGCACATGGCAAGCTGCTTTGATTTGTATCATCACTAACAAAACCAACAGCCATCTCGCAATGCACCCTTGGCCATTGCAATCACTCTGACCATTGCCTTTGTCACCGGTATCACGTACCTGATCGGCCTCATGTTCTCGATCCAGGACTACAGCGCCCTGTCCACTACCAACATGGTGCTGCCTCTGTCTGAGCTGTTCCACCAGGCTACCAGTTCCATCGGCGGAGCCTTTGGACTCACCTTTATTCTTTTCATCGCTCTCGGCCCCTGCGTCATCTCCTCCCAGCTTTCGACCAGCCGTGTCCTTTGGGCCTTTGCTCGTGACAGCGCCATGCCCTTCAGCAACCTCTGGGGCCGCGTCTCCAAGTCGCAGGGAATCCCTTTTAACTCCCAGCTTCTTGTCACCGCTCTCAACGCGGCCTTGGGTTGCATCTACCTTGGATCGTCGACTGCCTTTGGAAGCATGCTGGCATCGGCCGTCACGATCAACAACATCGCCTACCTCATCCCCATTTCGACCAACCTTTTGACTGGTCGGCGCAACATGTTCCGTGGTGTCTTCCACATGGGGAAATGGGGCTTCTTGGTTAACGGTATTACCGTTGCCTGGCTGCTGTTTGCTATTGTTTTCTTCAGCTTCCCATACACCATGCCGGTCACGGTACAGAACATGAACTACACATGTGTAGTTGTTGGTGGTATTCCTGTTCTCATCCTTGTTTGGTGGATGCTCGGTAGCAAGCAGTACAAGGAGAAGATTGCGGCGGCCACTGCTGAGGGAAGCATGCCATCGCAGTAAGTGTGTGCAGTGGAGCACATAACATGGTCTACGATGAGTGTGACTAGTTACGGAGGTATACGTACCTCTCTGTACAGTGTACGAAGCAGCTTCAGCAAGAGTGAATGACTGAAATGGGCTTTACGAATCCCAGCAGTAGAAGGTATATAGTTTCTGCGTTGCATTTTGGATGGGATGTTTCTCGTTTACGCATCTATTACGATGAATGATGAACGATCTAGCTAGTTCTTTCCGTCTACATTAATATTAATCCTTGATATCATGCAATATTGGCTAATCATTGTTACCGGTCTATGGTCGTGCCGTCTGCTTTCTTTTAGTAGCTAACAATGTACGGAGTACACTATCGCTACGGAGTACACCGTAGACGTTGCAAGTTTTACCCCGTATGTACGGACTAGTACGGAGTAGACAAAACAAAACCAACGACTCGCGGTGCACTATTATCATGTGCCCTGAGCATCACAGTCGCGCCGGCGTGTATATCCGGCATTTACCGGCTAGACTACCGGCTTAGTGAATGAGCCAAGATGACGTCGATAGAAATACACTGCATATTGACCGAAATCTGCGGTATCAAAGACTATATTTATTATTGTACGTAATCTATCCGCATACTGGCTTGCAGTTTCATAGTCGTTTGAAACCATACTACATTTTTCAACGCAGCTGGTCTCTTTCTTCGTTCTTTCTTCGTTCTTTCTTCAGTACACAGATGCAAATTATCGAGATATCACAACATTGATACCGCCTGATTTTGATTCCCATCTCCAAACTCATCTCACCATGCGTCTGGTTATTCGTTCAGACGCCGAAGAGGCATCGCACTATGTGGCGGAATATATCATTGGTATGTTCGCTTTTGCTCTTTGGGCAACTGACCTCCGGCCTAAGCTAATGACAGACCGCATCACAAAATTCAATCCCACGCCTGAGCGCCCATTCGTCCTCGGTCTGCCAACGGGCTCCAGCCCATTGATAGTTTACCGATTGCTTGTTGCGGCCTATAAGGCGGGGCGTGTCTCATTTCGCAATGTGACGACCTTCAACATGGACGAGTATGTTGGCATCCCGCAGGCGCACCCTGAGTCGTATCACAGCTTCATGTTCACGCACCTGTTCCGCCATGTCGACATTGACCCGAACAACGTGCATATCCTGAATGGCAACCCCCCCAACGACGACTACGCCCAGGAGTGTGCCCGCTACGAACAGCAAATCCGTGACGCTGGCGGCATCGAGCTGTTCTTGGGCGGTGTCGGAAGCGACGGACACATTGCCTTCAATGAGCCCGGGTCGTCGCTGGCATCACGCACTCGGGTCAAGTCCCTGGCGTATGAGACAAGGGTGGCCAATGCCCGCTTCTTTGATGGCGATTTCACCAAGGTGCCTTCGATGGCACTCACCGTTGGTGTTGCCACGATCATGGATGCACGCGAGGTCGTCATTCTTGCCACCGGACACGGGAAGGCAGGAGCCATACAGCAGGCCGTCGAGGGTGGTGTCAGCCACATGTGCACTCTGAGCTGCCTTCAGATGCATGCATGCAGCATGGTCGTTGTGGACGAGGACGCGACACTTGAGTGCCGAGTGAAAACCGTCAAGGTATGCCTCCATGATCTACATCATCATCCACTATGTCTCTATACTAATAATACGCGTAGTACTTCAAAGGCGTTGAACACACAGTCAAGCAGGAGGTGCCCAGGACCCCAGAGATTGGTCGGCGGAAAAAGTTGCATGCGCTGGATACGAACATTCCGGAGCATTCGGGCGATGACGAGGGCGAACTCACGCCAGACAGCATGTCATCGCGTATCGCTGCACTAAGTCCAAAGATGCTGAGTGTACGATCTGCGACTTTGTCATTTGCAGACCTAGGAAAGAAGTGAACCTGCAGTAGATAGGTGGGAATCGGCGTTATATTCAATACTAGTTCTGTCTATACAAAACACCCTTGACTTCGCACCACACAACTGCGCTTCATGCCCACTCGGCTGGGAGCGGTATGTCCCTCAAGCTGGCTTGGTCAAAGATTTGCCAGTCATTGTACGGAATGCCATTCTCTGTGTTTGCGGCGTTCGGCAAAAACTCCTGTTGCTGCGGCATGGCCATATTGATGTCGGGGGTCTGCACACCCCGTAGACTCTGTTCTAGACGTGTGACAAGACGGTCGCATAGTTTTGACTTTGGCTCGTTCATACGTTTGAGCATATCAAGGTGATAGCGAATGTTGGCCAGATCTGTTTCGGTGTTGTTAGTACAATACGCTTCATCGCGTAGGAGTCGGAGACCCTCCATGGTAGCTGTCGACTATAAACAAGACTTACCATCAGCTTCACCTATGCCGGCTTCGACCCCTTGTGTGACAATCAACGCGGCCCACGTTATCATGACAAGATCCCAGTTGCTCCAGATACTGTCATCATGGAGATGCAGTTTGAGGGTCGCACGCGCACTGGGCAAGAGTTCGTGCTGCTCCTGCGGTGTTATGTTGTTGCTCCAGAGGTCACACCCACGGGCAGGGTGGTAGATGCTCAAAACAACAAGCCGATGGAGAACGTATTGCCGAAACACCAGCCTGCGGTCTTGCTCAGTCGACACGGAACGCGTCGTGTCCGATGGTGTGTTGCTGAATTCAACCAGCCAGGCATCGAGCTGATGGGCCCAATCGCGAATGATGGCTGCATCGACGGCAGTAAAAGTTGCTGCTGCGGGTTCGACGGCTTTGTTGATGCCATCCGTAAAAACAGACCATATAGTGGGCAGCCCACGGCCGGTGAAATGCGTGAGGCCGGTGTGCATCATGCGACTCAGCCGATAGAGCTGATCGCGATACCCGACATTGAGTGTTGGAAGAGGGCTCTCAACCGGTATCACAGGGCAGCTGAGATGCAATGACGCATGCTCAAGGTCAACAATTTGCACACCACTGAACAGCTTTCGCCATTCCCTACCAGCACCGCTGCTCGCCACGTATGTCTGATCCGTTGGGCAGTGCTCGAGAATCAGCCGGTAAGCAATAGAGATCCATACGCCTGTCACCTTCTCGCTGCCCTCGGTAAGGAGGCCGGCGAGAACGATGCCAAGAACGGTCTGGAAGGCCCACTCCTCCGATGGTGTCGTGTCTCCCGGGCTGTTGGCGCCTGTTTGGCCATGCGGTCTCCCTATGGCGCTACCGGGGACGCTGAGCTGTGCGATTGCGTTGCAAAGAACGACAAAGTAGTGCGGTGCAAGATCGGCGGCAATCGCCGGTGGCCCGCGCACACTTGAACAGTAGAGGATGGATGCCAGTAAGAGAGGCTGGGGCGTAGAGAATGTCTGCTTCCGAGGCATAAAATGTAGTCCTGGCATACGGTCGTGGAAAGCGAGCCATAGGTCGCCGATGGTGGTACGCTTCCAGATCCGGTGCGGCACGGACGCAGGCGATATCTCCCGAAGCACGGCGACAGCGTCCCAAAGGGCGGAGAGAGGTGCATAGGCAGGTGGAAGAGGAGAGGTGTCTTCCAACGAAGCATCTTGGTCATTGGCAGGACCAGGATGCACCGTTATGCGCGTGCTGGACACACTGCGATCAGAGTAGTTTGGTGCCGCATCGCTCTCGCGATCGACCATGGGGTCGCCGGAGATGGCGACGGCCGACTCCAGCGCTCTCAAACGCCGAAGTACGTCATTCTTGAACTGCTCATCCAGAGATGCGCCGGCACCAGCTGCAGCCAAGAGGCCTTCTGGCAGAGTTGCAGCATTCGCGCGGGGCACAAAGATGCATGGCACGCCAGTGCGCAGACAACGACGGCAGCTGCGAGAATCATGGCTTGGCACGCATTTCATCTTTTGCTTGCGGCAGTTAACTACGGCGACTTAGTATGGATCGTTGTGACGACCACAGAGGCGCGCACGACAGATGAAGTGAACATACCACATGCTTTGGCAGCCTTCGGTCGTCCCCCGCCGGGCTCGTCCTGAGCTCCGCCCCGGCCGATGTCCCGGTCATGTATCGCAATCACCGCGTCCGTAGCGCGCGTCTCATTCATTGTGTTGATGTGGGCATGGCAGACATGATGTGTACTATTTCGTAATTCGGCCGAAAATGCCGGAAGGGAGCGGTCGAGTACGGTGTTGTTAGGTAAGGGGAAAAGGTGGAATGGAGAATCGGCCGCGGAAAAGATCGGCATATGTCGTTGATGATGAGAACCGCAAGTGAGGTGGAGACATTGCCGGTACAGTACGGCACAGCCATCCGGGTTATCCCGGGCTCTGTACCGCCATATAGCAACCACAAGCCCAATGTCCAAAGTGTCAAGTAGCCGGTGATTCTCGGCAATCATCGCCCAGACAGATTCGCCGCTCGTCATCTCCCCAATGTCCGGCACGCAAGATATGCGAGGACACCACTGGTTTAGCAGTTGCACGAGGTGATAATCAAATCAATGGGGACGTCTCCGCAGCTATAGCTTGTGCATTTGACTACTCGTATGTGTAGCCGGGCCCCTTTTTGTTCAAGATTTTCCGATCTTCCTCTCGAGACCTTGATGCAACTCCTTAATAAATACATTCTGCAGTCCGGGTCGGAAAGCCCCAGATCGGCTTGTATTTATGCACTTGTTGGCTCCCGCTGCTAGTTGAGCCGACACCAGGAAACTATCATGGACTCTGCATCCTGCATGGTAGCAGCAACCGCACAAAGAAATGAAGCGAACACGAATGACGACACGAACCATGGTTCAGCCATAAGCGTGTCTCAAAATGGCAGCGACAGTCCTAGCCCCGGACGCCCACACGCTGCTGTGACCGAGATCATAAATCAGTTCGCTTTGTCGTCTACTAAGCTTGAGGAGATAACTGACCATTTTTTGGCTGAGCTACGTGAGTTGTTTCCCTCTTGGACGTTTATTCTCTTGATCCCCAGCCATCTCGCGATCTGTTTCACCGCTTTATCATATCTATTACATCTGATTCTTTCTCCCATTTTTTATTCGCGCTCGATCTACTTTACGCCAGCTGACTGCCTGGCAAGTACAAGACTGCTAACAGTTTACACAGAACGAGGACTACAAGATGCTAGTCTCCCATTCCAGCTTCCAGCCTTTGTCACCACAATCCCGACAGGCTCGGAGACAGGCCAGTTTTTGTCGGTTGATCTTGGCGGCACAAACTGCCGCATATGTCTTGTCCATTTGGAAGGGAACGGCAAATACTCTGTTACACAGTCAAAGCACAACGTCCCCCAGGATGTCATGGTGAATCGAGAGCACGAGCCTCTGTTCGACTGGCTAGCTGCGCGCATAGGTGATTTTGTCAAAACGCATATGCCAGCAAGCGCCAACAAGGACAGGCCCGATACTCCCTTCTCGGGGAAAACGCCCCTTGGATTCACGTTCTCATTCACGTGTGATCAGACTTCGCTCTCTTCTGGTACCCTCATCCACTGGGACAAAGGATGGGACATACCGACGGCCATAGGCTGCGATCCTTGCCGGCTTCTGCAAGATGCAATGGACGCAGCCGGAGTTCTTGTTCATGTCGCTGTTCTTGCCAACGATAGCGTCGGCACTCTGTTGGCGCGGGCATACACCGCTGCAAGTCTGTCTGATAGCATGGAGGGGTCGCCATCTAGGACACTTGCCAGTGTGATTGTCGGCACCGGCACCAATGCAGCATATGTTGAACAAATGTCTCGCATTGTTCGTCATCCCCAGTCCCGGCACGAAAGTGCCGACCAAGCTGTGATGGTCATGAACTCCGAATGGGGTTGTTTGGATGACGCACTAGCCGTGCTTCCGAGTACGCGATTTGACGCCGAGATTGACGCAAACTCGTCAAACCCGGGCAATCAAATGTTTGAGAAAATGGCTTCCGGGATGTACCTTGGCGAACTGTTCCGTCTGGCTGTTCTTGAACTGGTGCAACTCGGGGGCGTTCTGCAGTTCAAGGTTGCAAGCGAAGATGCACCGCTCCTCTGCCGCGATTCTCTCGACACGGCTCTGCTTTCATCATTGGCAGAAGAGAGCGAATTCCAAGGCAGCAAGGCATCACTGGTGTCGTCGAGCCTGGGGGTCCAAGGTGTCTCGACTGGGGACGTCAGAAATCTCCAAACCATTGCAGTGGCTATCACGCAACGTGCATCGCGCCTGACAGGCGCAGCGCTGGCGGCTGTGCTGATCCAGTGCGGTGGCATCACGGCTCCTGGTAAAAATAATACGGGGAAGTCGGAGGAGGCAAAGGTCAGACTCACATCTACAGCACTGAAGGATGACTGTGGAGCACTGACCAGCCCACATACTGAAAAGAGAACGTTTCGGGAGAGATTCGTCACTTCAGTTGTGTCTTGCATTCGGGGCCTTTTGTCTTGCTTTTTGCATGTCAGTTCACCGTCCAGGGAAGAAGACGCCATTTCCACACAACCACCCTGCGAGACGAATAAGTCCATGTCAGTGGAGGCTATGAGCGCGGACAACATTCCACAGGATGTTGTGGAAATCATCGACATCGGTATAACCGGGTCCGTTATCGAGTTGCATCCCAACTTTGAAAGGGATATGCTTTTGGCTATGCAAGAGATACCGGCAATCGGGGTTGATGGTCACCGGAGAATACGCACAGGGTTATGCAAAGATGGCAGTGCGGTTGGTGCAGCTCTCATGGCACATGCAGCGTTGTGTCAACATGAATAGCTGCTTATATAGACGGTGTAATTTTAATGTTTTCACTTCATAGACTCACTATGCTCGACATTGCAGCGAGATCATGGCTTCCACTGAAGCCAAGTTTGCACTGAACTCCGAAAGATATCCAGGAACTATGCTAGTGAATGCACATATTACGTTGACAATTATCACGCTTTCGTGGTGGCGTAGGAACGGCCCGCCATGACAGCAAGCAACTATATGGAACCCGAAAAAGCACCGGACAGCATGATCATCGATATCACCTGTTGGCGAGTTCCAGTCAGCCTACGAGTAGAAGTGACTAAGCCATCCGGACCTACGAGTACGTACAGCAGTACATCGGGGGCGTGGCACGGGTATTGTTTCAAAGGCACACCAAATCACATGCAGCAGCGATAAAGACGCAAGGAGCCTGAGCCTCAGTCTTAAAACTTCCAGAAGTCTTGGCAACATGGGGAAGGGTTGTTAAAATTGCAGTTGCTGCGCTATGAGTAAAAATTACGACGTACCGATGATCCAATTGTTGCAGTTGCATACCAAAAATGTAACCTTTAAGTGGTGGTTGTCACATGGTCATTACCTAATGATTATCCTGAACAGAGGGTAATTCAGGAAATACGAATACAAGGCAAGGTGTCCTAACCGTCAACCATGTGGTGCGCTAGATTTGACAACACTCTTGACACCCAGTTCTACCAGGACCGTGACCAAGCTTTATAATACCAACTGTAAAGGTCGTAAGGCTGCTTCTGACTATACCGGACAAAATCACGAGAGCTATGAGAATGGAGGACATGTGTACCCGCCGAAAGCATGATCTCTAGCAAATAGACTGAGCTTAGTCCGCATAATTTACCAAAAGTCCAAGCCGCATGTGCCTGAATAACCAGTCAGACATTACGACTCAAAAGCAGGTTACGGGGGCGGTAGGGCCTCGCAAAGCCGAGTACGATATAACAAGGACAACTCCCAGCGCCCACAAGTCACACAACATATAACGCGTTGTTTTATCTACTCTATTCTTTCGTGTTTTAAAAATGAGAAATTCACATATATTTTCATGTCATAATTACCTACTCGGTGGACGAATGCGGTAGCGGCATTTCATTGCAGTCTGGTTGTCATACGAATCGCGTCGCCCGTGTCAACATTTATCCCACAGAGAGGCGCCGCGCAACTCCGAGTGGGGGTTAGCTCGTCGGTACTCGTACGGAGTACAGCAAGACTTGAATCAACCCGAGATCGACTTCCAGGGTGGACCTTCGGCATTTCTGACATGTCTATCGCCCCTCCAATTCCGTACTTATCAGCACGTGCCCAAGTATCGTTGGTGATGTGCCAACAAAATACGAGATAACGATACCAACTTTTCTGACAGACACAGCCTCGGGCAGTAGTGCTTATCTATTTAGCCACAATGGTATTTTTTATGCTTTGCAACTTATAGCCACCGCGTCACCATTTGCCCTGCTACAAGTACAAGTACGGGCGCTACGTCATGATAGTGAAAAACAAGATAGATGGTTCTAACCTCTCTCTGCAATCTAGTCTTCATCTTCTGTAGATGAACAAGTGATAAAAAATACCACGAAGAAAATATATATCAAGAAGAAATGTTCATTTCTCCGGTGACATATATCTACGACTCATACTCGTATTGTGCAGAGGCTGTAAAAGTGGAGCCATTCCCCAACTAACGAAAGCAGAGCCGTCTTGGGAGTACTTTCTGCCAACTACCGGGATACAGACGTACTTTTGCTTTTTTTTTTCCGGCCTGCAAACAACTGAGACATGTCTTGGTAAAAAATGCCCTCCGTCTCGGTACAGTGCTCGATACTCTGGAGCACCGATACACCTCGTATACGAGTATTATTTGGCTTATATCAAGCGACATCACGCCGATTATCTACTGTTCTGAGTCTCACACATATAAGTGACATGTTTGTTTAGTAATGCTTTTCTCGTGGAATATATACACTCTTTGGTGTCATTTGTCATGCGTGGGAGTACTCGTATTGAAGAATCCTTTGTAAAATGAAAAGCAGTAGATCCGGCATCGCCGCCGCCCGGCTGCGGATGTTGTTCTCTGGCCTGATCTGCAAACACATATTGTCCACATCGAGGCAACAAGACCCATAATTTTGTGGCGAATGTTGTGTAATACAAACTCTCGATACCCACAACTCACCAGAGCGTGTTGGATGAAGTAATGGATCGGAAGCACTCGTTTACGTATTTAAAACGTAGTCAAAGGCCGCTCTTTTTTCGTATGAAAAAGATTTTTTTTTCAGACTCCTTTCTTCAGTCCTCAACGGTATCACGAACTGCAAGACAATGGCATACACCAGAACCTCCCCGGGCGTTGACGCCGACATCGACGCAATCCAGGCAGCGCCGGCCTACCACAACGACAGCCAAAAGGACAAGAGCACCGATACTAGCGAATCCGGCAGCAAGGATGAGGTTGTCGGTGAGATCGGCGAGTTGTCTTCGCAGCAACAGACCGATCTCGAGCTGCAGCTGGCGGCCGAGGGCAATGCGCGCTTCCACCGGCTGGGATGGAAGAGGCTAGCAATCGTCTTGCTTGTTGAGGCGATTGCTCTCGGCGCACTCAGTATCCCGTCTGCCTTCGCCACGCTGGGCATGGTTCCGGGTGTCATCGTTTGTGTTGGACTGGGCTTCATCGCCATCTACACATCGTACGTCGTCGGCCAGGTCAAGCTTCGCTACCCCGAGGTATCACACTATGCCGATGGCGGGCGTCTACTGATGGGCCGTTTCGGTTATGAACTGGTGGGCGCCATGTTCTGCCTGCAGCTGGTTTTCCTGGTTGGCTCCCACTGCTTGACGGGTGCCATTGCGTTCAACACCATCACCGACGATGCCGTCTGCTCCGTTGTTTTTGGGTTTGTGTCCGCTGTCATCCTTCTGTTTCTGGCGATCCCTCCCTCCTTTTCCGAGGTGGCCATCCTTGGCTACATCGACTTCGCCTCCATCATCTTTGCTATTGGCATCACCATCATTGCCACTGGTGTCGACTACACCAAAGCCGGCCAAGTTGCCGTCACAAAGGTCGAGTACGCGTTGTGGCCCAAGGATGATCTTTCCGTCGCCGATGCCATGATCGCCCTCGGAAACATTGTGTTCGCCTACAGCTTTGCCGTCTGCCAGTTCTCCTTTATGGATGAAATGCACACCCCGGAGGATTTCCCCAAGGCCATCTGGGCACTGGGCATTATCGAAATCGTCATCTACACCCTCACCGGCGCTCTTATCTACGTCTTTGTTGGTCAAGACGTCCAGTCCCCCGCACTTCTGTCTGCCGGGACAACTGTGTCCAAGATTGCCTTTGGTATCGCACTGCCCGTCATCTTCATCTCCGGTGCTATCAACACGACTGTCGCTGCACGCTACATCCACGGCCGCGTGTTCAAAAACTCGGTGATCCGCTTCATCAACACCAAGATGGGGTGGATCACTTGGCTGGCGCTGATCACGATCATCACCCTGCTTGCATGGGTCATTGCAGAGGCTATTCCTTTCTTCTCTGACCTCCTCTCCATCTGCTCTTGCTTGTTCATCTCTGGATTTACGTTCTACTTCCCGGCCGCCTTCTGGTTCAAACTTATCAAGGAGGGCCACTGGTACGAGCGCAAGAACATTCTCGAAAGTATCGCGAACATTATCATCTTCATCATTGGAATGATTGTTCTCGGCCTGGGCACCTACGCCAGTATTGTTGATATTGTAAGTCTATTATTGCACTCCACACGTCACCTGAAGTGCCAACTAACTCTTGATAGATGAACAAATACGATGACGGCACGGTTAACGGCCCCTTCAGCTGCAAGGCTTCGTAAGGACGGGTAGTCAAGAGAATACAGAAACTCAGTCATGATTTGCTTTATCAACTCTGGATTCATTGTCAACAGTACTGCGAACGACGGAACCGGCCCAAGGTCAAGAGGATTTTAGACAAGTTTTGCAAAAAATAATTGGAAGATGATATGTATAATTAGATAAAAGATAATACTAAAGTGCTTTGTTGTCAAACCATCCCTGAGCAGATTATCGCATCAAAAGTCTCCATTACTTTTTGATCTTGCATCGCTCCAGGCGTGTAAAAGATAAGAAGGGCGAAAAATAGTATTATCGATGGCTGACCAGAAAAGAGGAAAGAAAGAGGGAAGAAAAAGGGATAGAATACAGGAAAAAAATCCACGATAAAATATGGGTAGAAAAGTATGTTTCCATCGTGCCTTCCCGCGCACCACACAGTCTCCTTCGTCTTCTTTTTTCTTCCATAATCTCCCTGTCAGCAGCGGTGAATGACGATGATCCATTGATACTGCGCAGCCAGCTGTGGTCGATACCCCTTGAGACTAAGAAGGTAGCAACGATTCCCCTGCTAATATATGCCGGCGAAGGTGTGCCACGCCATATCTGCGAGACACAGGTGCCATCAGGCCACCTACTGACTTCCAGTCGGTAGTGGTCGCCCTCTTCATAAAGGCTAACACCCACGATGCCCAGTGGATGGCCGAATTTGCATCAGGTGATGCTGGGGCGCTCCGAAACGCAACCGTCCCAGACGTCTTTTGCTGATTTCCGAGGTTGGCCATGTTGAACATGAACCATCGAGTTTCGTAAAATGCGGCGAACTGGGCGGGGTTGGTGAAACTGTCCAAGAGCGCAAAGACTCTGGAGTAGTCTCCGGTCGCCAGTGCCGCAAGATACTCTCCTCTGAGAGACGCGGGGACGCTCTCATGGGGAAAGTTGGAAACGGCAAACCCATTGTCTTTCCTTTCCGGAGGAAGCATGTCAATAATGCTTTCGTTGTAAACTGCGGCGGCCTTGAGTATCGCGGCAATTTGTTGAGAGACCCAGGGTTTGTCTCCTGGAGAGACGTGGACATGGGCACCATAGCTCCTGTCCACTTTGATATCAAAGTATCTGAACAATGCCTCATACAAGTCATCGACAGACGATCTCCAGGCCGCGTCGGAGCGAAGAATGGGTAAGACCAGCTCAACCCCCCCCTGGGTAAGTGTTAGTAAGCGATGCGAAGTTAGGTATGAGACGGGGAACAACTGAGCTGGTTCATAGAATTACTTACAATATCCGTCCTTCTCACCACCCATCAGGGTGCCGTCACCCGTCACTATCCAATGCAGAAACGTGCCATCTATCTCGGCGATGTAGTATATTCCAAAAGGAGAGAAAAGTCGAGGCGAAGAGTCCGCGAGGAGGAGAGGGAACGCGGCGGGTGAGAAAGGGAGGCGTAGGAGGAGGAAAGAGAGGGAAGAAAAAGACCTACCAATCTAGAAAAGAAGGGAGAGTTTGAAAGCCGAAAAAAATTGGGAGACAAGACGCGTTTATCCTCCTGCATAACGGTCGCTCCTTCCTTTTCTGATAAAAAGGTGCCTTCCGTATCCGTCATTTCTTTGCTTACAAATTACCCCGAGCCACAGGCAGTAGCCCTGTAGCAGTTGAGCACTCGACTTCTTCGATAAGAGGCAAAACTCATTCTGTGATTAGTACGGTATGATATTAGAACTGCCCTTGGACCCAGTTGTGATCGCAGTTGGCAAAGTCCTAGCCGTCTAGGTCGATTTGTCCAGACTCAGCAGAAAAAATCATCTTCAAACCAAAGCCGGTGAGTTGGGTACGAGGCAGACATTGTCCATGTTAAAAGCCGAAAAGGAGACATGGACTAGTGGTAACAATAAAATAAATAAATAAAAGAAAGTAGACAGAAGAAGCAAGATGATGTGGGAAATAAAGAAATGTATCAAAATAGCCAGTTCCAAATATTTTGCAGTAAATAAGAATACTGGCATGAGGGGTAGAATTTCTACGTACAACGGCCATCCAACCATACTCGTATCATCAATACTATCCAAGACTTCAGAAAGAGGCGAGGCTCACAGGCTAATATCATTGACTTGAAAAAAAAAACCGTCCTATTATTCCATATCTGTGCCTTGTGGCCCACCCCTATTGTTCCAGAGCTCTTATTGAACACATAACGCATCATCTGATAATTCTTAGTGATAGTTTTGAGTAGCTCGCTTTAACGACAGGGCGGGATCTTTCCATTTCTCAGTTTGCTTTTGTCTTTCAGCGTCGCAGGCATGCGGACAAGTCGCTCCTTGCCGTCGATCATCACCAACACTGGTTCAGCATAATTCACGGCCGCGGACAGCGCCAGAACCTTATCCAGGGGAACAAAGCAGTATTTGAGGCGGACTGACGGCGGAGCACCCTCTCTGTTGATCAAAACGATGGTATCCGCCTCGATCGTGTCTGGTACCGTGTCTAGGTCCAGCAAGTTCTTCACATCCTCGGCCGTGTTGAACAGCCCGCCAAAGCCAATGCCGATGGGCTTTATTATGGGAGGTAACGGGCGTACGTCTTCTCGCTCGAGCAGCCCAAATCTCAGCAGGGCAATTGGCTAACCCAAAGCGCGGCCGATTGTGCATGATGAGCGGGGATTCTGTCTCATCGCCAGCTGCTGTTTTGTCGGCACTTTTATCAGCAGCATCTCTGCCAGGAACCGTTCCGGTAGTTGATTTGCCGTCGGACATAACGCGTAGCTCGTAATCACGCGTAAAACGCGTAGGATGGATTGTGTGTATGGATTTGAAGAGCGTGGAATGCAAGTGGAAAATCTCCAATGGGTGGACCACTTTATCGGTATCGTACTCCGTACTCGTGTCACGTGGGGCTCGGCTCTACGAGTACTCGTATCCGTTATTTTTGCAGACTTTGGCCTGCTAGTTCAATCCGGTTGTTGTAGTGTAGGGGCTCAGGCACACCCACTTGAACTGCATTTTTTACGTTGATGTGACTTGCACATGGTCGCTAACAATCAGCGAAGCTACATACGTACACCCGTGGCCGCTGCTGATGGGCGAAATATTGTTTCTGTCAACACGAAAGTGAAGATGAATGCGGATTGATTTGAGAAGATGGGAAAGACTATGGCATGATGGGAACCAGCTACTACTAACAATAATACAGACGACTAGCTGGCTTATTTTAATTCGCCCTCTGCGACCATTGTCCAGACTCTCAGATCATCCATCATCTTTCCTTCCACTCAGACGTTCTCAACGCCCGGAGCAGCAGCCGCAAGAAGAGCAGGGAAGTTAGGAGTACCCAGTCCGGTCACGGGATCCCAGCCCTCAGTGGCATTCCAGCGGAAAGGCGTAGCAAAGTATGTCTTGTTTTTGCAGCCGTAACTCGAGCCCGTCGTGATGTCAGTCAGTGCATTCTGGTTGTGATAGAGCCAGGGGTTGAGGAAGCCGAGTGGCCGCAGGCCGATAGAGCGCCGAGCAGCATTGAGCAGAGCGACCACGCCGGCAAAGACTGGCGCTGACGCACTGGTGCCTGCTAGTAGTTTGAGGCTACCCTGATCGTAGACATAAAAGTCATTGCCTTGAGCAGCCACGTCGGGGATACCTCTTCCCCTGGCGTCGTAAACGTGGCTGTAAGTGTCGTTGATCGACCGCAGATACCGCTGCACGGCGTTGTTTTGCCAGCGGGGACGAGGATGCAACGTGCTAAAGCCTCCAGAGCTAAAGAAAATAGCCTGCTCCGGGTTCTTTTCATACGTAGCGCCGACGGCAGTCACATATGGGCAACCGGCGGGGAAGGTCGGCTGCAGATATGGCTTGTTATCGCTCGTCCGCACACAGGTCTTACCCGGGCCCGAATCACCCGAGCTAAAGAGCACACTGACGCCGCGTGCACCCAGCTGCATGAACATGTTGCAAACCTTGTAAGCAAACTCAGGCGGCACCGATTGCTCCTCCTCGCCATACGACGTCGACAGGGTCTGCGGCAGCTTGTCATCATCGAGGCCCAGAATGTATGTCAAAAACTCCAGGTACGGCTCATTGTCACCAGGCGCATCGGGCTCATCGGCTGAAGGTACAAGGGGACTAGAAAATATTAGTTTCGGGACAGAAGGTAGGATAAGGATATGATATAGGAAAAGTAGGAAAGCAAAAGTTCGAAGAAAAAAAAGAAGTAATGACGTACCCAAGACCGGCCGTGCTAAACTCTGTGATGGGAATAGGTGTGCTAATACCAAGAATATACTGGACGTCCAGGTTGGCTTCATCTGCAGACAGAAGACGTAAAATTAGCAAAGGCAACATTTAAACCAAGGATAGGTGAAAGGCGTACGTACCACTGCCACCAGTATATGTCTGGTTGTTTTGGCCCCCGTTGACGAGCTGAACGGAAAAGTTCTGGCCGACGGCGCTGGGGACGAACTTGGACGCAAACAACTGCAGGTCCTTGTAGCGGGCATACTGCTTGAGGTAGGAAGCAAAGGCTATCCGGTTGTGTGTCGTGTCGGTGACGGTGTAGTTGATGCCGTAGAGGGCCTTGAGGCAAGCGGGCGATTGGCGGAAGTCACAGGCAACGTCGCTGGTAGCAGCACTGCTGTCGGCGAGTCCGGAGTCCGAGCTCGTAGTACTGTCCAAATCCCCTGCTGCTGCAGGGTGCATGTCAAAGACGGTCGACCGATGGGCGGCCAACTGTCCAAACCGCGTTGTTGGCTGGACCATGTCGATGTGATTCACCAGATTGTCGGGAAGGCTGTACTGCAGTGTTCTCAGCTTGGGGGTACTGCTGCTGTCCTCGTCGTACTTGTACCAGGAAAAGGTGGCATTGAGTAGACTGCCAGCAATGCCAGCCGTTGTCTGGAACATAACCCAGTCATTGTCAACCGAGTGCGTAGTGACACCATTCGTGGTGAGCCAAGTGGTCACAGATGCGACGCTCTCCTCAGACGGAGCTGTCAAGCTACGCAGGAACTCGCGGCTCAGGTGGTGGCCATATTCCGGATGACCTGGAGTAGAGACATTGAGAACAGCCTGCTCCAGCTCGTCGGCGTATTGCTGGCGCATGGCAATGCGGAGCGCAATAGGATCGGCGGAGCTAGCCTCGCGCACAAAGCTCCATCCCTCAGGCACACCAGGTAGGCTATGCATGACCCGGGCCGTTGCCACCGCGGCAAACAGAAGCTGGTAGGCGATCATCTTGGGTGTTGTGGAAGTTGTAAAAGCTATGTTGCAGAGGCGAGGGAGAGGCCGAAAGCGTTTAAAATCGATTTCACCGCCTTGTAACACAGCAGATGATGCTGATACAAAAGCTGGTGGCTCGCAAACGAAACGAACTCAAGGAATGATGATATTGTGCCAATGCCTGCATTATATAACTCAGCCTGATAGGGGGCCAATGCACCAGAACAACAGGCATCGCTTCTACGAGTACTCGTACCCCGTAGGCGATCCTAGCCAAGATTCTATCGTACCCGCAAACAGAAAGTGAACTTGCCGTGCCATCCATACTGGAGAAATACTTAGGCCCGGTAAGGATAGTAGCACGCTCGAGTACATATACGATGTTGCAATTTCCACAATAGACTCATACTAGTATCTATCGTACTCGTACTTTATCTCCCACTAGCAGCGAGGAGCTCTGCTAATATGGCAGCCGTAGTTCGATACGATAAGACATCGTAGGACAGCAGTTGCGTTCTCGTATGCTTTTTATATATGGAATTGCTACTCGTATTTTCAAGGATCTGGCAGGGACCAAAACAAGTATGAGTTTTCGTACAAGACAAAGTGGACAAACATGCAAGGATGTAAACAAGGAAGGTGTCTAACCGGGGGTTGCAAGGATACCAGTACGGAGTAGGAAGGCCGGTACTGTTATCGAATACGAAGTCGATCTTCGTCCCGCAAACCAACCCCCTCTCAACTACCACATACGGGTACGGAGTACAGCCACGGCAGTTCCTCGAGCATGCCATTCCTATCCGAATACTCGTAAAGGAATATTGAGCCGGGGTGTACTATGACGTACGAGTTTTAGGGAGTGATGCAACGATTCCTGCCTGCGCGCCGGGTCCTGCCTTTTTTGGAAGATACATAAAATTATGCAGTGATCCCATAACTCAAATTGAGCGACAGTGCAATGTCCGCTTTTATTATGCAAGTTTTGGTGCCAAAATAGGCAGGTTCCTGCGCGCAAGCAGGAACTTCGATACCACGGATATCCGTAGTCTCCGGAATACTTTATTGCAAGACTGTTATCCGTCACGGAAGTTGGAGATATATGAGAAGATAACTGATAGGTGAAACTGCCAATGATGATATGGAGTAGTTTGTTGAGAGGAGCGGTGAAACAGCCGGGTACCTTCCGAGCGACTGGCTGAAAGACATCGGGAAACTTAGTATCGAAGAAGAAGACTAATAGTGTTTTTCTTGCTATTATTAGGACCACATACTCGTATTTGATATGTGCGAATCCTTAAAAACATCATCGTATCTTCGGACATACCCACGTCTATGCCTTATTAACTACTGAAGTATGCTCAGGGCCCGCTTTGTCTGACGCCTCATCGTTGAACGTCATGTTGTGTGGGGCCTCGCTGCCTGCTGACACCATCCGCCGGAGATGGCGCTGGCGCCACTGATCAATTTTGCGTAGAATGGCCATGGATAGGCCAAAAGAGAGGACGCCGAGGTTGACGGAAAAGCCGCGGCGGTACTTGGGCTTGTCATCCTTGCGGAGGATCTGAGCACCGTAAATACCGGCCGTGTTGGCAGCCATGATGACCATGGCCATGGCGAGGGCGCGTTCCTCAGAGTCATCGCAGGTGAGCGACATCCAAGCGATATTGAGCGGGTGGGAGAATGTGGCAAAGGTCTGAGTCCAGACGATCCCAAAGTATTTGACGCCTTTGCTGTTGTCGCCATACTCGGTGAATCCACGGTTGAAAATGTTTCCGATGAGATGGCAGCTGAGGCCGGCGATGACGGTCTCTGGCCGTAAGTTGCTACATAGCACAGTTAGATATTTCAGATGCCATATGGGGTCAGAACACAATGAACTCACAAACGGTCTGAGATGTAGCTAAAGGCAAACGACACTGGCACCTGCAGCCATAAGCCAACTGATGCCATGGCATTGCTTGTGAGTTTGGGGAAGCCGAAACCGGACACAATAGTAGGGGAATATGTATCAAAGGCACGTTGGGGACCGTTGTTACAGAGGCTGATGAGGGCATGAACCCAGAGGCGCCAGCTAGTAAACTAGATATAGTTAGCTAGCGGTACGGTCCATATAGACGAGAAAAGAAGACTCCTTAAACGCACCGCTTTCCGAAAAGAAGCCTTGCCAATCTGTCTCTTTTTCTTTCCCTTCATCGGGTCGTCTATGAGCACACGCGTCTGCAGGATGTGCAGCTCGCGCTCGGAAAACAGCTGTAGCCGCGGTGGAAAACTTGCGTGCGGTCTGCGAAATGAATCCGGCAGCAAGAAGCCGAACACGAAACCGCCACAGCAGGTAAAGACACCCATGATGACAAAGAGCCAGAACCAGCCCGCTTTCCCACCTACACCGTCCATGTGTAATATGCCATACGCCAGCAGCTTCGACGAGGCCTGGCCAATTTGGTTGCCAAAATAGAAAAACATGACGCGTTTTGCCGTTTCCGAGCGCGTGTACCACGTTGACAGTGTCCATAGACCACCTGGAATGAAGCCTGACTCGGTGATACCGAGCAGAAAACGAGTGGCGATGAAGGAGCCGTAGCCGCGCTGGAAAGCCTGGAGCGTGCTAACGATTCCGAACAAGAACAGCTGCAGGGTCAGCCATTTGCCGGGCCCAAAGCGGTAGAGCAGCATGTTAGAGGGGATCTCAAAAATGACTATGGATAGTCAGTACCGCTGTAGTCCAGGTGTGCTCACTGCCAAACCTACCGATTCCCAGTGACATCATCTGTTGGCCAACATTGAACTGGTTCTGGTTGATGCCAACGTCCTGCATGAAGGTGTTGGTGATGGCATTAGAGATGTTGCCGCGGTCGAGTTCTTGCAGGTAGTTAGAATAGAATTGCATATGGAGCATAGAAAACGACGCCGTAACGTACGCAGACAAAAGAATCCTAAAGTCAAGATGGGCATGATTATGCAATCGCGTCTTCCGAGCGTTAGTTTAAGTAGCAGTACCTCGCGCGGAGACGGATGCTAAAGCCTTCTTACTTTCGTTTCGCTCGGAGCTCCTCTGCCCTCGACCAGTCAACCTCATAACGAGCTTCCTCGTTATTTTGGTGGACGGACGAAGGCTCAAATTTCTCACAATTGATATCATTCATTTCGAGATGGATGATGATAACTGCTGGTATCTTTACCTATCTCAAGATGCACGCTGTGTGTTGTCTCCCGCTGCCTTTTCCTATGTAGGTCCGCGGCCTTATATAGAAAGAGATGGATACGGTCCCCGACATATATGCGTCTTGACTGAATGCAAAAGCCAAGTAACAGAACACAAACAGATAGATTTGACTATACCAAGCGTCATCTAGAATACTGATGGCGCCATTGAATAGTACGGCACTGATAGGTGGTTGTACTTTTTTTCATGCCGTCTCACGAACCCAAAACTCTTGGGACTCTTCTCAGGAGGCTGGGCGAAGGGACTTTTCACTACAAAAACTCAGTACTAGACCTCCATTTGGAGGACACTGTCGCGAAAGATATAAAATATTAAAACCTCTCGCCGCCAAGTTAACTTGGCTGGAGGCAGAAAATTACAATACCAAGGAGCTCGGCGCACCACTAGTAGAATACGCCATAGTGCCCAGTGAGAGCAAATAGCCACATCCTGTCTGCTTCAATTATTCTTTATTGTATAATTTGACAAAATTAATATATTTCCCCCGGGTATCCTTATGTTTGATAGTGAAATCTTAGACTTTGTTTCGTATTCAGTGGCCAGTGGCGGTTGAATTCTCTTATTCATCGCACTTGTTCTGTTCCAATTCTTGGCCCTTGTGTTCTCATATCGATAGTGGATTTCTGCTTTCTCTGGCTTGCTCTAAATATGAAAGGACACCCCAATCGAGGGTATCTTGACTGCCCTCAACTACACCTTTGCTCGTAGATGATATCGAGCTTACAAGTACTCCGTACTACGTAGTAGTTGGACTAGCTCAGCGCTTGTCATAGTGCCGGATGATACCGCGTAGTGGATTAAAAGTGTAAAAATAGCCAACTTACAGAGTAGCCGTTAAGCGCGAGTGGATCTCGAGTCAGAGAACATATCGACAACTTGTAAGCATAGTATGTACGGAAGTGAAGAAGGTCACGAAATGCACGAGACCCTGGAAAGGCACTAATTGACTAAGTTGAGTCATGAGAATAAGGAAGAGAAAAGTAAAAGCAGATTAGGCAGGTCCTATGGACGCAGCAGGAAGCAAAAACCCCGCATATGTGCCGGTGCATGTGCGAAGGGCTCAGACCCTACACACGCCTGGTGAATGCGATGTACAGCAGCGGTCACTACCGTACAACGCCTGAAACATAGGATGCGGGGGAATGGCACACGCATTGAGAGTATGCGGCCAGAGAACGCGTTCCATACATAGTCTCCTGCACCTTCTATTGGCGACCCCACTTTTACTCAGAGGGCGTGATCCGGGTTATGTTTCTTCTTCCCAAATGTCACATCTTCTATCGTCGTTTCTCGCCATTTCTTGCACCCCTTGATTATCAGCATCAGCGAGCTCCGGACCCCATTCCTAGCGTGCAATTTCTGGTCGACCTGCCTGCGAATCTTCCACTCCCTACCTCGAGAAAGCCATATCTTGGTCCTTCGTGATCAACATGTGGACTTGCAGCACCCCCGACTGCCAGCGACCGGCCGTTCGGAACACAGGTGATTGCATCATTTGCCGCCAGCACCTGTGTTCCGTGCACATTCAAGCCCCCTTTCACAGCTGTCCTGCTTGGAGAGTGAGCCGCGACCTTAGCTGAGACAATATAGGCCTGAAGTACTAACTGTTTGATGATATAGGATGGCGACGTCTACGATGTTATCGCGGCCGAGGCTGAGCAGAAGGAGATGCAGAACCTGCTCTCCCAAATCAACACAAAAGCACTCGCTTCCCGTGCAAGTGCACTTCGAAACGGCATAGCATGCACCGTACCCCCCCTCTCCTACGGCAACGGAAAACGCAGCGCTGTCATGGGAGGGATGAACTTCCACTTCGAGGTGGTGTTTGGCGATGGAGTCGTTTGGCTAGCGCGCATTCGCCGGCACAATGTGACATCGCCGCCAAAGGCTGTTGGCAACTACATTTTACAAAGCGAGGTCGCCACTTTGCAGTATCTGGCAGACGCTGTTCCTCGTGCCCGTACGCCACGTGTCTTCGATTTTGCACTTGAAGACAGCACAAACCCCGTTGGCATCGGCTATATACTTATGGAGAAGCTGCCCGGCACGTCCCTCCGATGGTCAGTCGCCACAGACACACAGCGCAAAAGGGTCATGGACCAGCTGGCTGACATCTTCATTGAACTGTCCCAACACCCGTTTTCATCTATGGGGTCTTTGGCACTATCAGATGATGGCAGAGTTGATGTTGGCCCAGTCGCTCGCGAGGCGTTTATGGATATACATGACGGCAAGCTCTGCCACAGTGGCCCCTTTCCATCCATCCTCGAATATTACCAAAGAGACATCCGCCTTATCCTGAGCCGTATCCTCCAGTCTGAGCTCTACATCTCGAGGCCCGTGGATGCCTACCTAGCACATCTCTACCTGCGGGATGTCGCTCCGTTGATCCTACCAAAAGAAGACGTCTTCTACCTCAAGCATGCCGACGACAAGGGTGACCATCTATTGGTTGACGCTGATTTCAACCTCACCGGCATCATCGACTGGGAGTGGGCACACACGGCACCGGCGTCAGTTGTGTTCAACTCACCAATTGGATTCTTGCCCGTGGGTGACTTCTACGATGGAGCCAACGACATCGGTGCTGACGAATCCGTTTTTGCACAGCTGCTAGCCGACAAGGGCCGCGAAGACTTGGCCGAGTGCGTGCGTGCAGGTCGTATACAGCACCGATTTGCCTTTTGTTGTGGTTACGACATAGACTCGGACTGGGAAGGGTTCCAGGGGCTTTTCCGAGGGCTACGGGAGGCCGTCGGCATCGATGCCGGTATGGACTGGGACGAATGGAAAGAAAAGGCCCT
This sequence comes from Ophiostoma ips, assembly GCA_019925475.1. NCBI lineage: Eukaryota > Fungi > Ascomycota > Sordariomycetes > Ophiostomatales > Ophiostomataceae > Ophiostoma > Ophiostoma ips. Next base: position 3,506 of record JADHKN010000049.1, on the reverse strand, counting down.
GAATAAATATCAGGATGATGATAACCTTAGAAGTCTTCTAAGTAGTTTAGCTCTTTGAAATATTAAATCGGTGTAAAGGTGCTAAGAACGGGAATTTTGGTCACGAGTACGGACAATTGATGTGGAGGATAAGTAATAAACCCACGTACCTCCAAATGATGACTAATGCTTCCAATCAGGGATGAGCTGCTCACTTTCCCCTCGACCGCTTCATGGCGGTTTGCGCCTGATTATTTCTTAGAGTACCGCAGCCCCGAGTGTAGCGTGGAAGATCGTCGTGCCTCATCTTTCCCCACCACTACGACCACGGCATGTCCAGGAAGATGACAGACGAAATCCTCCTCACTGTCGAGCCGTACTGCATCTTGTGCAGACTGGATCTACCAAGATCGCGACTACACCATCTCATCGGCCAACCCCTACAAAACAAAGACTGCAAAGACTGGGAGCTGCGAGTCATTGGATGTTTGTGATACCCTCTTTGTCTTACGTATTGTTTGATTCCGTCCGTCCGGCTAACTGGCACCAGTCTTTGATACGGCAGGGGAGGATCCTTGCTCCGGTCTTCTCACCGGGCCTGTCCGCAGCTATGTCTTCCGAGCCAATCTGGGTGAGAGCTCGTGGCCACCGGCCTATTGTAGCCCAATTTGGACGCTGCGACCAAAGGACAATGCGGGTGCACCCCTTCGTGTCAGCTTCATCAAGCGCCCAAGCCAGGATGGCACGTGTGCCAGCCCCCACCGCGCTCTCTTTTTCGTTCACGCATGCTGCTGGCAAGCGGCGCGCCAGCTTCAGCGGCGACAGCGGTGTGGGCACGACACCGCCTTGACATTTGATCGACTTTATCGCCTGGGTCAACAGACGCGCTCTATCTTACCTCGCACTTGTGCTGCTGACGAGTACGCCGCCGCGCTCTCCGGGCTTTCTCTTCACCCTGCAGTCGATGCACCATGTCCCAACAGTCTGGGTCTGTTGCTCGCTCGGGCTGCATCGATATTACCGATGGAGCTGCAGGCGCAAATTACTTGCCGTTTGCAGGGCGGCCTTGCCTCGTCTCTGCTCCGTGCCCGCGAGACAGCGTCCCAGTTTGGCCAGATGGCAATGGTGGAGCGTTCCACGATGACGCGCATTCGAGAACAGAGACTGCTTGCTTTGGAGGATGATGGGAAACAACTTTTTGAAAATTGCCGCGGCCGTCTCGTTGCTAGTCGCATCCGCATATTTGGCCAAACATACCTCCACAAAGCGGTTTTTCTTGGCCTCGAAAACAGCCGAAAACGAAAACTCAGCAACATCGACAGCTGCACAGGCAGCGCCAAGGACAAGGGGCAGGTATGGGATGTGGGCATAGACGTACAAAGCAATGTCGACATTACTGGAGCCAAGATCTGGATCGGGTCCCTTGGAGTCCAGGCTTTGGCGCTGGTGTACGAAGACGGATCTATGTCGCCGTGGCTGGGCGATTGCGGCCGCCCGAGTCGAGACCGCTGCATTCAAACGTTGACGTTTGACAGCACCACGACGACTCTCTTTGCGTGTCGGGATGTACGGCTTTATGTTTCTGTTCCTGCATGTATTACCACGTACTAACGTTTCGCAGAATTTAAAATTGCTTTTGATCTATTCCGACGGACCAGACGGCAGCCCAGACATCCCTCAACAAACATGGCCAACGCGGACACTTTGGAATACAGGCGCGGTTCCAGCACGCGGCGATTTGATGATCGCAGACACCGAGCGGTACCCCGGCCACCTTTTATATTACCCGGGCCGGCGTCTTTGTCACTTTCTACCGCTGCAGACAGCCGAAGAATCTGCCACCGGCCTGACAGTCTACTGCACGTCTAGCGGCATCTGCGGAATGGCGACCCACTTTGGCGGCGACGGGATCCGATGCTCAGACCGGCAAGAGCGCATTGGCTGCCGCTGCGGCCTTGCGATTCATCTGCCGTTGGCGCCGGGTGAATATATTGTTTTTTTGGCCTTGCGGGTGGATGAAACCCGCGATGGACGCTCGGATTGTGGACCGACGCTGATTGTATGTTTAGCTGGTCTGTTCTTATATTATATCGCACCAAGTCTGCTAACACACACAGGCTGCTACTAACTTTTGCCGCGCTGTCCACTTCGGGCGGCTCTTTTCGTCCTTTTCAAAAAACAGTACCTCTGTTTCACTCACCGATGGCAGGAGCCCCGTGCGCGGCTTGTTCACGGACATTTTGACTGCGGATGGTTGTTGTTTGAAGAGTTTCGGAACGTGCACCGACTGGACGCCACGGTCAAACCAAAAGTCGCCTCTGCCCCAGATTGTGGCGGATTTCCCGTTACCGCCCATGCCCCGGCAAGTAGACAAACGATTTGATAAGGGGGCCGCCTTTTTCAGCACCGCAAATCTTGCGGGTGATGTCGAGAAGCTCCAGGTCCGTCGAAAGGGGCCTCGGTGCGTTGGTTTGTGCATCTACCACTATAACGGCCGTGTGGAAATTTTGGGCAGCTGGACGCCTTCGGACAGCAACGGAGAGAATATTATCACAGATATAACATCTCTACCAATGCCGGCGTATTCGGCAATCACCTTTCAGTTTTCGCTGGACGGCGCATATATTACCGATGTTGTCTTTGGCCAGCATGCGGTGGGCCTGTATGATGTGGTGGTATTTCCGCAAGATCAAGGCGTAAGTAATCTACATTTTCCGCGTCTCGACTACCAACAATCCTAACAATTGGGACAGCATGTGATTTGGTGGTTTACACAAACCCAAGACTTCATCCAACTATGGGAGCCTACATACCACCGCCTAAGGTTCCCTGACAACCGGGGAAACAGCTTCCGGTTGAGAGAAATATGGCGTAATGATTCGAGTCTGCTTGATGATTAACGAGATACCAGGCGTCTTCGGCCGACTTGGTAATACTGGGATAGGCATTGGGCGAAGTGAACTCTATTACTTGCTTTTATAATTCGACTATATCTGTCCGGCTTGTTTTTTTTTCTATAGTGTATAATACTTCTGTATATTCACGTGTTACTTTTAGGCTTTATATACACGGACCCGTCCTCGATATCACCTTAAGTAATATCCCCTTTACGTTTACTAGGGGCTCCTTTAACTTAGAGACGTGATCGGACCACCGGACTTTTCTCTCTTTAGTCCCGATAGGCTCTTTCGCGTATACTATCTTGAACTTACTCTCCGTGCCGGACGACGCGCTTTATAATAGGCCATAGCCTAGTAAACGTACGACTATACCGTACGCTAGTCCTACTACTATACGTAACTCTTAACTACGATACTATTATTTGTTACAAAGGCACTTCTCGGAAGGTGTCTCTGCCAGTTGATCAGGCTGGGGGGGAGGTTTATGTTCTTGAAATAAGGCTCGAGCAAGTGCAGGACAAACAATATCAGCACTGCGGTGTAAGTGATAAGGGTTGCTCGTGTTTGTAGGCAATGAGGGCCACAGGAATACAAGTTCATATAGGTTTGTATTTCAGACAAGCGGTA
>JADHKN010000048.1:83136-192086 GCA_019925475.1 Ophiostoma ips | reverse complement strand
AGCGCTGCGCCGACGCGACGTCCGAAAAGTATGTATGCACTCAAAGTCACTCAACCGCTACCCCTCCGTGCATTTAGCCTATAATCAATTGGCGCCCCCCCCCCCCCCCCCGTGCTTCCCGCTGGCTCGGGAGTTCGGGGGAACTGCACGCGTGCCGTGTACCGTGACTTGGGCAAGGCACCGGCATGGATCATGACGTATGATGCGTGCAGTAGGCGAATGCGGAGGCGGGAGGAGGTGTAAGCCGCGTGCGTATGTCGTAAGTCAGGTGTCCGCATGTGTTGGGTGTAAGCGACGGAGACCATGTCATGTGACCTCTGATGCACTCATACTCGTAGCTCGCATCCAGCAACACCGCTGGTGCCGCCGCTGCGCTAGGGCCGCGACCGCAGCAAGGTTTGCTTGTGCACAGACACAAACCGTTCGTACAGCGGACGCGCACACAGCTGGAAAGGCCATAGACCGCCAAGCACAAGTAGCAAAACGCACAGGATAGGAAAGCAACCGAACGGTACCAAGTGGACGATGCGAAAACAAGCAAGAGGAAAAAGGAAGGCAAAGTAAAAAATCTCGGCCGCGGCGGGGGCTCTGGTCGAGCGGTCTGGCCGCGGCGCTACGAGTACGGAGTATATTGCTCCGTATATTGCAAAAAAAGGCTCGTGCTGCGTCGTAATATGGGTGGTTGTTTCGTTGCTCTCGAAACGCAGCACGAGCACGTACGATGCCCGGAGCACAGGCCGACGCTCAGGACGCCGCAAGCTTTTTGTCGAAACTTGCGAAAAGGATCGAGACGGCCGGAAATGTCGAAAACGAACCATTGACCAGTGCAAAGGAAAGAAAAGAAAGAAAAAAAAAGTTCAACGTTCACACGCCTAAGCGACAGCGAATGTGGAAAAAGAGCCGCCCAAAATAGGGAGGCGTTTTCGGATCTTATTTGCGGCCCGGGGGGGCTGGCTGCTGGCTAGACCGGTGGTGGATTAGTGGACGGCCGCTAAGGGCATGCCTAAACTGCGTAGTGCGAAAAGGCGCACATTTATTCCTATTTGGAGACAAGACACAGGGGACACGCATTACGAGTACTCGCACTCGTAAATAGAGACGGCAGGGATTACACATCCTGCGGAGCTCTCGCGGAAGGAGCGGGGGCTCGCAGAAGCACAGCTGCTCGGGTACAGCGTCGTAGCCTTTACGTAAACCGCTAATGCGTCGTCCATCTTGGTTCATCTGCTCCGTGCTCTGTGCTCGCAGGTCAAAGCTGAGCAAGAGCATGACCCCCCGGTCACGCTGCACCCTGTCCTTCCTCCTTCTTCCTTCCGCTCGTTCCTTCTTTCCCATTTTGTGATGCTCCTTCCTCTGGAACGGACGGGCCGTTTTCGCTCCTGCCCATTCCCCTGGGTCGCTCCTGCCGAGCATATGCCCACGGGTACTCGCGCACCTTCCTTGCTGTACTCCGTACGACGCTTGCCATGCACTAGGATTAGGATGCCGTAATCAGCCACTGGCTGTCTTTTCAACGTCGTGTCTTCTCGTAGCTTTTTCTGCGTGTTTCTGGCTTCCTTTCAAGCCGTTTTTCTTTGCTCGGTGTCTACTGTCTACGCCGGTCTTTACCTCTTCTCATCCTCATCAGCTGGTCGTCTTTCAAACTAGCTGTCTGTTCCCCTGTTTGATCCCTCCGTTTGCGTCTCTCCTCCTCCTTTCTACTCGTACTCTCTCCTCCTCACATATATCCCCCCCTTCACTCATATCTGATCAAATATCAAATATCTCTTCCCACCATTTCATCATCCCCCCCCCCCCCTCTCATCTCGTCTCCTTGCATGCTTGGCTGTCCTTTACTTGGCCGGTATATTATATGTCTTACCATGGGTCGAGCTAGTCGTGTTTCTCACGCACAATAAAAGAGAGGAGAGCAAAAGTTTACAAAAAAGAAACCAAAAAAGAAAGGAAAAAAAAAAAACTCTCAGCCCGAACAGTCTACAGAGTACGGAGTATCGAAACTGCCTGCTGCTCCTCTGTCCGTACAACGCCTCCACCGACGATCCTACTCGGATCACTGCCTCCTTCTGCCTCGGCTGGACACCCCGCGGCCGCGTCCCATTCGTGCTCTGCCCTCCACCGCGTCACCTCTTCTCCGCCATTTGTCTTGCTTCGAGACCAGGTCTCTCTCATTTGTTTGGACCTGTGCTCACTTGTTGTTCTTGTTGGGTGTCTCAGACGACCAGACGACCCTCCATCGGCCATCCTCCCATCCAACATCGCCCGAGGCACTGAGTCAACGTCGGCGCTGCTTTCCAATAGCTCATCCTCCAGAAGTGCCAGACCCGACCATCCTTGCCCGTTTGACCACGCGGTGTCTCATCCGCAGTGCTTTTTTCTTCTTCTTTTTTTTAATGGTTTACGAGTACTCGTATTGTGCCGCTCGATGGCCTACGAATCCTGTTTCTCTGTTCCTTTCTTCCGGCTTGTCCAGCTCTTCCAGCTCGTTTACATTCAGCCTCCGGCTCCCAGCTCCCGCTCACAGCGACTCCCGCTCCAGCTCCAACTCTAGCTGCAGCTCGTCCAGCTCGTCCAGCTCGTCCAGCTCGCAGATCGTCCAGCTGTCTTCCCTACCAGCTCCCCTAATCCCATTCTGAAAACTACAACGCGAGATCGCCGTTGTCCCGTTCCTGGGCTAAATCCGGTTCTTTGTTGCTCGTATAATCACTACACTAGCACGGCTGTTCCCCCCCCCCCCCCCCTCCCTGCTGTCTGTTGTGCGTCTCCTTATTATTTTGCCTCTCGCCGTTTATTTTGGCTGCTTTTTCATCGGTTGTCTTTGTCTCCTCTTCCTGCACGCCATGGCCCCTTTACATGCATGATGCTTGGCCGGCATTGATTCTCTACGGCGGCACAGACCACTTCCATCTTTGTACAACACGTCAACATACCCGTCATATCTGACGGAATCCGCACGTCACCGACACAAAGAAGGACAACCTTTTCAGAGATTATACAGAAAGAAACAAAGAAACAAAAAAAAAAGAACAAAAAAAAACAGACACATGCGTTACATCAGCTCTCGCCGGTCTGGTGACCGGCCACCACGGCTTCTCTCGCGGGCCGCATCGTCCATCTCGCTGGGAGGCACCACCTTGACCGACGACAGACCAAGCACCAGCCCAACAAGCACCATCCGCACAAACAGCACCGCCACGTCACGACAGACAATGATGTCGTCGGACACCATCAACACCGCATTCACCTCCCACTCCGCCGGCACGCGATACGATGCCCACACGTCGCCGTACCGGACCGACCTGAGCAACAGCAGCAACGAGAAGCATGCAGCAACCAGCAGCACCATCACGGCGAGGGCCCGAGGGGCACACAGCTACGACAGCACCACCCTCTACGCCGACATGGCCGAGAACGCTGCCCGGATCTGGGCGCTCTACGACGCCGGCGTCCCTCTCTTCACGCGCGAGGTCCTCGAACGCCTTGCTCGCCAGCTCGACAACACGCCGGGCGTGCGGTCTGGCCAGCACAACGTCGTCGTCGCCATCAAGGGCATGGACGGCCGTCGTGTCCGTGTCCACACGGCGTCCGGCACTTATACCGAGACCATCCACCCAGACATTGTCTTGATGAAGTGAGTTTTCTGCGTTTGTCCTTGAATACGCCGAGAGTACTAACCCGTCAAGTGTCCGCCCACAAATCGAGTACTGGACCATTGAAAAACTCACCGGCAACGCCATCTGGCACATGCGCCGCTTTGACCCGGCACGCGCCGCCATGCCCATCCGCATCACCCACATCCAGGAGGCCCGCTACCGCAACGCCGTCGGCACCGTCAGCCCGACCGGCTACAGCACCGTGGCCGAGCTTGCCACCGCGCTCGCCCAGCGCGTGGCCGACGACAACGCGCTCGGCCCGCCCGTCGAGGACCCCCGGCGCCGCAAGGACCGCGAGCGCAGCGGCACAATCACGCGCGACCCCGCGGCCGCCGACATCCGCGCGCTGTTTGCCAACCACCGCGCCACGTGGGACGCCAGCGAGGCCTGCCGCGAGCTGCGCGAGACGCTGTTTGCCAGCCTGGCGCCGCAGCTGGTGCCGCGCGGCAAGGCCGTGGTGCGCAAGATTGTGGCCTTTGCCTGCTCGTCCATGGACGACGAGCTCAAGCCCAAGGACCGCGAGCGCCACGCCGTGCAGCACGCCATGCTGCTGACGGTGCGCGACGTCATCAAGCAGATCCAGGCCGACATCTTCTTGCAGCAGCCCGTCGACGTCTACTGCCAGGACCCCATGTACACGCCGGCCGACGCCACCGTGCTGGCCGAGAACGGCATCACCGTGCTCGAGGACCCGCACGCCTTCCTCGCCGTCGACGAGACCACGATAGTCGTGGCCGTCGCGCCCAGCGTGCCCGTGCGCCAGATCGTCGCCGACCTGGCGCGGCCCGTCGCCATGATCTGGAGCCGGCTGCAGGTGCAGGAAAAGAGGACGCACCGGCTGCTGCGTGACTATAACGATACTAGCACCGGCAGCTGCTTCATGGCCGGCAGCATCTCCGTCGACGACGCCGGCGGCTGGTCCGACCCGGCCTCGAGCCGCGTGCGCCAGATGCTCGAGTCGGGCTACGCCGAGTTCGATTTTCCCTGGGACCCGGCGCACTTTGGCACCGTCGACGGCGTGGCCGTGTACGTGCGCACGGGGCTGCGCGAGGCCGGCGTGCCCTGGGACAGCAGCGGCAGCAGCAGCAGCAGCAGTGGTAGTGGTAATGGTAGTGGTAGCAACAGCAACTATAGCAATATTAGCGGCTGCATCAGCGGCGGTGGCAGCGGCGGCGGCAGCGGGTGCCCCAAGCTGCCCCTGTTGCAGGTGACGACGCTGCAGCGGCCGACCGACGAGGTGTGGGGGGCGGTGCTGCAGCGCCTGCAGCGCACGTTCCTGTGCAGCGGCGATGTTTGATTTTGCCCGCCCTGGTTCTTGCGGCGTGTCTTGTGATGTCCGGCGCCGGATGTCCTGGTTTTTGGTCCTTCTTGTTCGATACCCTTATGCATGGCGTTGGATTTTTGTGATTATGACTTGATTTAGTTCCAATATCAATTGAAACTCATTTATTTCTATCTAATTCCGCTGTACAACACAACGCTCGGAGAATAAACATCTGGCTGCCAGGATCTTGATCCTATCGAGTCGCACAATGACGACGAGGCGGCTGTCGTATATATTGCCTGTTCGAAAATAATATAAACGCTATTCCATCCCGGCACGCTCTGATCAAAATCGCTATTGTAATATAATGAGAAAAAAAGGGAATAAAAAAAAAAAAAAAAAAAACAGACCAACCTCACGAACACGGCTTAAAGCACCACATCAAACACTTGCCGAGACAGCACGCTTCAGCTGCATCGACCGAATCGTACTCCTCAGACTGCATGTGGTCATCTTTTCCTCCGTTCGGCGGTCCACCACCACCAGAGGCGGCATTGCCACCCCCGGCTGGTGCCGGCTCAATCGACACGCCGGGGCCAGCATTGTCGTCGACATGTGACAGTTCAATGGCACCGGGGCCTTCGTTTCCAGCATTTCCGGCATTTCCAGCATTTCCGGCACCGCTGCCGGCAGCCGGCCCTCGACTTCTGACGCCGCCCTGGGCATCGGACCAGCGATCACTCCAGCGTCGACTGCCGGCGCCGACGTCAGTGGGATTAGGAGTGTCTGCATCGAGGCTGCCATCCAAGCCACAGGGCGGCTGCGTGTCATGGCTTCCGCTGTACCCCTTGGATGCAATGTAGCACCCGCTGTCTCTCGTGACGCAACGGATGCTGCTCTCCGACATGTCGCACACACTGCTATCACAGGCAGACCCGGCCCGCCGCACAATGCATGGCCCAGCGTCTTTGGCTCGGTACTTTGTGGTCGTCGAGTACATGGGGAAGCGCACATTGTGCTGTGCCGTGATCTGGCCCGAGCACGCATCGGTAGCCTCAGTAGCCTCAGTAGCCTCGGCAACTGGAGGCGGACACACACACGTGTTCTTGCCGCCGCCCACCGTCACCTTGAAGAAGCCGGGGTTGCTCATGGTGACCCTGCCGCTTTGGTCGGCCCCGCCGTTGGCCTGCACGTCGTCGTAGGCAAATGCGTAGCCCTTGCCGTCCTGGCTGGCCGCGTGCACAACACGTGCGTAGTGGTTCGTGACTGGGTGCTTGTAGTACTTGGCCGTGTCGGTCGTGGGCTCGACGTCCGAGGCCAACAGTGTGCTCCGCTGGAAGGCGGCGGCGAGGCGCGGCACAATGGCCCGGTGCATCGGCCGGTCCCGCACCAAAAAGGGGCCCGAGTTGCAGCTCAGGACATCGGCCGTCGAGGGTTTGTAAAACACTTCCACGTCGGGCTCCTCGTCGTCGTCGCTGCCACTGCAGGCACTGTCCATCGGGCGGAACGTAAACAGGCCCGTTTGGTTGTCGACCACACCCTTGAGGAGACCCGCACTCGTCTGGCTGTCGAGCAGCAGCTCGCGGCCCTGGCCATGCTCGTCTTGGCGGTAGTGGTCCCAGACCGCATCGACATAGTTCTCGTAGTAGCCATCAAAGGGCGCCGCGACCGACTTGCTGTGCATCGGGCTGAGCACACGCAGCGGGACGTCGGAGCCGGGCTCGTTCACAATCAGCCGGGCCCACGGGTAGCCGTCCTTCCTGGTCTGCTCGCGCAATCCCTCGCAGACACGCTCAAAGCCCGCGGCCGCCAGGCCGGCAACGTGCTGGACGTCCCGCGGGTCGTCGGCACTCTTGAGCGTGAGGGAAATGGGCAGGCGCGGCACAAAGTCCACGTACGAGATGTTGGCGTACAGCAGCTCCTTGGTAAAGGTGAACTCGCAAAAGGAGTAGTCGATGCCGACATTGGGGTCGGCCGGGTTAAGAATCGAGGGCTCAACGAGACATGCGCCGAAGCGCGTTTCGTGGCGGCAGTCTGGGTCCTTGTCTAGGTTGTTGATCCCACCACAGTCTTCATTCTTGTCCTCGACACCCTTGCTGCCTGCGTCGGCCGTGGCCAGGTCACAGCCACAGGATTCAAAGAAAGGGTTCAGAAGAAACGTGAGCTTCTTGGGGCCGCGGCTGAACTAGATGCGGCCGCCCGACATGGGAGGGATCTGGACCCTGGCAGTGCTGCAGCCGCTGCCTGCCCTGCGGAGCGGAATGGCAATGTCTGTCTCGAGGGGCTGCAGCCAGGTACCGGGGTCCAAGTTGCGGGGCCGGTACAACGAGCGGCCGTCGGCCTTGACCATGGTCAGGGTATTCTGTTTGCCAGCCTCGTAGCCGATGACGTAGGCGTAGACATCGTCGGCGCAGGTGTTGCGCAGGTGCAGCACGAGTGTGTCCGGCATTGTAGATGATGGATGATGGATGCTAGATGATGGGACTATAAACACGAGGTGGAAAAGTATATGAATGTGTGATGATGCTATTGATGCAGGTCGGCCCTGCGTATGGATGATGCGGGTTGGCAGAAGACGAAGGGCAGAAAGTGGGATGGATGTTGGTTGTGTTGAGATGTATATGTTTGGGTGTCCATTGTGCCTTCCTGCTGGTGATCATCTTGAGACGGCAACTACGGGGCAACCCAACAAATTCGACGTATCTCCAAACGGCAGGCGCGAGTGAATGCCCGTACATACCTGACGGGCTGTCACGTGTAGCAGAATTAATGGTTCCTTTGTTAGATGATATATATATTTTTATCTACTGCCCACGCCTACACGCGCTTCGAAACCTCGTCAGCGGCTTGGCGCACCTTGTCCTTGGCGTCGGCCTTGAGCTTCGCCGCACCCCCGGCAAGGTCCTCACCCTTGTTCTCGGCGGCCTTCTTGACCTCGCGACCCTTGGCAGCCGCCTGGTTGCCCATCTGCTCGGCCTTGGCGCCGGCCTTGCCCGAGACGATGTCCTGGCCGGCCTCCTTGACCTTGTTTGCGACATTTTCTATCGAGTTAGCTGTGATCATTACCGAGCGAGCGAGGAAGCGAGCGAGGAAGCGAGCGAGCGAAGCGAGGAAGAAGAGAGAGAGAGAGAGAGAGAGAACCTACCACCCATGTTCAGGCCATCGACCAGCTTGTCAGAGACGGTGCGGTTGACCGTCTTCAGCGTGTCCTTGACCGTGTCGGCAGCAGCTTCAGTGGCCGTCTTGGGCCGTGCCGCCGATGTCGAGAAGGGCGAGGCCAGAGAGTAGGCGCCCATTGGGGGCCGTGCCGCAGTGCGGGCGACGATGGCCAGACGGCGTGAGGAGACTGTGAAGAATGACATGGTTTGTTTGTTTGATTAGATTACTTGGGTTGACTTGTCGGAAGAACAGCTAAACCTCCTCGACGGCTACAGGCAGCCAGCTGTCTTTTATACCACTGGTGATGTCATGTTCCTGATGCTTCTGAAAAAAGCTCGGCCTATGACGTAGACACCAAGCGGCCACAGCAACCGGCGCCGCAAACGCGCGCGAGACATCCCCCAAGAACTGGCCCAGATAAAGAAAAGGTGAGACGGTACTTTTGCTCTCCTCGCTCCATTCCTTGCTGCTACTCGTATTTGCTGCAGCTCCACCACGCTTCCATGGAATATTGGTAGTTGTGCTGGATCTCGATTTGCTTTCAGTGGTCCTGTCTGACACGGCATTCTTTGGGCCTGTTCTAACGAATATACGGAGTTAGACTAACGAGGTCCAGACCCGGCGGATAGCTTCCAGCTGCTTCTTGTGGTTCATCCATCTGCCCGTTTCAGGTGCTGCTTTCATAATCCTATCCTATCTAAGCTACCGAAAGCGTCTATCCGACGACAAAAAAAAAACAGGTCTACCGCCCCTTGAAGACAGGCCGCCGCTTCTCGGCAAACGCCTTGAGCGCCTCGTCGCGGTCCTCTGTCGCCACCACCCGCTCGTACATCTTGTTCTCCACCGTCTCCGCCGGGTACGCCACCGCCTGCAGCGCCGCCCGCACCGCAATCGGCCCGCCGCTGCAGATCTCCTCTGCCAGCCGCACCGCCTCCGATAGCGCCGCGCGCCGCGCCGTGTCCAGGACCGCCGCGTGCGCCTTGTCCTTGTCCTCGCCCTCGCCCTTGGTATCCTCCGCCGCATCCTCCACCTCCACGAGCCGGTCGGCAATGCCCAAAAAGTACGCCTCGGCCGCCGACACGCGCCGGCCCGTCAGGATCAGGTCGCGCGCGCGGCCCACGCCAATCAGCATCGGCAGCCGGTACGTGCCGCCGGCGCCCGGCAGGATGCCCAGGCGCGTCTCGGGCAGGCCGACGACCGCGTTCGACGTCAGCACGCGCATGTGCGTCGACAGCGCCAGCTCGAGGCCGCCGCCGAGGGCCACAGACGAGATGGCCGAGATGGTGGGCACGGGCAGCGCCGCCAGCGCGGCAAAAGTGCCGCGCAGGTTGGCCAGGAACACGGCGGTCTCGTCCTGCGTAAACGTGCGGCGCTCCTTCAGGTCGGCGCCGGCGCAGAAGCACGAGTCGAGCGCGCTGGCCACAATGAGCGCGCGCGTGTTGTTGTCGCCGGGCGCCGTCTCGTTGCCGGCGTCGTCGTACTGGCGCGCGACGGCATTGATCTCGGTGCGCAGGGCCGTCAGCAGCGCGCGCGAGATGGCGTTGCGGGCGGCGGGGCGGTTGATCTCGAGGATGCGGATGTGGCCAGACCCAGGTGCCGGCAGGTTGGAGACGATGACGAGGGGTTCGGCCGTCGACGACGACGACGACGTAGAGTAGAACGCCGCCGTTCTCGGCACCCAGCAGGGACGGCGCACCGAGGCCGTGGCCGACCGGGCGAGCGACAGGACAGAAACGCGCAGAGACGACATGGTTGCTCTTTGGTTGCGAGCAATTGGCCTGCGGTTGTTCGTACGTCTGGTAAAGGGAAGCAATAGAGTACCTGAGTATAGTGCAGCCGAGAGCTCCCTCGGCTTTTCGTCCGGGGAAGTGGGGCGCTGCAGCAACCATTTTTTGCCGTCAGGAGTAATAAAGGCGTAGTTCAGCACTTCCCAAACAGGAAGTACAGCAGCGGCAAGTTGCGTCATTGGCGCTGCTGAGTCAGCGGCGTCTGTCTGTCGCATCTTCATCGCGGCCGTCTCTCTTCGTTGCGCTTCTTACTTTCGCAGTCCCCCATCGAAAATGGAAACACAAGGGAAACCCGCGCAGCTCCCCGAAGAGGCCATCGCCCTGGCCACGCGTCTCTTCAACGGCGCCCGTGCCGGCGACCTCGCCCTCTTGGAGCAGGCCCTCGCCGCGGGCCTCCCTCCCAACATGGCCAACGAGAAGGGCGATTCTTTGGTAGGCTTTTCCTTTCGATATCAGGAAGCTTGATAATACGGAGTAGAGAACTAACCCCCAGGTCATGCTGGCGGCGTACTATGGTCATGCCGACCTCGTGCGCCTGCTCATCAAGCACGGCGCGGACCCCAACCGGCTCAACGACAAGGCACAGAGCCCGCTGGCCGGTGCTGTGTTCAAGGGCGAAGACGGCGTGGTCGAGGCGCTGCTCGACAGCGGCGCGGACCCCGACGTCGGGACGCCCAGTGCACTCGAGGCCGTGTCTCTGTTCCGGCAGGAGGAGAAGTGGAAAGCCCGGTTTGAGGCGGCCCGGCGAGCCATAAGTTAGTTTGATCAGATTTGAATAAAAAACAACAAAACAACAAAACAACAAAACAAAAAGATAAAAAAAAAGATCGTCATCAGACAGACAAGAGGATTTCATCAATTATGCGCAAAGGGATATCAGAGCAATCGTCAACGTCAAAACATAAAAAGACAAAACAAAAAAAGTCAACCAAAAAAAACTCCGTCATCATCATCCCCCCCCCCCCCCCTATGCCTCGTCCTTACTATCGCCCTCGCCCTCGCCCAGCTCCTTGACCAGCTCCTCCGTCACAAACTCCTCGTACTCCTCCAGATTCTTCTGCACGTGCATCTTAAACTTGATCACGTCGTTCAGCATCCGCATAATCTCCGTGTGCAGCTCCTCGCGCAGCTGGCCCGCCCGCAGCGTCAGCTGCTCGTACTCAATGTTCGTGTTCATCTCGCGCTGCTCCATCAGCTGCACCGACTCGCTCAGGCTCGCCCGCATCTTGGCCAGCTCCTTCTCCATCTTCTCAATCTGCGCGTCCGACGCCAGCCGCTGCGCCGTCGTCACCTCCTTGGTCTTCTCGTGCTCCTGCTCCGCCGCACGCACCCGGTGCTCCAGCGCCTCCACCTCGCTGCGCTTGTCCTCCATCGCCTCCTTGATGCTGTCCAGCAGGTCGTGGTCCTTCATCATCACCTCCAGCGCCACGCTGCGCCGCTCCGCCACCTCCTTGCGCAGCGCCAGCAGGCTGTTCTTAACGGCGCCCCGGAGGTCGAGGTTGAGGATGTGCGCGGGCTGGTACCCTGTCACCGAGTCCACCAGCAGCCGCTCGCTGTCCAGCCCGCCGCCGCCGCCGTCCATCGCGCCGCCCCCCTCGCCGTCAAACTTGAGCCGCAGCTCGTAGTCTTTGCCCTTGGCGTTGGCCGCCGACTCTGGGATCAGCGCGTTCTGGTACGCCACCGTGTTGTAGCGGTCGATTGTGCGCTCCAGCTCGTCCAGCCGCCGGCTCGCCTCGACTTCGCGGTCGGCCACCTTCTTCTTGGCGTCTTCCAGTCGCTGCCCGGCCGCCTCGATACCCTTTTGCAGCCGCTCGCGCTCCGAGTTCAGCCGGTCAATATCCGCCATGCTAATCCCCTGGTCGTCCACGGCTTGTCGCAGGTTGCGCTGCTCGCTCTCCGCCTCCGCCACCTCCTCTTGCAGCTTGGCCAGCTCTTCCTGGAGCGCAGGAATGCGCGACTCGTACTTTTCGCACCGCTGCAGTGCGAGCTCAATGTACTCTTCAAACTTGGTCTTGTCCTCCTCCATGATCTTGAAGTGGTCGTCGAGCTCGGCAAGGTCGGGCGTTGACTTTTCGAGGTCCGCAATGTCCTTGAGCAGCTTGGCGTGCTCCGCCTCCAGGCCCGCCAGCTCCTCTTCGTGCTGCGCATACGCCTGGTCCAGCTGTCGCGTCATCACCTCAATGTGTGGCTGGAGCATCTTGGCCATCTGCTCGGCATCGTCCGCGGGGTTGCCGTCGTCGCCGGCGTCCACGTCCATGATCAGCCAGTCCTGGTATGCGTGTGCGAGGAACTCAAACGTGATGTGGTCGGCAATGACGTCGACGCCGGCCTCGACGCACACGTCGTCGTAGCGGTTGGCGGCGTACCGCTCGAGCATCACGGCGAGCTCCATCATCCAGTGCAGCATGCCGAGGAACGTGCCCCAGTTCTGGCCACCGACGGCCGCAATCTGGCTCTTTGTGATGCCCTTCTCGTAGGGATAGCGGATCTGCTTCATCAGGACCGGCACCTCCTGGTCGATGGATTTCTGGAAGCGGTAGTTGGGGTCGATGCGGCGGTAGAGCCACTGGAACATGCACACAAAGTCCTTCTGCGTCGGCGACTTGATGACGTTTTGCGACAGCGTGTGGTTCATCTCGAGCTCAAAGTTGTGCTGTGTCATGTACTCGATCACTTCCTGGCCGATGCGTGCGAGGTACGACCGGTCCTTCAAGGGCCGAGGGTCACGCAGAGCCCCCGCCGGCGCCGGGCCTTGCGAGAAGAAACTCTGATGACTGCCACCACCCATGGACGAGATACCGCCCATGCCGCCCATACCGCCCATGCCGCCCATGCTGCCCATGCCTGGGCCACTCATGCCCACACCTATTGACGGCCGCCCGCCGCGGTAGACGCTGCTTCTTCTATCGGCAGCACCGACTTCGGACGCGCGCCCGGCGCTCGGTGTGAAAGGCCCCGGGCGCATCGACGACCGCTTCACGGACGCGAGGCCCATGTCGGCGAGTGAGGACGGACGCGTCGGCGCCAACGAGTGGCGCGAGCCCGACAGCGAGCGCATATGGGCGCTGCCGCCGTTGCTGCTGTTGTTGCCACCGGAGGCCGAGAACGGTACGGCGCCGACACCGCCATGCAGTTGCGACGAGTTTGAGCGCTTGAGCGCTGACGGAGGGGCGGGGATGGCCGAGTTGAGAGTAAGGCCGCCGAGCGTCTATGTTGTTAGTATATAGACCGAGAGCAGGAGGCATTTGGACTGTCTGCGAGAGAGAGAGAGAGAGACTGACTTCGCGGGGCCGGCGGACGCTCCAGTGCCCGCTTTCTTGCGACATGGTGTGATGCTGTGTGCTTTGTAAAGGAAGGATGTGCTGTTGCGCTCGTAATTAAAGACGGGTGGGTGCGCGGCGCGTGTTGCCGGGCGGTGTCCGAGTTTGTCACCGTGTCGTGAGAGTCAAATCGCGTGACTGCTGCAAGGCGCAAAAAAAAAGTCCAATCTGATGACCAAGATGCGGCTGCAGAAAAAGGAAAGTGGGTGAAGTAAACAATACTCTGCCGAAGGCGCAAACTGGTACGGGCAGAAGGGGGGAAGGCACGAGGGGGGGGGATAGAATGAACCCTGTTGACCGTTGGTTGCCCCGTTCCAAACTGTCCAAAAGGTAAACAATGCCAATGGTGGGGGTTGATTGGTGGGCCTGTTACAGATCTGAAAGGACGTGACGCGTCACGTGTAGCTCCATAATCACTCTCAGCTGTCGTGTAAATCCACGTGACGCACTCCTGCCAGCCTCGGTCCCCGGCCACTTCATTTTCACAAGAGACTCCGCACTACTATTACCACTTTCTCCACGCCAAAAAGGAGGTCCACCACGCGGCAGAGCACACGGTCCCATCCCATCTCCATGCTCTCGGCTGGAATTGCGTAAAAGCTGTCCGTCTGTTCTTCTTCTCGTGCTGGTGCTTGTCCATCTTGCATCATTTGCATCATCCGGGTCTTCATCCATCATCATCATCATCATCATCATCGCATCGACCCGGACGCGCCAGCCTCACTCCACGCACAGATATCTACACCTCTCTATCAACAGCTCAAGAGCACGACACCTCGGCTTCAACAGCTCAAAGGCCACGACCGCTCCTTCATCATGGCCATCCGCGAGGACCTGGTCGCCTCGGCCGCCAAGTTCCTCCAGGATCCCTCCGTCGCCGCGTCGTCCGCAGACAGTCGCGTCGCTTTCCTCAAGGCCAAGAACCTCACGCCAGAAGAGATCTCGGCCGCTCTCGCACGCGCCGGCGTCGACACTCCGCCATCGTCCGTCGTGGCGGCACCGTCTTCGGCAGCATCACCGCCTGCCCCGTCCTACCCCCAGCAATCTGCCCAGTCCTACAGCCAGCCTCCCTATGGCTGGCAACCACCACCGCCGCCGCCAGAGATCGCGCCGCAGCGTGACTGGCGCGACTGGTTCATCATGGCCACTGTCGTTGGCGGTGTCGGCTACGGCCTGTACAGCATGACAAAGGTACGCGTTTTTTTGTCTCAGCGGGTTCTGCCTGTCTTGTGCTTGTGCTTGTTGCCTAGCGATTGTTACTAACCTTGAGTCAGAAATACGTCTACCCGCTCGTTGCACCGCCCACGCCCGACCGCCTTGCCCTAGACAAAAAGGCCATTGACGACCAGTTTGAGCGCGCGTTTGCCCTTGTCGAGCAGCTCGCCAAGGACACGGACGAGCTCAAGTCGGCCGAGAAGGAGCGCACCGAGCGCCTCGACTCGGCTCTCACGAACCTCGAGGGCGTCATCACCGAGCTCAAGACCGCCAGCAAGCGCCGCGAAGAAGATGCCGAGCGCCTGCGCGACGACGTGCGTGGCCTCAAGGACGCCCTGCCCAAGGCCCTCGACACCCAGCGCGAGGTCACCGATGGCCGCCTGCGCGAGGTCAACACCGAGCTCAAGGGCCTGCGCACCCTGATCGGCCAGCGCCTGAGCAATAGTGCCTCCGCTGCTTCCACCACCCCTGCCACGACCAACGGCTACTCTGCCGCGACCAACGGCGGCGTTGCCAGCTACCTGCGCCCGTCCAGCGTCGCTGCCAGCACGGTTTCTGCCCCGTCCGTCGCGTCGGCTGAGAGCGAGGCCGAGAAGCCTGCCGCCGCTGAGACCGCTTCTTCTGCCGCCTCGGCTGCCCCTGCCGCCCCTGCCACAACCTCGACGACCACTCCGTTCTCGAGCGTCTCGACCCTTCCGGGCAGCAGCCTGCCCACATCGGTTGGCAGATCGATCCCCGCGTGGCAGCGCGCCATGAAGCCCACCGCTGCGTCGGTGGCACCGGCGTCTAGCTCGCCGGCGCCCGCCACGGCCACGACTGTCACGGAGGCATCGGGTAGCGCTTAGGAGGCGGACGACGAATCACGGGAAACGGTGCAGAAGACATAAAACAAGGCATCAGAGGTCATGGTCATAATATATAGCGAGGTTTCTCTTTCGTGCGTTTTGGGTGATTTTTGTATCATAAGCATTGCATTTCAGTCTGGTCCTTGTAGTGCTATCTACCTAATTCAATTTGGCTGAGCGTCCTTGTATCAGTGCAATCTACTCCGTACTTGATTCAATTTGGCTAGGCTTATTGTATTGCATCTCAGACTCAAAAGACGCTTTTGATCCTAGGTGCATAAGTTGCAGGAGCTTATAAGTGCACCTTCCGTCTGTTAGTATTTCTGCACTTTCCAAGTTAAACTGTCACAGGATAGCTGCTTCCCTTTTTATTCTCTTATTCTGTAGTCAAAGGCAAGTGCGAACGGCGCCATGCTTTTGTTTGGGGCAAAAGTACTTTCTAGTTGTTTACCTACAGAATTCGCAGATGGTGCCTCGGCTCGCCCACTTTCAGGGGGAGCCTCAAAATACACCCCTTTCTACACTTGCGTCTTTCTCTCGTCGTCAACCCGCCATCTAGCTCAGTGACCTCATTGCTCCCCTTACACCACGTCAGATACATGATTCAGGCCGGAGATTCGAAGTCGCCTGTCCTTTTCATGTGTGTTTGAATTCTATCTCCTTCAAAGGCTTCTTTTCACCCATCTCTCCTGTTCCGCGCTTCCTGCAAAACATCAACATAAACCTCCTGTTTCTTACCATTGACTTTCAACGTTTCTCTTCTCATCTGTCGTGTGCATTGCATCCATTGTGCGTTCGCAGCAAAGTGACAGAGGCTGTGCGCTCGGCAATCAGGTTTAGCTGGACTGTCCAGCAATACCACCCTTGTTCTTCGTTGTCTCCCCATCCTCACGTTCAAACCCCTGCCTCGAGTCATGTCTGCTCCCGGCGACGACTCTGCTTCGGCAGCCATGGATGCCGATCTCGCTTACCAGGAAGGGAACAACGATGCCAGCATGACCATTGTCCACCGCATCAACCTCGCTTTGATTGCCCTGCCCGTGGCCGCCCGTACCGCGGTGCGCCACTTTCTGGGCTCTTCCAAGCCATCAGAGTACCTTGACCTCAAGTCGGCCATCATTGTGGCCGTTATCCGCGCCCTGACCATGCCGCAGAAGCCCCCACTGTCGTCTCTGCCGTTTCTTGGGTCGAGCTTCAGCAAGTCTGCGTCTGACGCGCACTCCACCAGCCTGAGCATCTCAGACACCCAGCGTTTGCTGAATAGGGACCCGGGTGTGTCTGGCCCGCTCTGGGTCAGCAAATACACAGCACCCGGTGGAGCCAACGCTGCCGAAAACAAGGATATCAGCGATGCATTGGCCGAGGTGGTCAAGCGCCTGTACGCAGAAGAGGGCGAGGGTCGCAGCGGCAAGGCGTTCCCGGACATCAAGTGGCCCGAGGTCGCTCCCGTGGAGGCGGAGTGGACCGGCCACCGCACCGGTGCCAGAGAGGGGGCAACTCTGCCCACGTACACCGATGAACCTGAGCGGTACGATGCCCTCATGAGCCATGTCACGGCGCCGCAGCCGACAACTGTCCTCTACCTGCACGGTGGTGCCATGTACCTGCTGGACCCGGCAACGCACCGGCATGCAACGCACCGGCTTGCCCGCAAAATCGGCGGTCGGTGCTACTCCGTGCGGTACCGCCTGGCACCTGCGAGCGCCTTCCCTACGCAGATCCTGGACGCTCTTGTCTCATACATGACGCTGCTGTACCCGCCACCAGGGGCTTTCCACGAGCCGGTGCTTTCCAAACACATTGTGTTTGCCGGCGATAGGTGAGACGCAACTCCCTTATTACTGATGACTGCTCTCCACTAACATTCCTTCATAGTGCCGGTGGAAACCTCTGTTTGGCACTGACGCGCGTGCTGCTTGAGTTCCAAAAGCACAACACCCGCATCATGTGGCATGGCACAAAGCGTCAAGTGCCCCTGCCGGCTGGTGTGTCACTCAACTCGCCCTGGACCGATATCAGCAGCAGCTCGCCGTCATGGCAGCCCGCGCCCGAGTCCGGTCGTGCGGACTTTGACTATCTGCCACCGATGTCCGTGCCGAATGCTGACGCACTGAACCGGCCGCCGTGCGAGATCTGGCCCGCCAAGCCGCCGCGTCGTTTCCTTTACACCGAGACGGGTCTGATCACACACCCACTCATTTCCATGTTGACAAGCGACCCCGAGGGCTGGGCCGGGGCGCCGCCCATGTACGTCTGCGTTGGCTGGGAGATGCTCAAGGACGAGGTGTGTTTCTTCACGGTGACGCGGCTCTACAATGGCGGCAAGGGGGCGAAGTCGGTCACATTCGAAGAGTACGAGGCAATGCCTCACTGCTTTGCGTTGGTCCTCGGGCACACTGCGGGAGCAAAGCGGTGTTACGATGGGTGGGCTGGCTTCATCCGTCGGGCCGTGGAGGAGCCTGCGTCGCTGACGACGTCGACATTCACTTGCATAAAGGCGAAGACGCTGGAGGAGTCGCCCATTGTGCCTGACGCGTTGGTCCCCTACACAGACGCTAAGATCAAGGCTGTGATGGCGGAGAAGCTGTCGAAGCTGTAGCTTTATAGATTATGAATACAGTGTATTATTATGGGAGTCTAAGGCGCTACTGAAAAGATGTCATGTGTGTATATGAAGGCTGGTCAACGACCAATTGGAAAAAAAAAAAAAAGAAAGAAAAACAGAACAGAACAAGTACACCCGCCAAAAAAAAGGGGGGGGGGGCACAGCTCAATTTCGGTGGTAAACACACTCACCGAGCTTCCAGACCTCGTCGATGTGCAGACGCGTGCTAACAACGCCCACAGCGCCAGCCGCCGCGGCTGCCGAGGCCGCCATGGGTGTGCTCGGCGTGTCCAGGACCTCCTCGGCCGTCAGGACAACCAAGTCGGCATCCGCCCCGGGCTCCAGCGAGCCCTTGATGCCCTCCAGGCCCAGCATGGCGGCCGGGGTGGCGGTGACGGTGCGGATGGCCTGCGGGATGGTGGCGCCGGTCCAGTTGATAAAGTTCTCGACGCACTCGATGAGCGTGATGGTGCTGCCGGCAATGGTGGTAGTGTTCTCCAGCAGGAGGACGCGGCCGTTCTTGACGAGCTTGACCTCGCTGTCGCCGTTGGTCCAGCTGTAGGGCCCGTCGGGGCAGCCGACCATGTGCATGGCGTCGGTGACGAGGATGAAGCCGGCCGGGTAGGCGTTGTAGGCGATCTTGACGGTCGTGGGGTGGAGGTGGTTGCCGTCGGCGATGATGCCAAAGTAGGGGCGCTTGGAGGGCGCGATGAGGCTGCCGCTGCCGTCACCAGAACCAGAAGAAGACGCTCGCTCATCAACACGCAGCAAGGGTGTCTCGCCCAGGACGCCAAAGATGCCGGGGTTGCGGTGGTGCAGGGGCCGCATGGCGTTGAAGAGGTGCGTGATCATGGTAGCGCCGTGGCCGATAGCGGCGGCGGCCTGCTCGTAGGTGGCCTCGGAGTGGCCAATGGAGCACACGATGCCGCGGCGCACGAGCTCCGGGAACACGACGTCGGCCATGCGGCCAATCTCGGGCGCCGCCGTGATCATCTTGACGACGAGCGGCCGCCGCTGCGTCGTGTCGCTGTCGCCGTCGCCGTCAGTGCCGCCCAGGTTGTCGGTGCCGTACATGTCCAGGACATCCTGCACGGTGGTGGCCTCGCGGAAGACGCGCGTGTTATGGACGCCGTTCTTGGTCGGGTTCAGAAAGGGCCCCTCGACGTGCGCGCCCAGCGACTCGGCGCCGTCGCGCGCAGCACCGCGCGCGGGCGCCAGGTACGGCAGCACCTTGTGGTAGAGCTCGCTGGTCTGGCTCGTGACGGTGGGCACGTAGGACGTGACGCCGGTCTCGACGAGCTTCTTGTTGAGCGCCTGCAGCTCGCAGCGGTAGCGGGCATTTTCAGAGGTGCCCTCATCACCATAAAGTGTGGAGAAATTGAAGCCAAAGGCGCCGTTGAGCTGGCAGTCGATGAGCCCCGGGGCGACGATGCGGCCGCCGAGGTCGACGGTGCGGTCGGGCAGCACATGGTCGTCGTAGAAGGCGGCCTGGCTGCGGACGATCTTTCCGCTGACGGCGCTGACCCAGAGGTCCTGCCAGACAAGGTCGTTGCCACGGACGAGGCGGCAGTTGGTGAGCTTGGTGATGCCGCGGGTGCCGGGGGCCGTGGGCGAGGAGGGGGTGGTGGTGATGGGCGGCGCGGGCGGCAGGGCCGTGATGAGCGAAGGCATGCCGGGCAGTCAGTGTGCGTTGGCCATGAAGCAGTTACAGACAGACGAGTTGTGGTGTGAGTAGAGAGGGAGGTTGTCTGCGGTGGCCACGCGAGATCAAGAGACTGCGTCAACGGAGGCAGGGACCGAGATAACGCTATATAGACCATTTCGTAGTTTCCACTACTTGTACACAGACTACTACTTGGTATAGATATAATAAGGCTATCGATTGTTCCATCCGCAACCTGGTCTTGTTCTTTCCCAATCTAGCGCATCGACTCCGAACGCGGCTGCCGTTAGTCCATCCCTTTACACGCCACATTTCAAGTGGGAGGCAAGAGTCACAAACTATATTATCATATTATTGCCGCACTTTCTTTATGAGGACAGGAGATGAAAATGGAAGCTGCTACCGGGTTAAGTACTCGTAAGTGCAAGCTCTGGCGGCAACATGCTGTTCGCCGTCTTCGCTCATGCCGTGCATCTCGAGAAGAACACAGTGCATGCCACCGTATATCGGATGTCGCACATGCCAACTATCACGATGCTGTCGGCAGTCTGACGTAACGAGGTTGAAAAACGCAAGACGAAAAAGAGTAGACCGAAAAATAAGTAGACGAAGAATATTAGAACAAAAAACTCTTGCGGATTGGCACGTAGTACGATATCTTAGACTCGCACGAATCTCCCACATCGCTCGCTTTGCCATGTAACGTTGCCGGTGCGCGTACACGGCCTGCACTGTGCATAGCGCATTCCCACCGTTTCGTCTCCGTTTCCCCCACCTCCCGTTCCACCGTTTTGCAAGTTTGACTGATTTTCCACCTTGCGGTTTCCTCCCGGTTTTAGCGCTGGTCCGGGGGCGCCACACTGTATTATGCACGACCCTCAAATCAGTGCATCTTGTATCAGGCTCCGTCGAGAAGCGGGCCAATCACAGAC
Source organism: Ophiostoma ips (assembly GCA_019925475.1). Taxonomy (NCBI): domain Eukaryota; kingdom Fungi; phylum Ascomycota; class Sordariomycetes; order Ophiostomatales; family Ophiostomataceae; genus Ophiostoma; species Ophiostoma ips. The sequence continues at coordinate 171,646 of JADHKN010000048.1, read as the reverse complement.
CCGCCCCCAACGTCAACCGTCAACTCTCTAGGCCGCCCGTCCTCCACATGCCACATCCCCCCTCCACATCTTCTCACCACCTTGCTTTCTGACCTTGTTCCCATTAACCAGCCCGAACGTCACATACACACACTACGGAGTACTCGTCTCCAAGCAAACCCGCAAGGCTCCGTAACAGAACCGGCGACTTGTTATTGTTACTTTGCACTAGTCTCTTTCTTTCTTTCTTTCTTTCTTTTTTTTCTTTTTTCCTTTCAGCTCAGCTTCGGCCTCATCTCAGCTTCTGGCTGTTGGCCCCTCGGTCCTTTTTCTACCGGCAAACGCTTTGCCACAAACGTGGCTTGTGGCCGTTATTTTGGGGCCCTTGTCCGTGTCGTCATCCAACAGCCAACTACGGGCTTGGCGATCGCTCAGAGACCCCTGGACGAGCATTCTATGAAGGGTCTTTTGTTGCATCTCAGCAACTTACGCTTCCGGCGCTCTCTGCGCTCTCAGAGCTCTTTGATTCGTCGATCCTGACCTTTACTGCTTTCTCCATTGATCACGACCTTCTTGCTGATCTCTAATACGCCATGCCGAGCAGCAGCCGTATGTCCTGGTAACAAGCGCCGCTGCTACGAACCAGCCTCGACAACGTTCCATCCCGGGCTGCACGACGGACGGACAGCGCTGCGGCAGGACAAGGACACCTCCCCAGGTTCCTGCGAGTACTCAATACTCTGTAGGCTGGCCAGCGCAGCAGCAGCCAAGTCAGCCCACCGCCTCTGCACCTCCAGCTGGCTCGGCTGGCTCAGCTGACTCCTGGCTCTGGTTCCTGGCTCCTGGCTCCAGGCTCAGCTCCGCACATTGTCCAGACGCAGCTCCTCCCCGGCCCGCACTACGAGTACGCCTTGGTCTCTTGTGTGCATTAGTTCCACGCCCCGTCGATAATCATCTTACGGAGTACACATAGCCCGCCATGTCTAGCCATCTAGACGGTGATTTAGATCCACTATGGCAGGATCTGGACTGGTAGGTCTGGTCTGACGTGCTTTGCTTTTTGGTTCTGCGTTTTCTATTCTTATTTCATTTTTTATTTTTTATTTTTATTTGTTCATCTTCTAATTTTTCTCTTTTTGACTATTTCATCGTATACGAGTACAAGCATACCTCACAAGACCAGCCTGCTAACGGTCTAGGGCCATCGGCCAGATGCTCATCATGGGCTGGGATGGCACCGAAGTCACACCCCAGATTCGCCATCTTATTGAGGAGCACCACCTAGGTTCCATCCTGCTGACTGCCAAGAACCTAAAGTGTAAGCCCTTGCCGTCTTTGTCTCTTTGTTTTGATCTACTCTCGCCCGATTCTGACACTACCACCAGCTGCCCATGAGACGGCACAGCTCGTCCAGGAGCTCCAGACCATTGCCCATAATGCCGGCCACCCCCAGCCTCTGCTGATCGCCCTGGACCAGGAGAACGGCGGCGTCAACAGTCTGTTTGACGAGGACTACATCTGCCAGTTCCCCAGCGCCATGGGCATTGCTGCGGCGGGCACCCCCGACCTGGCCTATGCCATCGCCAAGGCCACGGCCACCGAGATCTCGGCCTGCGGCGTCAACATGATCCTCGGCCCCGTCCTCGATGTCCTCACCAACGCCCGGTATCAGCCACTGGGTGTGCGCGCCACGAGCGACGACCCCCAGGAGGTCTCCCAGTACGGCATCGCCGCCATGAAGGGCTACAAGGACGCGGGCGTCTCGACGTGTGGCAAGCACTTTCCGTCGTACGGCAACCTCGACTTTCTCGGCTCCAGTCTCGACATCCCCATCATCACCCAGACCCTGGAAGAGCTGAGTCTGAGCGCGATTGTGCCCTTTCGCAATGCCATTGCGACCGGCCAGCTCGATGCCATGTTTGTCGGTGGCTGTGGCATCGCCAACCCGTCCATGAACGTCAGCCACGCCTGCTTGTCCAACCAGGTTGTCGAAGACCTCTTGCGCAACGAGCTCGGCTTCCGCGGTGTGGCCATCTCCGAGTGTCTGGAGATGGAGGCGCTGTACCACGAGATCGGCGTCAAGGGCGGCACTGTCATGGCGGTCGAGGCGGGCTGCGACATTGTCATGCTGTGCCGTGCCTACGACGTGCAGCTGGAGGCCATTGCCGGCCTCAAGCTCGGCTGTTCCAACGGCAACCTGACGCGCGAGCGCATCTTCACGTCGCTGCGCCGTGTGCTGCAGATCAAGTCCAAGTGCACATCGTGGGCCAAGGCCCTCAACCCGCCCGGCATTTCGCTGCTCTCCAAGATCCACCCGTCGCACCTGATGCTGTCGCGCAAGACGTACGACGACTCGATTACGGTCATGCGGGACCACGACCGGCTGCTGCCACTGTCACGGTCGATGCACCAGCACGAGGAGCTGCTGCTGCTGACACCGCTCGTCAAACCGCTGCCTGCATCGTCTGCAACGAAATCACTTGAGGCCAGGCCGGTCCATCCTCCGTCATCGACGCCGGCGAGTGCGGCAGCGGCGGCGGCGGCGGCAAGCGGAGTGGGTTCTGCGGGGGGCAGCGCGGGTTCCGGAGGCGATGCAGGTGGTGGTAGTGGTGGTGGTGGTGGTGGTGGGCCGCCGGGTGCTACACCATCCGACGCGTCGCGGACGTCGCTGCACGACAGCTGGACCCACCGCGATCTCAGCGCGATCATGAGCGGCGAGGGGGTGTTCCGCAGCCTGGGCCGGTCGCTTGCGCGAGCGCGGCACGCCAAGCTGCTGCACACGTCTTACACGGCCAACGGCGTGCGGCCGGTGCACGAGAACCTGATCCACCGCGCGTCGACGATCATCATTGTGACGGCGGACGCAAACCGCAACCTGTACCAGGCGGGCTTTACGAAGCACGTGGCCATGATGTGCTCGATGCAGCGCGCCAGCGGCCAGAACAAGTCGCTGATTGTGGTGGCCGTGAGCTCGCCGTACGATTTCGCCATGGACAAGACCATTGGCACGTACGTGTGCACGTTTGACTTTACCGAGATGGCCATGAGCGCGCTGGTGCGGGCGCTGTTTGGCGAGTCGCAGCCCACAGGCACGCTGCCGGGCACGCTGCGCAAGAGCAAAAAAGTGTCCAAGTCGCGGCGCAACTGGCTCGTCGAAACATACAACCGCGACCGCGACGGCCGCGGCCTCGACGAGCTGCTCAAGGCGATTGCGCGGTCGAGCGGGCCGCACTTGCAATACCTGCGGAGCGCCACGGCGTCGTCGTTTGAACTGGCAGCGGCCCTGGCCGCCGGTGGTGGTGGTGGTGGAGATGGAGCGAGCAGCATAATGGAAGAGTCGCATCTCGTGGTGAGCAACAGCAGCACGCAGGCGCTGTACGGCTTCTGTGCGACATACTACATCAAGAGCACGGGCACGGGCATCCTGGCGGGCCTGTTTGTCGACCCGGCCAAGCGCAACCTGTCGGTGGGCCGGTCGCTGCACCGCGCGGCGCTGCGGCTGCTGCTTCAGAAGCCGGGCATCACCAAGATCCAGCTGGGCTCCTGCTTCCCGGGCGTCTTCCCGGGCATCCCGATGCTGGACGACAACGGCAGCAGCAGTGCTGGCAGTACGGGGAACACGCCGACGGCCAACGGTGGTGGTGGTGGTGGTGGTACAGGAGTAGCAACTTCGGCAGCTTCAGCAACTGCAGCAACCTCCGGCCCTGGCAGCTCGACGTCCGGGGCGGCGGCAACGGGATCGAACCTGCGCTCGTGGTTCGTGCGCAACGGCTGGGAGGTGGCGTTCCCGCGCCGCATCACCAACATGGGCATCCACGACCTGGCCCGGTGGTCGCCGCCCGAGGGCCTGACGCGGCACCTGGTCAACGCCGGCATCAGCTTCGACCTGATCCAAGGCCCTGCGATGGCCGACAGCGTGCTGGGCCACGTCACGGCGCTCGCGAACCCCGAGGTCGTGGCGCTGTACCGGTTTGCGCTGGGCCAGGACAGCAAGTCGTGCGCTGTCGTGCGTGCCAAGCTGGCAGGCGGTGGCGGCGGCGGCGGCAGCAGCATCAGCAAGCCCGACGAAGAGCCAGACGCAGACGACGACGCCCTGCTGGGCACGGTCGTGGTGTGCAGTCCGGGAAGCCTGCTGTCGACGTACCTGCCGGTGCTGAGTCCTCCTCTTCGCGGTCCTGCCACATCGTCAGTAGCAGCAGCAGCAGCCCACGCCGAGGAGGCCACAGGCGGCATCGTGGCACCGGTTGTCGCCAGCACGACGTCGCCGCCGGCGTCGCTGATCCTGCAGGGTCTGGCGCTGATGGCGGTGCGGCAGAACAAGAGCCACCGGGCGGCGCGCAGCGTGCTGAGCTGGGTGGCTGACGATGCGTACGAGGCGCTGCTGTCGATGCAGTTTGAGGTGCTGCAGGCGTTTGACGAGGCGACGAACACGCCGGAGAATGTGTGTTAGTCACCGAGCTTTCTTTTTTTCCTACTAAGCTAACAGTGCAGTGGTCCAACCTGGGGGTCTAATGTCGTGATGTTTGCTTGATTAGCAGACTTCGATTTTTTTTTCTTATATCACTTTTCTTTTTGGCTATTTCTTCTATCTACTCTTTTTCATTTACTATTTACTATTTACTATTTACTGTTCCATTCCTTTCTTATATATCTGTTTGATTTCCTTGCTTGTTTTCTTTTTTATTTATTTTCTTCTTCTCTCGAGTCAAAGTGGTTTTGAATATTTCTTTTATTTTTTATCCCCCAGATTTACCAGCCTCATGTCATTTTTTGATTTTTCTTTCTTATCTACTCCTGTCTCTTTTTGCCGATGAACCTCCTTGGTCATGGAATTGCTCTTTCTTTTGCCCTCCCGAGTCCCCTGATTATGAACTGCACGCAGTCATGCGGCACCGCTAAGCGCGCGTCGTGCAATGTGGCATCTTTGTCGGATCTCTCCCAATGGACTTGTTCTCCTGGGCCATGCTGCACAGTGGATAGTAGAAGCTCCCGGGAAACAACGTTCTCCGAATCCCATCATCGAATGATCATCCCGATGCCACGGTCATGTCGTAGTCAGGAGGCAGTTGCGCGGGTCCGCGTTGCGTTCCCCCTACCGCCCCTTTTTTATTTTTTATTTAATATCCGTGCCCGACTACGAGTATTCTCTCATTTCTTTCTAATCTGGGGGCGGCTGTGTCCGTGTTTACGACGTACTCGTACTCCATACTCCGTGCTGGTGGCATCCCAACTATGACCTCCGTTTCAGATCTCGGAGGATTTCCGCTTCGGTTCCCGTCTCGTCTATCGATCCCTTCCGACCGTCTACCAGCGGAGTGGTCTGCCGGCCAATAGGTCTTGTCCCGGGCGTTTCAACGTCGAATAAAGCCATAAAGCAAATAGGGGAGTCGCTCGCCGACGAACTCATAATAATAAATGAATAATAAATACTGTGCTACACTGTGGTAGGCGCTGCACTAATTCTACTAACGGTCAGCTTAAGCTTATTTCTCTAACGGAGTACACTATGGGGTAAATCGAAACGGACGTCCCCAACATGGCCCAAGACAGACGGGACAGACTGACAGAGGCACAAAGGAAGCAGCCGACGGCACAGTGTCTCGGGCCATTTCTTTTCTTAGGTCGGTCTCTCACTTCCCTAATAGTATGATCTGCACTCTTTTGACTGAATCTCTACAATTGCTCCTGCCGTACGAGTATCCCCTCCCTTGCACAGCCCGGCGCATTTTTCAGCCTGTGGATACTTAATTCTTCAGCGGTCCACGAGTATTGCTCGTAATAGTGTGGCTGCTCTGACTGTGCCTGCTGTGTGGCTCACGCTCGCGCCGTCCCTTGAACCCTGGCTGGTCTTGCCCGTTTTTTTTTTTTTTTTTTTTTGCGTTCCTTCCTATCTCGTCGGCCCTCCTCCGGTCAGTCTTTCCTCCATGATGGCCATCTAGGTACTATTTTGTTGAATTTGTAAATTTCGTTACGTATTGCACTGGGTGGCTCTTTCCTGTTTATTGTTCTTATGGTCCATCGCCCTTTCCTCCGCCGCTTGTTATTTGGGGAAGTCATACCCCAGCAAATTATCGTACCCATACAGATTCGACGGTCCTCTCCCCCCCTTGCCCTTGACCTCTCTTCCCCTCCCTTTTCACTTCTCCCTTTTTGTTTCTCCTTTCTTGATCTGTTCTCCGCCTTCAAATCGAACCTTTGTCTCGCCGTTGCCCAAGCACAACCCCCCCCTAAGACGTTCCCAATAACGGCCAACCCACGCTACGCCCTCGCCTGGTTCTCCTCGGGGTTTGGTCCTATTGTCTGCCTTCGGGGTTTGACCGCCCGAGGAACTCCTCATACTCCGTACGGAGTACATGCCTGCATTCTTCGTCGGCTTGTTACCCTTTCTGGCATCATATGCGACGTGCGCGCCGGTCTTCACCACGTTTGCAGCAGGCGGCTGGCTAGCCCTTAGCTTTGCCTCTGCTCTCCATCTGACGTTCTTCTGACGTTCTGCCTTGGAGATCGATCTCTTTTTTTTTTTTTTTTTTTTGTTTTGCGACATCCAGCAGACCAGTCGGCACCCGTCAAATAGGGCCACTCGAGAAACATGCGATATTAATTGACAAGCGACAAGCGACAAGGCAAGAACGACCCAAAAAGGCAAATTAGTGCCGGCGCGCACAAGGCGACGGCTATCTCTTCTCCTCCCGAAACATTGCTGGAGAGTGCGACACTACGAGACACGCGGCGCTTGCGAGACCCAAGCTCTGCACTCGTTGCAGATCTGTAAAAAGTGCGGGCTGAAGGGTACCTCGGTCTCTCACTGTCTCTTGCTCTCTCTCGTTCTCTCTCTCTCACACACTCTCACCCTCTCTCCCCTCCAACACTGGACCAAGCTCTGGCATTAAGTCGGCCGCTCCGCCAAGGGACCACTACAAGAAAGACGGCTCTGATACGGACTGCATAATCAACGCGACAGGACCTGGAACTCACACCGGTCCCCCCCCACTGCGTGTCACCCAGCAATCGCTCTCTTCCTGGGATCACCCTCTTTTTGCCGTGCGCCTCGTCCCTCCCTATCTTTTTATCCGCAGCCTGCTCGTGCTTTTTCGACTTGTCGTCTCATCCCAACTCTCTCCGTCCTTTGCGACCATACGGACAATTACGTTTTTTTTTACGACTTTACGACTGTCCCGCTCGGGCTAAAACTATTTCTTTTCTTTTAACGAAATTCAGAACTGCGACCACCCTCTCGCGCTCATCGTTCCCTCAGCACGCACGCCGCCGTTTCGCAGCCTCACTCACCCCCGACATGCCCAAATGGCATACAACACACTCTCAACCCTCTCGGTGACCGGTGGCCCGGGCCCCGACACGCTTGGCGTCGGCGTCGGCATGGGCCATCCGGGCAACGCCGGCCTCGGCTTGGATCAGTTTGACCAGGACATTCCTTATGACGAGACACTTCTGTAGGTTCTTCATTTACTTGATTACTTGAGTGTTTTCTGCTTTTCTGCCAGTCGCTGTCGCAGCATCTAACGTAGCCCCCCCTCCCCCACAGTGACAATGTCAACGGCCTATCTCTCCCGTTCAACGCATCATACGACTTTGAGACCTTTTCCACGTCATTTGAGGATCCCTTCACCTACAACGGCGCAGCCGCCAGCCGCGCCTACAGTATGCCGCAACACAGCTCCGAGGGGTTTCATGAAACCTTATCGCCGCAGGAGGAGCTTGATAACAAACTATTGGGCTTCTCCACGTCCATTGTCTCAGCCGCCGTGGTGGACGAGAGCGGGCAGCTGACAGAGCCGACCATGTCCGCCGAGCTCTTTGGCATGTTCTTCTTGGCCGAAGATGTCTACTCGACCGAAAACACGGCCCGACCGCTCGAACTCACCTGCTATCGTCGCAACCTGTGGTGGTGCTCCGGTCAGCTCACCCTGCCACGTCAGGTTACCCACATTGTCACCGAGGGCCGGAAAATACCCGTCCTCGAACTAGCTGCCTCGATCACCGCCAAGGAGAGTATCGAGGGTAAGGCCACGGAGATCATCTGCATCCCATGGAAGAGCAACGCGGCCGCCAACGCAAGTGGCGTAGCCACTGGTGCAGGGACGGCGGCGGCAGCAGCAGCAGCCGCCGCCGCGACACAGAGCGAGGACGTCAAAGCGGCTGGGTCGCCGCCCAATGTGCTCATCGACCTCGCCAACGGCCAGGAGCTGGACAACGGCCGCGTGTCTGTGCCCGTGTCCTGGAAGCGTCTGCAGTTCAAGCACGCGACCGCCAACAACGGACGGCGCAAGGGCCAGCAGCAGCACTACGTTGTGCAGATCAACCTGCTCGGCCGCATCCAACCCGGCAGCGGTCTCAGCAACGTTATTTCTGCCGATATGGTTAAGGCTGGCACGGTGGCAGCCCCCACCTCCTCCGACAACGGTGGCGAGTGGGTCAAGATTGCGGAGCTGCAGTCGGGCCCTGTCATCGTGCGCGGCCGGAGCCCCCGCAATTTTGTAAGTCGTCGCGACGTGCCCCTCACCGGCAGCAGTGCTATTGTGGACAAGGGCAAGATGCTACAGCAGCAGCAGCAGCATCAGCAGCATCAGAAACAGCAACAACAGCAACAGCAACAGCAACAGCAACAACAACAGCAGCAGCAAATGCAAAATCACCACATATCCCAAAGTGGTCTGGACATGACAGCCATGCACCCGCTGAACAGGTCAAACAGCAGCAGCATCGACATGACGCACAACTTCCCTCGCTACAGCCTAATGAGCGGCCTGCAGCAGCCGCAACAAAACGAGTGGACGCAGCCGTATGCACATCCCCAACAGAACCCACACCCGGCAAAGAAGATGGCGCTCTCACCAAACCAGCCCCGGCCGCCTGTGCCGACATGGGACACGAGCCCGCCCAAGGTTCAAAAACCGGCACCGGTGCCGTCACAGCAGCCACAGCAGCAGCCACAGCAGCAGCAGCCGAAACAGAAATACCAGTACATCCAGCAGCAGCAGACGAAGCAGCAGAAGCAGCAGTCGCGCCCAACCAGCATGGCTATGCCGCTCACCCTATCAGAAGACGAGCGCAGCCCGCCCAACCGGCTCAGCAGCGAACGCTTGTCCAACAGCCCGCCATTCTCCAACGTGGTGGTCAGCCATGGCAGTGGCAGCGCAAACGGCGGCGGCGGAAGCGGCGGTGCTTCGCTTACTGTGCCGTCGACCGCGTCGTCCTCCACGGTGTCTGGGGGCGCGGGGACGGCCAGCACCTTGGCGGCCAAGCACCAGAGCGACGCCTTTGAGAACGGCGAGCTGCTCTACGAGTACTTTCCCCTTAGCTTGGACGATTGGTGAGTCTTTTATAGCAACTCCTGTGTCTTTTCAATTGTATGATTCTAACCGGCCAGGATGCCGCCAGTGGACGCCATCTACCGGCCACACGTGGTGCACCACACCGTCGTGCCGCCCGAGGTCAAGGCGCAGCAAATGCGCAGCAAATCAAAGCGATATTTTTCTGCCGATTGATGTTTTTTTTTTTTTTTTTTTTTTTTTTCTGTTCTGTTGTTTGGTTGTTTAGATATACCCTGTATTTCTCGGTGATTTTCTGGCGTTTGTGTGGTCTGGTTAGTGCTGCAATATCACGATGTTTGGGGCTGGGTCCTGTTTATTTATGTACGACCGGATACAGAGCTTTCGTATAACCTTTTATATTTGTGTCTTTTTTTCTCTTGGCTTTCAATTCGGCGGTATTTTTGATCACAGCATATATACCTGCATTTGTTTTTGTTTGAGTAATTAATGGCAATTCAATCCGCTGCACAACTTTGTGGGATTTATCTCTGACAGAATTACATGTGATTAAATTCAATAGCCGTCTTGTTTACTTTTTATTTTACCATGTTTTGATTCTAAAAGGAAACACGATCTTATATAATGATGCAATAAGCAAAATAAAGCAGAATGCAACAAGTTGACGCATGAAACAAGTTTCTCTCGCTTTTTCTGCAAGAAAATAATAAACACCCGCAGCCAGTCATCAACATAAAAAAATCAACAAGACAAAAACATAACAGCATCACCCGAGTAAAAACAGCCAATCATGTACTGATGCGCTGCTGCTGCTGCTCGGGCGTCGGCGTCAGGCGCCGCCGGTAGACGGGCACGCCCAGCGGCGCCATGCCGGCAACACTGCCCGACGCCGTGGGGATACGGTCGCCCATGCGGTCGGGCACGAGGTCGAGCTCCGACTCAATGGACGCGATCGAGGCCACGGAGGGCCGGCGGGCGGCGGCGGCGTCGGCGGCGGCCATGTTGGGCGACAAGCTGCCGTTCTTGACGGAGCCGGGCTCGCCGGCCTCGAGCGTCTTGGCCAGGCCGACGGGGGCGGGGGCGCTGGCGACGGTGGGCGAGGCGTCGGGCGTGTCGGGGGCGCCGTGGACGACGACAACCGTGGGCTTAGCAGAAGTAGCAGAAGCAGCGTCGGTACGAACGCGCAGGCGTGTGGGCAGGGCCTGGTCAAAGCCCTGGGTACGGGCGACGAGCTCAATGGACTTGAAGTACTTGACCGTCTTGACGCGCAGCTCGAGCGTGGCGTCCTCGTCGCACACGACCATGGGGTGGGGGTGCAGCTGCAGGCTGGACAGGGTCCACATGTGGTTGACGCCCTCCTCGATGCACTTTTGCAGGGCCAGGGCCTTGCGCGGGCCCAGCACAATGGCGACGACCTCGCGCGCGTCGAGCACGGTCTGCACGCCGACGGTCAGGGCGCAGCGCGGCACGGCGTCAATGTCGCCGCCGAAAAAACGGCTGTTGACGCGGATCGTGTCGTAGGCGAGCGTCTTGACGCGCGTGCGGCTCGTGAGCGACGACCCGGGCTCGTTGAAGGCAATGTGGCCGTCCTCGCCGATGCCGGCCAGGAACAAATCGATGCCGCCGCAGTCGCGGATGGCCTGCTCGTAGCGCGCGCACTCGGCCTCGAGGTCGGGGGCGTTGCCGTTGAGCAGGTGGACGTTTTCGGGGCGGACGTCGACGTGGGCGAAGAAATTGGTCCACATAAAGGTGTGGTAGGACTCGGGGTGGTCGCGCGGCAGGCCGACGTACTCGTCCATGTTGAAGGTGACGACGTGGACAAAGGAGACGCGGCGCTGGCGGAAGGCGTCGACGAGGCGCTTGTAGACGCCGAGGGGCGAGGAGCCGGTGGGCAGGCCGAGGACAAAGGGGTGGTCGGCGGTGGGCTGGAAGGTGCGGATGCGGTCGACAATGTAGTTGGCGACAAAGGCCGAGGCCTGGTCGGGGTCGTCGCGGATGATGAGACGCATGATGGTGGTGTGGTGGTGTGGTGTGTGGTGGTGATAGTTGGACAAGAGTAAGAGAGAGATGGAGGTTGGAGATGGAGGTTAGAGATGGAGATTATAGACTTGAAGAAGAAGAAGAGAAGAAGAAGTGGTATATTATGATGGTTGCCTGGGTATCTAGCTAAGGAAGGCACACAAGATGGAAGGAGAAAGAGGAAGAAGATGGCAAGAAGATGACAGAAGAAGACAGGAAGGAGAGAGGGGGAAAGGAATAGAAAGGGTGGAAATAGGAAACGGACAAAGGATAATAACGGCTGGATATATCTCGACAGGAGACATATATTTTGTACGAGTAGACTACCAGACTATTACTACCACTACCACGGCCAGACTACTAGGCAGACATAACAGGTTATCCCAAGGTGACGGGAGAACCGGAGACAAGGAAAGGAAGGGAAAGGAGCTAGATAAACAGAGAATATGATAAAATAACCCAAGTAAACAGAGACTAGAATAAAGGCAAAAAGTAAATAAGATCAAATGAAGGGAAAAAAGTCACCAGCTGTTGCAGCGTGATTTTTCTGTCACCAACCTAGGGCCGGTGACGGCGATGTCCCGGATGGCATGTCGTGGCAGTGACGTCGTAGATGCAGCGGGGATGACGGAGGCCACCGTGCGAACTACGACTACGCGTAGGAGGTTAGCAGGCCCCGATTACCGCCGTCGAGTGGCGAATCAGCTTGCACCGACATCCGGCACTTCCACCGGTTCGACGGGGGGTGAAGTGACTTGTATATGGTATGACGATGATGGACAAACAATGAAAGATATTGATGGAACGTTGATACACATTAGTTGTGCTTGTCAGTTGATTTATTCCTTTTTTGAAGTTCTGTCTAGAGTTTTTTTGTCTTGAATTTCTTCTCGTCTATATTTTTCAAGTTTTATTTACAACGCCTTTTCTTTTCATTTTTCCTTCTTCGCCTTCTGTTCCATTCTCGCCTGCTTTCTCTACTCCGTACGCTTCCTCGCAAACCGGGCCGGCTTCTACGTTACTTCTCTAGTATCTCTGTACGACGTTCCACTATCTCGGCACTCGACGGTCTTTCGTCCGGTGACCTGCAGCACGCTATTTGACACGTGACCGGCCAGAGAGGACCGGACTTTGCCGTGTGACGTTGTGTACCCGTATCGTACTCGCAAATGCTGCGTACGAGTACTATTGGGAACGTGCTAGATGACTAATATTTCACCATGAGCCTTCTCCGTACGTCGTAGATTAGATGTAACCAGCGACTCCATCGCCGTCTTCTGAGGCATATGAGTACGGGCACTCCGTACTCGCAGCTGTCGCTCGATAATCGCCAAGAGTGGGTCCGGCTGCCGCTTGAGAATAACCTTTGGAGATTCACGTGGGGCCGTCCCGTTCTGGCAAAGTGGATGCAGGCTCTGATTGGCCGGCTTGACCTTTTGGTTCTATTTTCACATAAGGCTGTAACGTTGCCTCGAACGGCACGGTCGCAAGCGCTAGCACTGTCTGTAGCCCCTGTAGCTTAGCACTAGCAGGCACTACTCCGTATCGGCTTCAGCACAGCTTTACCTTTCGACATATCCAGTCATCAGCTACCAGACTCTACACATCCTGCATCTCCTGCATTCTGACCATCAAATAACCATTATTAACCATCTTTAGCATCCCCGGCACCTCCTATTCCAGTACCCTGCAAAGGTTGCCGTGCTTTGTCGCTACCAGAAACGTTAATCGATCCAAGATCTGCTCTTTGCTGCCACGGATCGACGCGAGGCATGAACACGAGCAGTCCTCGCTGATATACTCATATTTATGAACGAGTCTGACTGAGAGAGGCGACCCGTTTAGCCAGTCTCAACCTTGTCCCGAACTCCCCGAGCCCCTGCGACATGCAATGCTACTTGTACCTGCATGCTGTGAGTCTTGATGTTCTGTAGGTTTGTTTGTTTGTGCACTGTCGTTGTCTCTATTCGTATTTGTACGATGGCCATCTGGCGGTGACCGTTTCGTATTGTTGTGTCTCGTGTTGGCCTCTGCAGATCGTGAGTTGAGCCTACAGCTTGCTTTGAGTTGCCCTGTTTGATTAGAGGTGATCAGTTGATAATGATTTTCATTCGATATTTTTTTTGTTTCTTCTTCAGTCACAAGCACTACCTGATCAGTTTATAGATCTTTTAATACGCTGTTACTATCCAGTCTTATTCGCATGACATTATTGTATTGTTTCTTATTCCTTTTCCATTTTACTCTGCCGCGATCAGTTTATTCATTACTCTACAGAATCAAACGTGGTGCTTATTATTCTATTTTCCCATATCCCTGTCGCCTATCAGAGCCCGCCTCGTTCTCGCACCTCCACTAGCTATTCTATTGTTACGCTCGCTGTTGGATCAACCAGGGTCAGCCACTTCCTGTCCTCCGCACGTTGACGTTGTATCTTGCCTGTCGTGTCTGTTTATTTTCTATTGCTCGGGTGTTCTTTTTCCTGGCGATTTTTTGCATGACTTTCTCTCTCTTCTTCTCTGCTTGACTCTGCTCCTCAACGCTCGAACAGACTGCCAAGCGACGGGGTCATCCTCGTCACAGTACCACCTTGCAGCCCCTCGACAGCCCTACCCTACCCCTACATCCCTACACCCCAACACGAGATACAGCGTCCTCGCATCGGCACTGATCCTCCATCTCAACGTTATCTCGTCGCTCACCACGCTCCATCAACCACTCCGCTTTCCTGTTCTTCTGTTCCTTTGTTCTTTACTTACTACTACTTTGTTTTTGTTTTCTTTATTAGTCTCCTATTCATCCTACCGTCCAGTCCATTGTGTCTCATCATTACCCTCTCCCTTTCTCTATTCCTCTATTCCTCTATTCCCTCCCCCCCCCCTCGCCTCCTACCACGGCAGTCCACAACACACGTTGACTCTGTCCTACAACACAAGCGTGTGTGCATGCAAGCTGAACTACCCTGCACCTACGTTTCGTGCCGAACACACGCATCCAATGACATCCTCCTAGACTTGTACGCCGCATTGTTTCCACGGCCACGTTTCTGCCGTGGTTCCCCGTTTGTGTGTGTGCCGTCTACTCCCTGTCCCCTGCTGTCCGTTTTGGAGTATATTTTTTCTTCTATTCTTCTCTCATACCGTCTTTTGTGGTTGATCATCCTATCGAGTATACCGAATATGACCTCGTGACATATCGTATATTCTCTTTTATTCTCATCTTGTTCTTGTTTGTCTTGTCACTCTTTCTCTCTCCCTCTCTCTCTCTCTCTCTCTCTCTCTGGTCTTCTCTTCCTCCTCCAATAAATGCCCACAGATATGGCGGGACTACGCGACGCTCTCATCGCCGCCCTCAAGTCCCTCCTCAAGGGCAAGACCTTTATCGAGGCCCTCATTGCCTTTTGGTTTCATCCGACATCATGCCAGAAGGACGGCCAGGACCAACAACAAGCAGCACAGACACCACAGACACAACAACCACCACCAGACAGACAACAACCACCACAACAACAACCACAAGAACAAAAACAACCACAACCAGGAGATGGGACCCTACGAGATCCAACAGCTGCCACAGCAACTGTCACACCCACATCCACATCATCGTCGTCTCATCACCTTCAGAGATCTCAAACAACCGCCACATCACCACTGCCCTCGCCAATACCACCATGCACATCGACGACAACGACGGCCGACTTTCTGCGCGAGGCCGAGCGGCTGCTGCTGCAGCCCGTCCAGGACGACGGCCTGCGGTGCCTGGTCGACGGGCTCAAGGCCCAGTTCCGCGACCGCCTGCTCAACAACCCCGCCTGCATGCTGCCGTCCTACATCCACCAGCTGCCCGCGGGCACCGAGCACGGCCGGTTTCTGTCGCTCGACGTGGGCGGCTCGACGCTGCGCGTGGCCCTGATCGAGCTGGGCGCGCAGGACGAACAGGGCACGCAGGACGAGCAGGGCGAGGAGACCGAGCGCGTCAAGATCCTGGACATGGAGTCCTTCAAGATCACGCCCGCGCTCAAGCAGCTGGCCGGCACCGACTTTTTCGACTGGATGGCCGCCCGCATTGTCGAGGTCGTGGACCGCTACCGCTCGGGCCGCCGCCGCCCTGCTGCCGGCGACGGCGACGGCGCCGTGCTGCCCATGGGCCTAGCCTGGAGCTTCCCCATTGAGCAGACGTCGCTGCGCGGCGGCCGCCTGCAGAGCATGGGCAAAGGGTTCCAGGCCGCCGACGACGCCCGCCTGGTCGGCCAGGACCTCGGCGACATCATCGAGCGCGCCTGCGCCGCCCGCGGGCTGGCCACGGCGCTGGCCGCCATCGTCAACGACTCGGCCGCTTGCCTGCTGGCGCAGACCTACGCGCGCCCGTCGACGCGCTTCGGCCTGATCTTGGGCACCGGCGTCAACCTGGCCGTGCACCTGCCTGTGGCCGCCGTCGGCCGCGCCAAGTTCGGCGCGCGGCCCCCCACTTGGTTCGCCGCTGCCAGCCACGTCATTGTCAACACGGAGCTCGGCATGTTTGGCCACGGCCTGCTGCCGGTCACGAGCTGGGACGCGCGCCTCAACGCGGCCCACCGCCGGCCCGACTTCCAGCCGCTCGAGCACATGGTCTCGGGCATGTACCTCGGCGAGGTGTGCCGCTACGCGCTGCTGGACGCTGCCGCCACGTGCGGGCTCTTTGGTGTCGGCAGTGGTGGCGCCATACCGCCATCGCTGCTCACACCCTACAGCCTGGACACCGAGACGCTGTCGCGCATGGAGGCCGACACGTCGGCGTCGCTGGCCACGGCGCGCGCCGTCTTTAGCGAGGCGCACCCCCCGATGTCGGCGCAGCATACCATCTCCGTCGAGGACGTGCGCGTCGTGCGCACGCTCGCGCAGTACATCTCGCAGCGGTCGGCCGCCCTGGTCGCGGCGTCGGTGTATGCGCTGTGGGCGCTCAAGGCAGATGCGGAGCGCGCGCTGGCCGAGGCGGGCGGGCCGGAGGATGCCGCCGCCGCCGCCGCCGCCGAGCTGGCCATCCTGCAGCACCACACCGTGGTGTCGTTCAACGGCTCCGTGATGGAGCGGTACCCGCTGTACCGCGAGACGTGCCAGGGGGTTCTCGACCGGCTGGTTGCGGGTGCTGGTGGTGCAGCCGGTACTATTGAGCTGGTGCCGGCCAAGGAGAGCTCGCTGATCGGAGCGGCTGTCGCCCTGTCGTGCCTGGATGCATGATTTAGGTTAATACGTCCTAACAGATGGTCGTATATTTTTTTGTATTTATTAATGGACGGTTATGCATTTCACGGATACGAGCAATCTACGTATGATAATGTGCCCGTAACTTTTGATTATCTTATGAAAAGTGAATAAAGTGAATAAAGTGAATAAAGTGAATAAAGTGAATAAAGTGAATAAAGTGAATAAAGTGAATAAAGTGAATAAAGTGAATAAAGTGAATATGTCATGCGGCTGCCTCGTTCTATTGCCGGGTGTCGATTAAGGCACGACAATGGGGTGTGGTAAAAGGGAAAAGCGGCAAGCGATCCCCGACTGAGCCCCCAGAAGGACTCAGACGGCATAACAACATGCTTGCAGAGTAGAGAGGCGATTGGCAGAGCAACATGTCTGCATCGACTTGGCTGTCCAAGAGAGACGAACACACGTATTGCGATTCTTCTTGCTGTCTGCCCTGGTGCACGATCGTGTGTCTTGCATATCTTTATAGCACCAAGGCGACCGTTGCATCGACTGCACGTTGTCGTCTGCAACCGTGCCGTCGATCAAGTACCCCCGTTCTGCTGCGATCCGTGCATGATAGTGGGATTTTACTCCAGCTCCTTTCCGGCAATGATGCATTCCTCCGCGGGGCGTAGGAGGCCCTGTACGATGCATGGAGACCCGCGGAATGAGGCCCAATGGACGCTCTTCGAAGTGATTTGCGGACAAGAAGGCAGAGAGGGCCGGCGACGATGCTCTCGCGCTCGGGTCGGCGGCCCGACAAGTGCCGGGCGAAGAAAGATAAGCGTGTTGTAGAACCAGGTTGCAGCATGCAAGCTCGCCTTGGGCAGCAGTGGAAGATCATCCCTCTCCTAGAGTTTTTCCTGCGATCCTGCACCCTCGATGACATGCCTTTGTCCTGGAGGCGCAATGTCTGTGCCTCATCAAACACCACGAGGGTGAGGGTGTACGCGCTAAACGCCACTTCTTGATGATCGCTTGCAAAGATCGGAATGGGCTAGGAGCTGCTCATAAGAGAATAATAACAACAGTTCCGACATACTATGCCATGCATTGATGTAGTACCGCCGGCAGTCTTGGCCTGGTCGACGACGGGCAATAAGAGTCATAAATGTCAAGTAGACGAGAAGTGTGGAATATCTGGTCCCCTTCGCCGCTAATATCCTGGCCACAAGATATCGGGCAAATTCGAGGGCACCGCGAGTTATTGTGTAGAGTCCAGAAAGTGTGCTGATACGCACCTTCCCAAACGTCCTCGGCAAAAGTCGGCAGCTTGCTGAACCCCCATACACGGACAACGAGGAAGCGTGTCCTAGTATCAAGAGTCGAAATATGTGCCAGCTGTGCAGCGATCTGAAAGCGCGAAGCACGAGTAAGTAGGAGTCCGACGGGTAGGAGTCATCGCGAAGACGCAATTTGCAGACATGTCCCGGCCAGGCTCGTGTAGCGGCGGGACTTGAGATACTTCTGCGAGTGGCTGCTCATGCATGGCAATGTGTAGTTCATCTAGAGATAACAGGGATTTTGTTAGGCTATCTGCGGGATTGTCCTTTGACGGGCAGGAGAAGTTTGAGCTTACCATCTTGATTCTGTTCTCGTAGCCAGTGGTTGATTTTGTCGACGCGCCTGACTTTTGTCGTGAGGGAAGAAGAAGAGTGTTGGTCTGAAATGGACGTATTGCCTCGTTGACGCCCGGCGTAAGAGACAGAATAGCACGGCTGCTTCGCCGTGTTGTCGTGCCATCTGCTGTAGTCGCCTAACAAAATAGGTGACGTTCGTATAAACTGACGTTTTGCCGTCAGCAACCAGCCCTGCGTTGGTTGGGTCTGGGCGGCTGGGATCAAAGTAACCGTTTCAGCTTCGGTAGATGGCACATAAACCATGAGAGCTCTTTTTTGTCATCTGGATGTGGGGTGAAGAATGTGTCCACGTAGAATCTCAGGCCAAGTTCCGGGAGGCAACCGAGGTAGAGGATTGGCCTGGCGTGCAGCATAATCAAGGCGGTCTGACAGGCGTTCCATAGTCTGGCGAAAAGATTGCTTGCGACATGTGCGGGTTGTGCGAGTGATGATGTTATGCGTAGGGACTTTCACGATGGATGGGGTGGACGAAAATACGAAAGAATGCACAAAGGTTCGTTGACATTGCGCACGCATGGTCAGCCATGGATGAATGAGAAGCGTCCAGTGTCGGTAGACGCCGGGATAACAGAGACGATTGGGGTATATCTGACGAGGGATGACAGCTTCCTCAAAATCAGGCACAACCTGTGTCGGTGTGTGTGATTTGTGTAAAGGTGCCATTTCGGCAATCCGCTCCACAGCTATTTGCTTGCATATGGGACCCGGGGTAGCGACAAGACCACGTAGGTCCTGGAGGGTGCATTGCGTGGTGGCACCGAAGGTTTGTGTAGTCGCTGTTTGTGATACTCCGACTCGACACTTGTGTGGATAGACTACGACGCGGCGAGAACGCGTTGTGGCCCTGCGCTGAAGCTCCGCGGCTGCCTCGTCCCGTTAGCAGCCTGGCCTGGTCCAAGAATAAGGCCTTGCGTCCACGTCTCGAGCGTGCCAGGCGATATGGCAACCAGCAAAGCTCCATTCGCGCAGCAGCGCCTCATCAATGACTGTCAGCCTTGTGCCGCCTTGGCACTCGAAGGCATAATTTGTCCCCGCTCGCCTTGATGACATGGAGCGGCGGGAGTTCCTTTGGCGATCTGAGCTCTGTTTCGGGCGTAGCTTTTTATAGGTGAACAAGGACGCAGCTCCGGACCCTGCTTGTAGAGGATCGTGGCCCATCGTGCTTTTGGATGCTGGTCATTTGTCCAGAAGGGATGTGACCTGTAATCGCAAGTCATGGCGGGCTTATAGCACTGTATGTTCCAGTACGCCCGCTGTGTGCAGTCGAGCACGAATGGTGCTTTCAGACGGGGATATCGAGTTCCCGGAGATGAAGAGAAAGAAGGAGGGAGGAGGGAGAGGGAGAGGGAGGGGGCTACTTATACCCCGAGGGAGCGCCTCTGACAGAGTGAATCACATGCAAACCACGACTGTCATCAAAGTGTCAGACAAAAGACAAACACGAGTGAATGAGAGACGACGACAGGAGGAGAGGAGGGAGAGGGAGAGGGACTGAAAACACTGCGATGACCACTCTGGCGTGAGTGCATTGCCATCTACTATTCACGGTGGATTTGCGAACAGGCATTCACTCTGCCATTTGCCAAGTTCAGCAGGCAGTCACTATACCACGGTGATGGATTAATGACTTCAGATGAATGACTATGAGTGACTTTGGATGAATGACTATGATTATATCAGTGACTTTGGATGAAATCATCGCCACGAGGCATACCAGACGATGACATGGTATGACATGGGATGACAGGTGTTGTTGGCGTTGGCTCACTGCACCATCATGTAGAGTGAATCCGCAGCACTTTCTTGGATTCACTTTGAATGTGCCAGGAATTAGCAGTGTTTGTTCGGGTGCTGGCTGCAGTGAAGTCAGACACAACGACCGCTTTCGTGAATGTCTTAAAACGGTGCAAATAGCGTATTTCCCATACTGATACCTATCTGCACTATAACACACGTGCAACAACTGCCGCACCTGCCTCCACGTGCGGAGAAGCACACAAACAGCCCTTCCGGTGTCCCGGGTCCTTCTCCGCGTCTCGGAATGACATAAGCCACGGCTGCGGGATCACAATGGCCCGACATCTGCTGCTGAGTAATCCATCTCCCTGCCTGCAAACTCGAGATGCGCGCAACTTCACTTTACCTCTACCCGTTTGCTGCTGGCATTCTTCGGCGACGTTCCATCGGTCCTACAACAGATTTCAAATCACGGCCCCCAGCCTTGCCTGCCAAGAACACGGCTTCTTCCCCATTCTCGGGACATAGTTAACGGCTAGCGTCGCAGCGGCCCCCCTTGTCGGCGTGGAGATTAATGTTTTTTTTTTTTTGGTTTTTTTTTTTTTTTTTTTTTTACTTTATCTAGATTATTTTCTATTTTTCACGTCGTTCCATTCTCCGTATTTGCTCCGTAGTCTTATTTCCAGGCCGCTATTGACG
This sequence comes from Ophiostoma ips, assembly GCA_019925475.1. Lineage (NCBI taxonomy): Eukaryota > Fungi > Ascomycota > Sordariomycetes > Ophiostomatales > Ophiostomataceae > Ophiostoma > Ophiostoma ips. The sequence continues at coordinate 151,060 of JADHKN010000048.1, read as the reverse complement.
TCCACCGGTGTTAACCGTCTTGGCGGAGTTAACTTCTCCTCTTCTAATTGTTTCCTTTCACCGTTTTGTTCTCTGTGTTTTCCATCTCCTCATCTCCAAGTCAGAATGGACGAGAAACAGGACCGGCAAGAGACTGCCGATACAGGACAGACCGCCTGTCTGCCCGGCGAGAAGAATGACACCGCCGCGAGCAGCGACGACAACACTACCAACACATCCGCCAACAATAACAATAGTGGCTCCGAGACCGCGTCCGTCGAGGACGACCTGCCGCCTGTGCGCATCCGCAGTGCCTCGCGCCACCGCAGCGAGGCCGACCTCGAGGCCAACACGAGCGTCGTCGACGAGGTGGCGCGCGTCGGCGGCGGCGGCGAGGACGAGCCCAAAGAGGACCCCTTTGAGGTCGCGTGGGACGGCGGCGACGCCGACCCGCTGTGCCCGCGCAGCATGTCCGTCGCGCGCAAGTGGCTCATTGTCTTTATCACCTGCTTCGGCTCGACGTGCGTCACGTGCGCCAGCTCCGAGTACACGTCGTCCTACACCGGCATGGACGCCGCCTTTGGCAACTCGCGCCTCGTCGCCACCCTGGGCCTGTCGACCTTTGTGCTCGGCATTGCGCTGGGCCCGGCCTGGAGCCCGCTCAGCGAGTTCTACGGCCGCCGGCCCATCTACCTCGGCAGCTTCGTGCTCTTCACCATCTGGCTCATCCCGTCCGCCGTCGCCACCAACATTGCCACCATGATCGTCGCCCGCTTCTTCCAGGGCTTCACCGGCAGCGCCTTCTTGTCCGTCGCCGGCGGCACCGTCGGCGACCTGTTCTCGCGCGAGGCCATGCAGGCGCCCATGGCGCTGTTCGCCACCGCGCCCTTTCTGGGCCCGTCCATCGGCCCGCTCATCGGCGGCTTCATCAACACCGACCCCCACAACTGGCGCTGGACGCACTACATGCTCATCATCTGGGCCGCCTGCCTGTTCCTGGCGCTGCTCCTGCTGGTCCCCGAGACCTACCACCCGGTGCTGCTGCAGAAAAAGGCGCGCCGCCTGCGCGCCGAGACCGGCGACGACCGCTGGCAGGCCCCGCTCGACAAGGCGCGCGCCAGCAGCAACCGGAGCGTCGCCGGCGCCATTGGCCACGCGCTGCTGCGGCCCTTTCAGCTGCTGCGCTACGAGCCCATGTGCCTCGCGCTCGACCTCTACTCGGCCATTGTGCTCGGTATTATCTATTTGTTTTTCGGCGCGTTCCCCTTGGTCTTTGAGGGCAACCACGGCTTCACCCTCGCGCAGACGGGCCTGTCCTTTTTGGGCATGTTTGTCGGCATGGCTGGCGCCGGCGCGTCGTTCCCCGTGTGGGCGCGCGTGCGCGCGCACCTGATGGCGCAGCGCCCGGGTCACCAGAGCGAGCCCGAGGACCGCCTGCCGTCGGTCATGGTGGGCGCCGTCTGCACGCCCGCGGGGCTGTTCTGGTTCGGCTGGACGTCGTACGCGTCGGTGCACTGGATCGTGCCCATCCTGGGGTCGGGCCTGTTTGCCGTGGGTGCGCTGCTGGCGTTCAGCGGCATCTTTACCTTTCTGGTCGACGCGTACCCGCTGTATGCGGCCAGCGCGCTCGCCGGCAACGCCTTTGTGCGCTGCACGTTTGCGGCGGCCTTTCCGCTGTTCGGTGTGCAAATGTACAAGGGCATCGGCGACCAGTGGGCGACGTCGGTGCTGGCGTTCATGGCCGTGGCCATGATGCCGTTTCCCTTTTTGTTCTTCAAGTACGGCAAGCGCCTGCGCGGCCGCAGCCGGTACGCTGTGGCCTAGGATGCGTGCGTCTGTCGGTACTCGATATGCACAATAGTATATAATAGAGTAATAGGAATATAGTATAGGAATATAGTGTAGTATGCATAGATTTATGGCGTCATACGTGCACAATGCCCAATACGCACGTCCCATTGTTATGCAGACAAACAAGGTATCCTGCAGATGTTGTGTAAGCGCAGGGCGGATGGCGGATCTTATGCTGCTTCTGCTTTGTGGTTATGCTTGAGAATGGTTTATGAATGCGTTGATGACACGATGCCCTGCTGATGACTGATGGCCGATGATGGCTGACCATGCTGTTTGTGCTACCACAGTGAAGAGGGGGGGGGCGTGTCTGTAGAGTCACAGTCGCACCACGCGGTGCGTCCCATCTCAGGTATTGCACAGGGCTCGAAATGAGACTATGCAGCGCTGGGATAGGGGAGTATACGAGGTGGATGCTGTGCGAGTGTGATTCGCATGCATCGTGATGATCACCATCACTATCATTTGCTATTTGCTATCTCTTCTTCTTTTTTCCCTCTCGGATGCTCTGGGGGGGGGGGGGGGACGCCAGGACGTGCTGGCAATGGGGGCGTACGAGAAGGATCACGCGGTCATTTTAGTCCCAACTTATCCGGCGTATGAGCGAGGGAGCAAGGATCAAGCGGGATGAAGCGATGTGCAAAAATAAATGCAAAAAAAAAAAAAGGTCGGCAACATCATGATACTTCCCCGGCTGCTACCCTGGAGCTTTTCTCGCTGTATTCTGTGCTGGTGCAGATGCATGATCTTTGTTCTAAATGGAGCAGGACTGTATAGACAAGAATCCTCGAAGCCCGCAACGAAGCAGACAGACACTCTGCCAGACATCGGAGAGAAAACAAGACACATACATGGGGGGAAGGGTGCGCCAACATGAGAGCATAACTGGCATGGTGCAGGCATCGAGCCTGTGTAATGCTATGCAGACCAGGTATGCAGCACAAGCTGCCGGATACAATGATGGGAACAGGAAAGTAAACAAATAGAGTAGAAAATAAAGTTGGAAAAAAAGAAAAAAAAAAAAGGAACCGTCAGTCCTCGCGCGCAGCCTGGATCGATCACAAAAATCGGTGTCATATTTTTATTTCCCTCTTGCACCAGTACCCTTTCTCTGTTGGTCTTGCTTGCGTGCTTGATCATGCATTGGTCCATCGTCCATCGTCCATCGTCCATCGTCCATCGTTCCATCTGACAGACGGTCCTCACGCTGGATGGCTTCGCTCGCTCCATGTCCGAAGCGCTTGCCGTTGCCTATTCCGGGCACGTCGCCCGCTCGCGTGTGCCCTCTCTCTCTCTCACCCCTCTCTTGCTGCATATATATTTCTGCATGTTTCTGTTGGCTCTGCACTCTGCAGGCTGCAGGTTGCAGGCCGCTGCAGGTCACTGCAGGCCTCCCTTGTGCCAAGGAGCAGGAGGGAGGGTGTGCTTGGGCAGCCATGGAGGACGGGGGGGGGAACGGACCATATGCCACTACGAGTAACCCAAGACGACATCTCCGGCCTGCCGGGGCTGGTCAATGTTTGTGTGGTAGCACAAGAAGGAATGCCAATAAGCCACTCGTAATGAATCTAACGAACATAGTCGTCTACACGGGACACACAACCCGCGCACGCCTGCGCCGTCACATCCCACAATCACATTTCTTGCATGAATGACATGGCATGGCGTGAGGATGGGAGCCAGTAGGATAATCGCGGGCAACACAATATGGCAAGAGGATGAGGATGAGAGTAGAATACAATTAACAAACTTGACACAGGATATGCATACAAGATGAATGTGAGATATTAGAACGGCTGAACTCGAGCTTGGACCAGATGAGACAAAAGATGACGATGGTCGTGTAAGTCGCGCTGACATAAGCAATACAGATGAGCTGAAAAAAGCGGAGAAGGACGTGCGTCTATTACGAGTATTTGCGAGCACGGAAGCTGCGGTACTGGCTACTTGGCCTCGCACATGGTGGAACGCGCGTCTGCACGTACAAGTGACAAGAATGGGGGAGGGGAGGGCTGTAGCGTATGGCAGCACAGGACGAATGGGGAAAGGGAGGAGAGTACGAGAAAAGAGGAAAGAGGAGAAGGGGGGAGGAGGAGGAGCGGGGACGAAGGGAAAGAGCGAGGGGACACGACGGAGCCGTTGCGGCAAGTCACTCCGTACCGCCTTCCCTGCAATAGCAGGACTCCGTAACATAGCAGGAGGTCGGCAAGAACCATGCGGCATCACAAATCACATCGGTAATTTTAGCGTTGCATTAGAAAGCACGGCAGCGCGCTCTGCAGAGGCGATGATGACTGTCAATCACAAGCCTGGAATATTACTGGTGCAGAAGAATATGTGCACGAGTGCTCGTTGTGAAGAAAAGAAAAGAAAGAAAAGAAAAGAAAAAAAATATGGGCAAATGGCAAAAAGGGCGCTGCAATGTGTCGTGAGGGAAAGAGCGACGTACTTCAATCGAGATCTCCATCCTCGCCCACTCTTGCTAGTTCCCACAGCGTCGCCATTGGGCTCCACTTAACGCCAAGCCCACGCGACCATTGTTTCTGTACTCCGTACAGTGCAGAGCTGTTTATGTCATCGTCTTGGCCTTGTGCCTTCCCTGTCTGATGCCAAATTAGTAATACGTGTATTTCCGTTGTTCCGTATTTTCTCTGCCAAAAAAAAGGGCATACATACGAGTAATATCAGTGTACTCACATTCTGCACTTTGGCTCATTCTGCTATTGTGTTTTATTGGGCGCGGCTTTGAGTGCCACTAACAGGCAAGATGCATAATGCACTAAGCCCCGGAAAACCCACCCCGAAGTCCCAGTCCGGCGGTCAGCAACGAGGCCGACGAGACGGACGGGACCGACGAGCAGACAGGCGAGGCCTCTGATTAGACAGGATGCGTGGCAGCCGTGAGCGTGAGCCGCGCAGAGTATCATCGGTCGTGCCAAAAACTCCCCAAAGCATCCAAACATCATGGGGACAAAAGCGAGCAGACGCCCCGGGGGGATAAGAGGGGGGACCCAGTGGCCGTCCGCGCCGTTGAAGGACAAAAGCTGCGCTTGCACTGCAGGCGGGACCCACTTGTGAATAAAAGTTAGTGGCACAAATAATGACGAAAAAGGGCTGGCCCATATTTTGCGATTTTTATTTTAAATCTTTTTAAATCGCGCCCCACCTCGCGCGACGGGCTGCGCATCCAGCGAATCGACAGCGACGACCGACGACTTTTTGCGTACCAGAACGACGACATCCGCTGCGACGACACCTGTTCTTGAGCGTTTTTGCGTGTGCGTTTTCCCCGGCTGCTGCTCTGCCTGACCAGTGTGTGCTGCTCTACCGTCTGACGGCATAATCAGAGCGCCTTTGACCGTCCCCAGGGCGGCTCAATCGAATTTCCTCTGCTCTCCTCCTTTCTCTCTCTTTTTTTCGACGACGACGACGACGACGACGCCGACGACGACGACGACAGCGACGACGACGAAGCTGCAGTTCTACTCGTCTGGACCTGCCTTGCGCCCGCCGTGACCACTCTCTGCGCCGTGGCCGCGCTTCACGTCTGACCGCCTCAGCCTCGACCTCGCTCGACACTCTCCACTCCACCTCAGCTCTCTTCCTTTGTCTTTCAAGTCTCTCTCTCTCTCTCTCTCTCTCTCTCTCTGTCCCTCCCTCCCTCCTTCTCGGCCACCTCGAACTCACTGCACGTCGCCGACCACTCCAAGATACACGCCTCTGCACGTCTGCCACACACACACACACACCCGCTCGTCTCAGCATTCGCCCTCCATCCCTGCCGCCGGCCTCTTGCACAACCACCCCCGGCCTCCAGCTCGGCCAACGACGAGCTCGACCCATTGCAGCGACTCTCTCTCTCTCTCTATCTTTATCTCCATCTACTCTTCCCCTCCTCCCTCCCGCTCTGCTATACGACGTCTCGTGCAACACGCCTTGATCCTTCTTGTGCGAGGACAGCCAGCGAATCGCCACTGGCCTGCCCTCCCCCCTCCCCTCCCCCCTTGTCCTCCTCGACTTGCCTGTCCTTGCTTGTACCCGTGCGCGTGCCTGTGCCTGTGCCTGTGCGCCCTGCCGCCGCACGCCGCCGGAGCTTTGTTGTCCTTTGTGTACACGAGTACTTGCTGTCTCATCTCACTTCTTTTGATCGGGACGACTCGAGTCAGTCGAGTACGTTTGAGTCCGCAAGAACGTCTCATCGTCACTGCTCAGCCTGCAAAGCCCTGTGCTCGTCTGCTCCGTGGGCTGTGGCTCGTGCTTGTGTTCTCCTTATCTTGCGCCGCGAGCGGAGGACCGCCGAAACGGGCCATCTAGCTCCAGAACAAAACCACACAAACCACTCGGACAACCACTCGGAAAGCCTTTTCCGCTGCCGCTGCTGCTGCTCCTACACGATAGCTCCAAACAAGCCCACGCACCAGGGTTGCAGGCGCAAAGGAGCGGGACCCAAGAAAGCTGGCCCTGCTGTGCTACTGTTGCGCGTTGCACCACATCAGACTTGGTCTGGTTTCTTCTCACCCCCCCCCCCCCCCCTCCCTCCTCTTCACTCTACTACCACTTCCCCACACCCCCCCCTGCCAGCTTGGTCTGTCACGCCTCTGCCATCACTTCAACTCCTCCTGTTCGCTCGGGGGAGGTCCTTGGGACCGCCCATTATAAATACCGCCGCTCTGCTCGGCCCTGACGCCCACAGTCCCTTCCGTCAAGATGTTGGGAGATATGGATACCACCGAAGGCGACGTCTCGGATGCCATGTCAGATAACGACTACGAAGACGTCACTCAGCTTCTTGAACAAGATCGACACGACCAAGACCACGACCACGATCACAGCAACGACCACGACCACGATCACGACAACGACCACGACCAGAGTCACGACGACACCGACAACACGGACAAGATGAACCACTCGGAGCTGTTCCAGACCGAGTCCGGTCCCAGTGGTGCCACTAACGGTGCAGGCGCTGCTGCTTCTGCTGCTGCCTCCACCTATGCCGGCTCTGTCACCGGTACCGCCGCTACTGCTTCTGCTGCTGGCGCCGCGGGTGAGCCCAAGAAGAAGTACGACCCCAAGGACCCGCTTAGGCCGCGCCGCAAAAAGGCCCGCCGGGCCTGCTTTGCCTGCCAGCGCGCCCACCTGACGTGCGGCGACGAGCGGCCGTGCCAGCGCTGCATCAAGCGCGGCCTCGCCGACGGCTGCCAAGACGGCGTTCGCAAAAAGGCCAAGTACCTGCACGATGCGCCCGCCGAGGCTCTGCGGCCAGTGCTCGGTCCCAACTACAATGCGCCCGCGTCGAGCACGTCGGGCCGGACCACGACTAACGGAAACGGCAACGGCAACGGCGGCGGCGGCGGCGGCGGCGGCGGCCACCGGCACCAGTCTAATGCCGGCTCCGACGTGTCGGCGAGTAACGTGACTACGTTCTTCTCGCAGTCGACGGCCCCGTCGTTTCCCGTCTTTACCAATGCACCCACACCCACGGGCACCTTGCCCGACAGCCTGGCCTTTGGCGGGCCGCAGTCGCCGGTGTCGCCGGGGTTCCCCCCCAACACCCACGACGGCCTTCCACTGGCCGGGCTGAGCGGTCTGTCGTCGTCGTCTGCGGCCGACATTGCCAGCTTCTCGCCGGCGCTGTTCGATCCAAGCAACCCGGCGCTCTTCAACTTCAACCTCGAAGGCATCAACTTTGGCAGCCAGTATGCCGCCATGGAGTTTGGCATGCTGGGCCACATGTCGAGCGGGGCCGGCGACGACCCCAACGACCCGACGTCCATCACGCAGCCGGGCGGCGGCAGTGGGCACAGCGGGTCGGGCGTGGGCGGTGGGTTCGGCTCAGCCGCCGCTGCCGCCGCCACCGACGTGTTTGGTGGCGTCAACCCGACCCTGTACGACGGTGGTGCGAGCGGGCTCTTGAACGACTTTATCAATCTCGACGCGTCCACCAACGGCTTCTACACGCAGGGCAACCTGCAGCACGGCCTGCCACACGCGTACGCCATTGCCGCGGCGCCGGCCAGTCTGCAGAGCCCGAGCACAGACAACAACAGTCCGCAGGCCACGGGCCACGGCTTTGAAGGCTCGCCGACCACGGCTTCCTATGCCGCTCCGGGCCTAGGTGCCAACGGCAGCGGTGGCGGCGGCCGGTCCTCGCTGTCGCAGACGCCGCTGCAGCACGCTCAATCCCTGCATCACCAGCAGCAGCAGCAACAACTTCACCAACAACAACACCAACACCAACAGCAGCAGCAGCAGCAAAAGGCCAAGTCGGCCGTGGCCAAGCTGCTGCCGCAGTCCATCCTGGGCAAGCGGCACCGCGACCCGTCGTCCATCTACGAGGCCGTCAAGGAGCCGTACATGTATGTGAACGGCTTCCATCGCCTGATTGCGCTGCTGCAGCGGCGGTTCCCGGCCGGCAAGATCCACCGCATTGCCAAGGCGCTGTCGAGCATCCGGCCGTCGTTTATCTCGTGCACGCGCACGCTGAACCGGCAAGACCTCGTGTTTATGGAAAAGTGTTTCCAGCGCACGCTCTTTGAGTACGAGGAATTCATGAGCCAGGTCTCCAGCCCCACGATTGTGCTGCGGCGCACGGGCGAGGTGGCCGCCGTCAACAAGGAGTTTGCCGCGCTGACCGGCTGGACCAAGGACGTGCTGCTGGGCAAGGAGCCCAACCTGAACATCAACACGGGCGTGTCGCCCAATGCGATGGCGCTGATGACTGGTGGTGGTGGTGGTGGTGGTGCGGACGACAGCCGCGGCGCCAGTATGGCCACGCCGCGCATGCGCGCACTCAATGCCGAGATTGCCAAGACGGCCGACGGCAAGCTGCAGCCGCTCTTCCTGGCCGAGCTCATGGACGACGACAACGTCATTGAGTTTTACGAGGATTTCGCGCAGCTCGCCTTTGGCGACAGCCGCGGCTCCGTCAACCGCAAGTGCCGGCTGCTCAAGTACCGCACGGGGGGCACGGGCGGCACGGGCAGCACGGCTGTCACGGGCGGCACCGGCGGCACCGGCGGGATGATGGACGCGTCGGCGTCGGCCGCAGCGTCGGCTGGCGACGACGCGGGCAACACGCAAACAACACCGTCCAAGCCGGGGGCCGGTGCGGCCACGGTCAGTCTCGGCGCGTCGGGCCCGGCGCGGCCGGCCAGCAGCATCCTGAGCAGCCGCGTGGCGCGAATCGACGGCGAGCACGGCATTGCCAAGATTGCGCGGGACGGCAAGCTGGAGTGTTCGTACTGCTGGCACATTCGGCGGGACACGTTTGATATACCCATGATGATTGTGATGAATGTGAGTTTCCTCGTCTCTCCTCTTTCTATATATAACTGACGATGTGCTAACCAACAGTTCCTGCCATGCTACTATCCCAACCAGGAGCCGCATCAGCTGGCTGTCTAGGCTGGCTGACGGCATCACTGAAAAGTTTTGTTTGTTTTGCATTATTTTGTTTTGGTTATGTTTTGACTGCGTTATGTTTATGCTTTACGTGTGATGCTTTCTTGCTGTTTATTGTTTATCTGAGTGGGCAGGCATTGGCGGAGTTCTTCTCCTGTATTGTTTTTTTTTTTTTTTTCTGTTCTTCTTTTATTTTTCTCTTCTTTTTTCTCTTCTTTTTTTCTCTTCTTTTTTTCTCTTTTTTTTCCCTTATCTTTCTTTTCCCCTTTTTTTGATTATTCTTCCATTATCATCTATATCTATTCCCATTAACGGTTCTCCGGCTCTTGGTTACTGTCTGCCGCTGGGATCCAGGCTGTTTTTACTGTCGTACCTACCGGCAGCGAGTTCTTATTCTTTATATTCCATTCTTATCATGCACTACCTATATTTCACCTGCTTGCAAGACACGTCTACTATATTTATTACCAGATACCTCTCTCCAAGCAATTGTCCGTGCTGCGATGCACAGAGTGGGTGAGACCGTGCCACGTAGATGGAACAGCACGGGTAGATCTAGATCAGTGACTCTCCCTCTGGGTTCACAGACGCATACCGCTCGGTGTTTCTCGTAGAATTAAAAAAATAAAAATAAAAAAAGGGAACACCAAAATCATGATGTACGAGTACAGCGGATGTCCCACTTTTTATGTAAGTTGCACGTGCCAGCATCACAGCTACACGTGACTATGACTACATCCCTCATTCTTGTCGCACGCATCATCTCAGCTCTCTGCTGCAGTCGGTGTGTACTCCGTATACAAAAACAAAGCACGCAAATTCCACCCTCTAAACGTCCAGCATGACGCGCCCTCTGATTGTGGGAGCCGATGCCGGTCCCGAGGCCCCTTTCCCCGTCCGCATGGAGGGGCCCATCATCAGCGGCTTCGGCCGCGGATCCAGAGAGGTATTTCTTTTCTGTCGATCTCTTTAAATTACATCTGTCTGACAAAAGTAGCTCGGCATTCCTACGGCCAACCTGCCGGTCGACGCCGCGGCCACGCCGTGGATCGCCGACTGCGAGTCCGGCGTCTACTTTGGCTGGGCCGTGCTCGAGGAGGCCCGCCCGGGCGAGGCCGCCGCCGCCGAGGCCAAGGGCATCATCGGCAACGGCACGTCCAAGCTGCCGGCGGCCGATAAGGTAAAGGTGAAGGTGCCCCCCGACGTCCTGCGCAAGCCGCTGCCCATGGTCATGTCCATTGGCTTCAACCCGTTCTACAAGAACGAGACGCGCACGGCCGAGGTGCACATCCTGCACGCCTTCTCCGACGATTTTTACGGCGCGCACCTGCGCCTCGCCATCCTGGGCTACATCCGGCCCGAGCTCAACTACGCGTCGCTCGAGGCGCTCGTGGCCGACATCAACCTGGACTGCGACGTGGCGCGCGGCTCGCTGGCGCGGCCGGCCTGGACGCCCACGACCGAGGGGGGGACCCTCGACGTGCCATGGCTTGTTCAGTAGTTTATTTTTTTTTCTTTTATTTTTACGATCCATGTCCAGTAGTTCCAACTATCCATAGAGCAATCTACACGTTAGAATCGTATTGTCGTTCTTATATACATGTTCTATCTCCTGAAAACCCCCCCTCAAAAGTTGGCCTTGCCCGTGTACCGCTCGTTCTGCACAATCTCAATCCAATAACCGTCCGGGTCCAGGATAAAGGCCACGTTCTTCATCCGGCCGTCCGTCAACCGCTTCTTCCACGTCACGCCCAGCGCGTCCAGGCGCGCACACGCCGCGTCAATGTCGTCCACCGTGACGCAGATGTGCCCAAACCCTTGCGGCGCCTTGTTGCCGTCGTGGTACCCGGCAAACGCCGCGTCCGTCTCCGTGCCGTGGTTCCACGTCAGCTCCAGCACGCCCTCGCGCAGCGAGTTGTCCTCGGCTGGCGGGCCACCGTACGCCAAAAAGAAATTGGTAAACTTGGCCGCGTCGTTGGGCGCCGTGCGCAGCAGCGTCATGCCCAGCGTCTCCTGGTAGAATTTGAGGGACACGGCCGGGTCGCGCACGCGGATCATGGAGTGGTTCATGCGGTACGTCGTGACGTCGGTCGTCGTGATGCCGGCCGTGGCGTCCAGCGGCTTCTGGCCAATCACCTCGACCCAGTAGCCGTCCGGGTCCAGCACAAAGGCGATCTCGCGCATGCGCCCGTCCGTCAGCTTCTTCTGGAACTTGTAGCCGGCGTCCTCGATGCGCTGGCAGGCCGCCTGGATGTGGTCGACGGAGATGCACGTGTGGCCGAAGCCGCGGTAGGGGTCCGTGTTGCCGTTGTTGATCTTGTAGTCCGGGTCGTTCTCGGTGCCGTAGTTGTGCGTCAGCTCAATGACGCCCTCGCGGTCAAACACGTCGTTGCCGGCCGACAGCGCCGACGGCGAGTCGTAGGCCAAGAAGTAGAGGTCGAACTTGGCCTCGGCGAACTCGAGCTTGCGGATGAGCTTGAGGCCGAGGAACTCGTAGAACTTGACAGACTCTTTGGGATCCTTGACACGGATCCTGGCAGGTTAGCGGGGGAGCAAAAAAAAGAGGGGAGAAACGAGTCAATGACAGGAACATACATGGTGTGGTTGAACTTGTAGGTGGAAATGTCCGTGGTTTTCGCCATGGTTGCGAGTGTCCGGAAGACGCCGAGGAACGCGGGGAGACGGGGTTGTGTTGGGGTCGGGGTGAACGATTGCGGTCGCAGTGGTCGCAGAGGTCGCAGAGGTCGGCAGAGAGGACGGAGCACGGCGGGAGCACACACGCGAAAGACGTTCATGGAGAGAGCGTGGATATACTCGTAAAAAGAGATGATGGGAGAAGAAGCAGAGAGAAGGATAATAGACTGCGGCAGTATGAGCGCCTACCCCACCCACCCCGAACCGCAACTGCTTAATTCGTCCGGTGGAGAACCATATTTGTCATTGTTTGCGGAGTGCCGTTTTAGGGTGTCGGAGGCTCCTACGAGTCGTCATAGCGGGGTTCGGCCATGGAGTACCGAGCTGACAAATCGGTGGAGATGTAGCGATCACGACGTATCATCGAGATGGCATCGAGATAATATCGAGAAATAACGCAAATCACAGCACCAAAGTCAAATAGTTTGCAGTAAATTCTCATAAATTTACAGTAAATCCAGAGTAAATCGCATACTGACATGAACAAATAAAAAACATAAAACCCTCCAACGCTAATGCTATTTTGCTGGCATACCAGCTAACAAAAAAACCTCCAGATCATCAATAATACTCCGGCAAAGAAGTATACGTCGGCATCGTGCTCGAGTTGCACGAAAACGTCCGCGACGACGCGTCCGCCGGCAGAATCCCCGCCGCCAGCCCCTTCTTGTACGACCACTGCGGCGCCGACTCCGTGTCCCACGTCCAGTACCACCAGCCCCAGCCGCGCTCAAAGGCATCCATCTGCGCCTCGGCAAACGTCAGCAAGAACGACTTGTACTCGTCCGAGTACGCCGACACGTCCGCGTTGGCCTGCGTGCACGAGCACGTCGAGTTCTGCGCCGGGCACTTGGGCGTCAGCGCGTTGAGCGACGCGTTGCCCACGTCGTACGTCCCCGTCCACCGGTTGCCGTTGCCCACGTTGCCCAGGTAGTTGGCGCAGTCCGTGTCGGCCTGCGACCACTCGGCCACAATCGTCGGCCCGAACCCCGTCGCCGTGTCCATGCTCTGCTCCGTCTGCGCCGTCCAGTCGCTGCACGCGTACTTGATCTTCTCCGCGTGCGTGTACACAATCTGGTCGTTGTTGAAGATCTCGTACTGGTGCACGTCCAGCGCCAGGTTGTACGAGTTGGGCTGGCCCTGCCACTTGTCCAGCCCGCAGAACCCGTCGCCAAACACAATCACCGTGCTGTTGGCCACGCCGTTCTTGCGGATCAGCGCCGCCGCCTGCTGCGTCCAGCTCATCACCGACGACACGCTCAGAAACGTCATCCGCGGCTCGTTGGCCAGCCCGTAGTGCGACAGCACGTTCTTGTACCGCGGCTGCGCGAAAAACTGCGACAGGCTGTCGTGCAGCTCCAGCGACCGCTGCACGTTGAGGTCGCCGTCCGTGCCGTTCATCCACCCAATCACCCCCTGCCGCCCGCTGTGGTTCCACCCGTTCTGGCTGCCCGGCAGCGCGTGCAGGTCCAGGTTGACCCGCAGCCCGTGCTTGCGCGCCCACTCGATCCCGCGCAGCAGGTACCGCCAGCTCGTCCGGAACACGTACGGGTCGTCGTCGTACACCGCCACCGCCCAGTACGAGTACGGGATGCGCACGTGATCCAGCCCGGCCGCCGCAATCTCCGCAAACGTGTCCTCCGTCACAAAGGTCGCGTAGTGGTTCTCCAGCGTCGACGCGCACTTGTCCGCGCCCAGGTACGCGCACAGCGTGTACTCGTCCTTGATGCCCAGGCTGCTCGCGTACCCGCTGAACAGCGACGGCGTGATGAACGGCTCCAGCGACAGCCACCCGCCCAGGTTGACGCCGCGCGCCGGCGTCGTGCCGTACGAGCCCCAGTCCTCGTTGAGCGCCTTGGTCTTGCTGTTGGCCGACTTGGAGTCGTCGTAGCTCGTGTTCAGGCCCATCACCGGCAAGCCGCCCACCGTCTCGTTGGTGTACGTCACGTTAAAGTCCACCACCGACACCCACTTGTACGGGTTGAGCCACGACGGCGCATCGATCGGCACCGTCGAGTTGATTCTGGGTGTTGTGGATGACGACGATGAGGACGAGTTCTTTTTGCCCTTCTTGCTGGCAACCGCCGCCACCACCGCAATTAGCAGGATGACCAGCGCCGCCCCGATCCCGCCAAACACCAGCATCTTCTTCTTGCGCGTCCACGGCTCCGACGGCTTGCGCGGCTTGCGGCCGTTTGCATAGTACAGGTTCTCCTTGGCGCGGTCCACGCTGTCGCGCGAGGTGCTGCTGGACATGCTGCTCTTCTCGCCCTTGCCGCCGCGCAGGTGGCCCATCCAGGCAAAGCCAAAGCCGCCCGCACTCTTTTCGGCGACTTCTTTCGGTGCTGCGGCTGCCTTCTGTCTGGCTGCCGGGGCGGCCGGCGTGCGCTTGGTCTTCATCCAGCTCAGGAGGCTGCTGCTGGTCGTGCTCTCGCTGTCGGCACCTGCTTTCGCCTTTGCTGGACGATCCCAAACACCGCGCGACCGGCCTTCCTCCAGCACGGCCCCGCTCGGTATCCGCCGGTCGCGCTGCCGCCTGTGCCGCCGGTCTGCCTCGCCGTCGGCCACAACACGGTCGTAGCCCGAGTCCGACTCGTCATCGTGCCCGCCGCCGCGCTGCAGCGATGTGTATTTGGTGCGTGAGTTGGACGGCCGGTGTGTTCGTTCTGGCCGCGTGCGCGGCGCCGTCTCGTGGTGGCGGCTGCTGCGGTGCCGTCGTCGGTCGCTCTCGTAATCGGTGCGGTCGTCGTCTGGCGGGTGTCGGGACCGTGTTCGGTCGCGGGGCTCTCGTGTCCGCTCTCTCGTGCGATCCCGCGTGCGCTCCCTCGTGCGCTCTCTCGTGCGCTCTCGTCGTCGCTCGCGGTCAGGCCGTGCGTGTCGTCGGCTAGCGACCGCCTCCTCTCCTTCCGAGTCCGTGTGTGCTTGTCGAGGCGTCGGGAGTGCCGCCTCGCGCTCTTCCCGCTCTCGCTCCTCCTCGCGCTGTCGTCGTGCCTCGCGCTCCTCGGCCTGTCGTCGGTCACGTCGCTCTCTCCGCTCACGGCGCTCCCTTCTTTCTCGTCGCCGTTCTCGTCTTTCTGTGTCATCGTCGTCGTCGTCGTCGTCGTCGTCATTGTCATTGCCATTCTCATTGTCATTATCCCGCCGGTGAGTGTCGCCCGCCACAGCCTGACCGCTGCTCAGGGCTGCCAGGGCTTCGGCAGACAGTGCATGTGAGCTGGTGCCGCGGTATTTTGTGCCCGTCGATTTTCGGTGGCCGCTGCGCTCACGGTGCCGCCTGCGCGACTCCCGCTCGTGCTCCGACATGTGTGTCGTTCTGGTGCTGTAGCTGTAGGTTGTGGAATGTGAAATGGAATGCCGGGGTATCGTAAAGGTGGCGGTAAAACGTCGACGTTGAGCTTTAGCTGCAGTTGTGCATTACGGTCGTAAAATGCCACACGTAAAATATCGTATTGTGCAGAAATATCAGGGAGAAAACGCCAAGAAATTGCATAGCCGTTTACAAACCCAGCTCTGTTGTACTGCATACATACACCGTACGATGTACCGCAGTCAGGGGTGGTGATTGTTTTTGCACATGAGTACGTAAGCGTTACCCCGGCAACGCGGCATCTGTACGGAGTCCTCCGTAGTACTAATAGTGCCCAGTCCAATTTCGGACTGCATCTCTAGTCGTAGGCGCTGTGCGTGTTCGCTGCAGCCTTGACCGCAAAAACAATGGAATCGAACAATTGAAAGAGATCAGACGATCGTAGATGAGCACAGCCGTGGGATGTGCATTTTTGTTCAAAGTCTCGACAATGAGTGATTATGTAATCATCGTGGCCGAAGCCAGCAACTATCAGTCAAACCTCATCAGCACGAGAAGCAATCCAGCCTGTCATTGTTTTCGCGTTCTCGAGATGTTTCTCGTAATGCATCGTTATCAATAACAGTCATAAACATGCCGTGTTTACTACTGGGCCGGCCCGCGATGCCCCGGGTGCTAGTCTCTGAGACCGTTACTCGATAGCACGGAGTACAGAGTACTCGTGTCGATCACATCACATGACGTAGTATTGCCATTATTATAGATCCTGCCTTGCATACTCCGTACGAGTACAATGCACATGCCTGCTGTCCGTCCGTAATTGCAGTGCAACGTGGGACAATCGCCGTGCTTCCAGCATTACCGTGCTATGCAAACGACACGCGATCTCACGGTCTGAGTGCCTTCTCTAAGTACGATGCTACTCTCAAAACGAGGTACTATTGAAAAGTGCAACATAAATCCAGCCTCTACGGAGTAAACTACCGCGTAGAACCATTGGAGTACTCATACACCAAACCTCCAACTCATACAGTGAGACTGGTCTCGCTGACAAAGCCCAGCTTCCCCAGAGTATGGCTTTAGCGCCGTGACGCCCCACTACATAGGCCCTGTAATCCCCAGAATACCCCGGCTTAAAGAGCCGGCTGCGCAGAGCCGACGCGAACCGCTCAGCTTGAGGAGGAGTGCTTTCCTATTCTGTGTTCTGTCTCTGACCTCCTCTTTCGTAATCCTTCTGACGTGTCTAAAATATTACTGTTTTTTCGTCGTTTTCTCTGACCTGCCACAGCATCATTGATATTCTGTCCGATTGCATTGCATTGTACTCTCGTGTCTGTCGCTTCCCCGGCTTTGCCATGTTGTCTGTGCACACGTCCCGCATGCTGCGGGCTACGAGCCGACCGTCGTTGCGGATAGTAGCATCACAGGTCCAACGCCTCGCAAACCCAGAGCTCTCTCTCCGGCCACCACACTGCAGCTACTCGTCCGCCGCTCCCAGTGCCCGCCTCAACGTCCCCATCGACTATGCCACGACGCCTCTGCTCGCACACACGGCCCGCGCCGCCCTCAGCAACCCCGAGCTGCCGCCATCCATTACGCGCGGTGGCGGCAGCAGTGGCAGCGGCAGCAGCGGAAGCGGCGGAGCCGGCCTCACAAAACGCATGAACCTCTACCAGGCCATCAACGACGCCATGTCGACGGCGCTTGCTGAGGACGAGTCCGTGTTGCTGTTTGGCGAGGACGTGGCGTTTGGCGGTGTGTTCCGGTGCTCCATGAACCTTAAAGACACCTACGGTGGCGAGCGCGTCTTCAACACGCCGCTCAGCGAGCAAGGGCTCATGGGCTTCGCCATCGGCCTGGCCGCCGAGGGCATGCGCCCCATTGCCGAGATCCAGTTTGCCGACTACGTGTACCCAGCCTTTGACCAGCTCGTCAACGAGGCCGCCCGCTTCCGCTACCGCGACGGCACCAACAAACGCCACGTCGGCGGCCTGACGGCCCGCATGCCCTGTGGCGCCGTCGGCCACGGCGCCATGTACCACTCGCAGTCGCCCGAGGCGCTGTTCACGCACATCCCCGGCCTGCGCGTGGTCATGCCGCGCTCGCCCATCCAGGCAAAGGGTTTGCTGCTGGCGGCCATCCGCTGCAACGACCCGGTCGTGTTCATGGAGCCCAAGGTGCTGTACCGCGCGGCCGTCGAGCAGGTGCCGGTCGACCCGTACGAGCTGCCGCTGTCCAAGGCCGAGGTGCTCAAGCCGGGCGCCGACGTGACCATTGTGTCGTATGGCCAGCCGCTGTATCTGTGTATGAATGCGATCCGGCACGCGGAGCAGGACCTCAAGGGCACGGGCAAGAACGGGCACTTCTCCGTCGAGCTGATCGACCTGCGCACTATCTACCCGTGGGACAAGGAGACGGTGCTGAGGAGTGTGCGCAAGACGGGGCGGTGCATTGTGGTGCACGAGTCCATGGTCAACCAGGGCGTGGGCGCCGAAGTGGCCGCGACGATCCAGGAGGACGCCGACACGTTTGTGCGGCTGGAGGCGCCGGTGAAGCGCGTGGCCGGCTGGAGCACGCACATGCCGCTTGCTTTTGAGAAGTTTGTGCTGCCGGATGTAGCAAGTAAGTTTTTTTCATCAAACTCTTTTCTCATTTTCCATGCTTTCTGATTTGATTTTCATTTCTTTTTTGCGTTTTTTTTTTGTTTTATTCTCCGTTCCATTTTATCCATATTCATCCAGCTGACCATCTAGGGATATATGACGCGATAAAGACAACAATGAGCTATTAGATACCAATCAACATGCGAATAAGCGGTTATTCTCTTTTTAATTTCTCTTCATTCTCTCTGTTCGCTGAAAAAGGCGTGTGTTGTCACTGTTGTACCGTCATTGTACCGTAGACGCCTGTATTAGGTAACTGTGGCAGAGCTCGGCTCCACCCGTCCTACGAGTACTCGCCGCAATAGGGGCTCCCCTCTGCCCCGCATCTACGTAGGAGCTTCTCTGGACAGCTCCGGGCCACCGTCGACACCGACACAACTCGTACCATAACGACAAGCTCCCCTCATCCTCTTCTAGCAGCCGAGTACACCATCCGAACTTTGCACACACACACACACACACACACAGCCATGCCCTCCGATACGGAAATCATCTCTGCGTTTGTCGCCGACGCACCACCCGGCGAGCTGTCGAATGTCGTCGCCGACATCGAGTCGCTGACGGGCAAGCCGATCGGCCTGGACGAGGCCTTTGCAAAGTACAACGAGGAGCAGTTCACGACGGTCCAGCTGCCGGGCGGCAGCGCAAAAGAGATTGCGATTGTGAGCGAGTGGTCGCGGCTGGGCGACGGCCGGTACTACGACCCGAGCTCGGCGACGAGCTTTGCGTACGACCACAAGACGCAAAAGGCGAGCGCCGCACAGTCGTATGCCGTGGAAGGCGAGCTTGTGTAAGTTTTTTTTACCCATTGTACCTCTGCACGTCAACGACTAACACCACCACCAGGCAGAGCATACTAAAGGCCCTGGGCATCTACGCCAAGGACCACTACGAGCGCCCGGCGTACGGCGTGTACCCCCTGGACGGCGAGCGCGTGGGCGTGCTGATCGTCAGCAACAAGTACAGCCCGCAGAACTTTTGGAACGGCCGCTGGCGGTCACGCTACATCTACGACCCGGCGAGCGGCGCCATCGAGGGCGCCATCCGCGTCGACGTGCACTACTACGAGGACGGCAACGTGCGGCTGCTGACGGACAAGCCGCAGACGGCGACAGCATCGGGCGCCAACGGCGTGGCCGTGGTGCGCGAGATTGCGGCGCTGGAAAAGGCGTACCAGGAGGAGCTCAACAAGAAGTTTTTGGCGCTCAGCGAGGGCGCGTTCAAGGGCCTGCGGCGGCAGCTGCCGGTGACGCGGCAAAAGATTGAGTGGGAAAAGGTGGCGAGCTACCGGCTGGGGCAGGACATTGGCGGCGGCGGGCGGAAATAGGTGGTGGTGGCGGCGGCGGCACAGCAGTGACGCATATGTTGGAAGGTGGCGGAGGGGGGGGGGGGGGGGGGGTGATGATGCCAGCTCGACGGCAGACAAAGCAGACAGCAAGTTAGCAGGACATACTAGACCACGATGAAGACGAGGCTGTTATTTTGTTTCTGGTTCTAAAGTCCTTTTGCACGTGGCCAACGGCAAGGATGTACCCGGCCGTGCTTATGTCATCTGGGGTGGCTGACTTCCGGTGCGGAACATTACACGGGCCATGATAAACATGTGGTTAACTGTAATAATTGTTTCGTCATTGGATAATGGAGTACTTCTACGAGAAAAAGAAGCCCAGGAAGTCGGACAATCCGATAACAACGGCGCGGATGGTCCGAGCACTAACATCCTCGTAGAACATCGTCGAAGCAGACAGTCGTTCTGCCTCAGACTTGGGACCGAGTTGTTGGATCATCTCATCTCGATATCCATGCCCCAAAGAGGAGTCGTTCACACACCCTTCGGCGTCGGTAGGTGCAGCGGCAGGTGTATCATATTAGCACGAGTACGAGTACACCGTGTGTGCTCCTCCGCTGGCCTCTGGGCTAGGCGTGGGGACTTGCCCTTTTCGACTATTTTTGCCGGGCAGACAGAGGACCGAAGGACAGGAAGGTACGAGTACTCGTACGACAAACAAGCAATGTGTGGCAGGTGCGAGTTACTCGTACAATGGCCGTAGATCCCAATCGAAAACAACTACCATGATTCGTACCGAGTTTGTTGGAGTTACGAGTGAGAGTATGAAAGGAATGAAAGAAAATGACAGCAGCGGGTTCACCATGTGCCGTACCCCTCGTCTGCCCAGCCGGCTCATTCCATGGCGCCGGATCGTTGTCTGCTGTTCGGCCACCTGTCTGCCGTACTTTTCTCCCGTTGTCTTTGCTAATCCAGAGGGTCCCGCTGCTAGCTCCGCTCGCGCTTTCCCTCTCGGCCAATCCTATCAGGCGGGTTTCTGCTTTTTTATTGCTTTTCTTCACAAAAAAAAGTAGCTTACCTGTTTCTTTCACCCGTTTCCTCCAAGCGGGTCCCACTGTACAACAGCGCAGCCTAGCCGCCTAGCCTCCCACCCTGTCCCAACATAATCCAAGGCCCGCCGGTCACGTACGGAGTACTCGTACGTCGTCAACTCCCACTGTAGAACCCTTCCCCCCCCTCCCCTTACCTCCCCTTTCGGGTTTAATGAATTAATTTTGCCACTGTATTTTAATACCCATTTGGGGAATTTAAAGTCCCATCCACACTGTAAATACTAATCTGGCCTGCAGCCGCCCCCCCTATCTTTTTTCCCCTTTCGCTATCTCTGTCTTTAGCTCTTCGGTCGTCTGGACTTTCCTTTAATTTTTCGCCCTTTCTCTCCGATCTTGTTTCGTTTCGTTTCTTCCCTTTCCCTTTTTCCCTACTACCTCACGATCTCTCCGATTCACGATCACCACATTTTGATCACTTTCGTCTGTCCGTCCTCACGCCCATAACGCCACCACACCAACTCTTTTCTACCTCCCATCACACCGCCAAAATGTCGGCCGAGTTCACCCTCCAGGATGTTGCTGAGCACAACACGCACAAGGACCTGTACATGGTCATCCACGACAAGGTCTACGACTGCACCAAGTTCATTGACGAGCACCCGTACGTACAGCCATTACAGACGGGGAAAGAGGAGGAAGGGAAAGAAGAAGAAGAATGGAGGGGCAAGGTGGCCTGCGTCCGTGCGAGCGCACATATACGACGTACGAGTATAATAGAAGAGAAGAGTACTAACACAGAACTAGTGGTGGCGAGGAGGTCCTGCTGGATGTAGGCGGCCAGGACGCGACGGAGGCGTTTGAGGATGTCGGCCACAGCGACGAGGCGCGCGAGACCCTGGCGCAGCTGCTTGTCGGCACGGTCAAGAGACAGGTGAGCATATGCGCATGGAGATGCACGCGCGCAGAAACCAACGTCCACCACAAGCAGACACAAGCTAACACATACCAACCAGCCTGGTGACCCCTCGCCGAGCGCAAAGACGGGCGCCGTCTCGCCACAGGCACAGACCGGCGACGCGGCTGGCCTGGGCCTCGTCTTTTACGCCGTGCTGGCCATTGGCGGCGCCGCGGCCTACTTTGCCTACCAGTACCTGCAGCAGCAGCAGCAGCTCCAGGCCTCGGCCTAAGTGTTTTTCTTCTTTTCTTTTTTTTCGTTTTCTAAGCTGCACACGACTGCTCTTGGGACGCCCTCCAATAAAACGACCAACGACTGGGACACAGGAAAGGCGGGATTGCCACAAAGGGGCGGGCGCACTGCGACGGGAGCATGGATATGACTTGACGGCGGCGGCCAACCCCGGCATGGGAGGGGCCGGATTGCAAAGCAAGAGGCCAAACTGATGAGCTGTTTGTTATTTAATTACGTTAATATCTGGGCCCATTGGCGTTTTTACTGCGACCATTACCTATTTTCTCAACCTGATGATCGAATAAGGAGTACAACTACGTGATTACTTGGCCTTTGCAACAAGAACATGTGTGACGATGCGGTCGCTGTCTGGCTCGGCGCATATCATCCAATGGAAAAGGCGGGGGCAAGCGGTGTCAGGCCGATTGGCGTTGGCATATGACACTGCGGAGAGAGAAGTGCGCGCAAAGACTCGGAAAGTGGGAGACAGCAGAAGACCGGCCGGCGTCTTGCGCGTTGGTATGAGTAAAGAGCGAGCAGCTGAAAACCAAGAGAGGAGGTACCTACGGAGTACGAGGACTGTGGAGAAGCGAGAGAGTGCGCGAGCGAGCGAGCAGATAAGGCGCCGAGGGAGGGGAAGTGCAGGTGAAAGAGGGGGAAGCGACAGGGTCGGCTCTGTCCATCGGGAGAGGGAGAGAGAGGGACTGGTTTGCGATCGACAGCCGCTTGGGGTAAAGGGGCACACGGCTAGAGGAAGAGGCAACTGGCCGAGCCAGTGTGCACTTGCATTGTTTTTTATGACATTTTTATGACATTTGTCCATTCTGCGAATGGCCAATTGGCCTGTTGGCCGTGAAGTGGTTGCACAGTCGGTCTGATGGATCCGGCTTTTGATCTCTCCTTCACTTTCTTCTTTTCTTCATTCTCTCTCTCTCTCTCTCGATCAGTTCTCATTCGCCTCGCCTCTTCTCGTTTCTTTCTTTCCGTCTTCTTGACACTCTCCAGCATCGTCTTCTCCTTGCTTAGTTACTGACAGCTATCGACCCAAGAATGGGGTCCCGTGGATGGGGAAGAATGGGGGAGGGTCACCCATGGGAACTGGAACGAACGAGCCTGACCAGACGCGGCGCCTCGCCGGCGTCCCATCTCTGCCCGCCAAAAGGATCGATTTGGGGGCCGTCGAGGGAACAAAAGTGATAAGATCTGCCGGTCAGGATCGCAGTGTCTTGTCGCATCCGGGTCACGTGTGTTGTCGATCGTGCGACGACGACGGCGGCGATGGCGATGATGAAGACGAGTACTGATGGGAAGCTTACAGTTCTCTATCCAGTGCGGCTACAGTCGTCTTCTGATGGATAGTCTATAGACTCACCGCGTGTCTTCATGGCATACGTGCGCGCGATCGCCGAGAACAGCTGGCCTCGGCGTTCTGTAGCTCTCGTCTCGGGCTCTCCCGCTCCGGCAACGTAAGTGGCCGGCCTCTTTGACGACGGCTATATGGCAGGATAAGTATTCTGGCCTCTCTCTCTCTCTCTCTCTCTCTCACGCACACACATGCGGCTGCTCTACCCAGCTTCCCTCTGGTCGGCCGTGCGCATGCTTCGGACGTGCTCGGCCAGGATGCGACGGTATATCTGCATGATCGGAGTGGATAAAGGCACATCCGTGCCGGCAGGTCCTTCATCCCGCACAGGGCTCGCACGATGCCACAGCGCCGCCGACGGGGGTGCACCTTGCTGTCACGTTGCTTCAGCTGGCCCGTCCACGGTGTCCATCCGGCATCACGGACACATGCCCTACCGGCGAGGGCGCTGTGCGGCCTGTGATGGCGGCATGCGCAGCGCAAGTGTAGTGTTTTGTCGAAACTACGACGGGAGCATCCGACTCTGAACACTTCACCTTTCACATCACCTATATACCGACATTTTCATGTTTTATGTGCCACCCCGGTTGAAGTGCTGATCATCCGCACACCATCACCGCCCGAGCTTGGCGATTGTCCAAAAAGCTCAGAGCAAATGCAACGGTTCCATCGGGTCAGTACGTGGCCTATCCTCGTTCCTGGCTTTCCCAGCAGATGCTGCGGTGCACGAGGCCGGTCTGTGGCCGCCGGGTAGCTGACATCCGTGATGGGCCTTCGTCCGTTCTTCCATCGTCCGCCATAGTTGCTTTGTGTACCGGTGGCCAGCCGGGGATATGTGCTTCTCGCCGCGGCCGCAAACCCTGCCACCATTGTACTCGTATGGCGGAGCTTCTTGTGCATGGTGCCGCCAAGAAGCATTGCCATCACGTAAAGTATGCGCCAACATGCAACGTGTTGTAGGAAGCCATTATGTATTATGAGCTCACCTTTGATGGAGCATAATATCATCCTGTTTTATTTGGCACGGCACGGCACGGCACAGCACTGCCGCAGTCTATATTGCTGCGGCAATTTTGTAGCATTATTTCAATGTGGTAAATTTTATTAGCAAGAACTGGAAGAAAAAAATCTTTTGAATTGTGTTTCCTCTTCCTTTTTTTTTTCAGAAAAAAGAAATAAAAAATAAAAAACGCACAATCAAAAATCAAAAATTAGAACTAAAATTAAAACTACACTGGTCCTTAACGATACAGCTCGCACCGTCTTCTCACCGCAATGACAGGATGCTGAATATGACATCCCGTACGGTGTCTCACTCTTCACATCGCGGCTGTTGTCCTCCGTCGCACGGCGATCCTCAACTGGTGTGGAATATCGTTTCATGAGACCGCCTTGGTGGTATTGAACCCCCCCCCTCCCCCCCCAGACAGGATGCTGTGGTGCTGCCATTGTCTTGATCTGTCTCTTGATCGAGAGCCATCGTACCAAGTCTGACTTGACTGTCTGACTATTATCTGACTGCCGATCGGTTTCAGTTCTTTCAGCTCTCCGCTCGTCTCTCCGGTCGAGTACCAGGCCGTGTGGCTGCGCTGGTCCGCTGGCTACGACGTACGGAGTACGTATCTTTTTGCTGCGCCTTCTGCATCTGTGTTTCACGTTGGGGGAGGGGGGGGGGGAGGGGAGGGGGTGCGAGAGAACGACGAGCAAGTCGTACGGAAAAGAAAAAGAGTCCTACGTATCGCAGTCGACGCATCTGCATCACCTGAATGCGGATATGATACAGGGGGGGCCTTGTGCCGGGGGAAGGGGGGGGGGGCAGTGAGTGTTGTACTCCGTATGCTTAAATCGACCCCATTTGGGTAAGTGCGTCCCTGGATAAACGCGACTAGCCTAAATGGTCCGGTCCCCCCCCCCCATCCACATCCATCGCGCATCACACATCATCCCAGGGTGACTTGTGACTGCCAGTACGCTACGGAGGTTAATGGGGGTGTATCTATTTTCAGTACAGTTGGTGGGACCCCCTGCAAGGGTCAAAGTTGTAATTTACGGCAGGTCCTGCAGTCGCTCGCTTCTTTTTCCTGCTTCCTTCTATTATCGTTCTATTCCTTCTCTGTGATTCTTTTTGGATTCTTTTTATTGTTCCTTGCCCTTTCCTGTTTGGGAACACCCCTGTCGTCTCCTCATTCCCCTCTTTCTCTTTCTCTCGTTCCTCTCCTTCCCTCCTTCCCTACGAGTACCTCCTTCCCTACCTTCCTTCCCACCTTCCCTCCTCTCTCCGTGTCCGTCCAACCCACCTTCCCTTTCCCCCTCTCTGTCCGTCTAACCCACCTTCCTGCAACGGACACACACACACACGCACCCACTTGACCCGGTTGCTTACTCGTAGTCGTGTCGTTCGTCATGTTGGCCTGATTGCATGAACGGGCAGACCGAGAGCAACAGTGCCTCGAACGACACTATGCCGGGTGAATGGACCTGCATTGCATGGGAAGGAATGGCTCCTTTTGCTTGCCACCTCTTTTGTTTTCTTTCTCTCTTCTTTTTATTTGGTCATAAACGGAGTACGAGTACGAGTACATAAACAACTACTGCCGGTAGGTGTCCAAGCGCGCTTCAAGCATGAAAGGTGTCAATGTCAATGCTGGACGCGAGCGCTTAACGCATGAACCAACAGTGAAGGAAGGATGAAAGAACAAGACGGAATAACAAGGAAATCAGGACGAACTACGAGTCTCCTCGCACACACAAACAAAGAACATCTCAAAGAACAGACGCATGGACGCGCACCCGCGGCGGGAGATCACTCGGTCGTGCGTCCCGGCTCTGGCCTTTTCGCTTACTGCTGCCCATTGCTCCTTGTCGATCGACGCCCTCTATGATAAGCGTACGGAGTACGGAGTACTCGTAGACAACTTGCCCCCCCCCCCCCCCCCAACAGAAACAGACCCCAGTGTCTGGCGAGTGCCGATCGTCGGCGGTCACAATGTCGTAAATGGGGAGCGCATCTAGGGTATCTAGTGTTCTGGTGCGCATCTACTCCGTAGAGCGTGTTCGGAACGTCTCTGGAAAAGCAGGCGCAAGTCGTGCCAAAAACAGCAGATTGGCCCGAGCAGGCACGAGTAGTCTGACACCATGCGACAACAAGAAGGATTGCTCCTCTCGTGAGGGCTTGCATATGCCGTCGCATTCGTACAGCCCAAGATAAGAAGACGAAGAAACATGGCCCCCCCTCCTCCCCTGCACCTTTAGCCTCTAGTGCGGGGGGTTGGGCCGCGAGAGGCAGGCCGTGTCGTCGCGCCCCCTTTTTCTTTCTTCTTGTTTGGGGGGGGAGGGGGGTGTTTTTCGTTATTTCCATCTGGAATCGTTTATCTACCGCGTATTCCCTTACTTCCAAGCTTTCCCTTTCCTTGCGTGTCGTCCTTCTTTGTGTACCCGTGGAAGCCTTCTGGAAGGAGTGGACTGGCCCCACATTGTGCCGTTGTGGACGAAGCTAGTTTGCTTGGGTGCTCAGCTACACGGCGCCAAATATATGTGCGGCGGAGTACGGAGTAAATACGTATCGCGCTCCGTACGAGTTACTCCGTATTTCGTACACACCTTTTGATACAACGGCCTAATAAGGCATGCGTGCACGGTGCCATTGAATGCACGGGTACGCCGATGCAGAACAAAGAAAATATGGGGGTGGACTATGGGACTATGACTATCTTTTTGCAACTCATTACATTTGTTTGGATCGACCACGGGCTAAGAGTACTGGTACTAAGAGTACGGGTACTCGTACTGAAGACTACTCGTACAGGCAGGCACGAGGAAGGCAAAAAATAGTTTGAGCACATACCAGACGGAGGAATGATAACGGAACGGTGCGACAAGGGCTGAAGCGCTTTGAAGGGGGAAGGGAGAGGGGGGAGTGAGATTGTGATGGCTGGAGAAGCGGTCAACAGGTTGCACATAGCACTAGACCATGCACGGTTAAGAGAGAGTGCCAACAAGCAAGACAACGACTAGAGAATCAAGAAAGTGACATGCGGGAAGGGAGAAAGGAAAGAAAAAAAAGGAAATGAAGGGGATGTGGAAATGAGGAAAGTCTTCTGGAAGCCTTCTGGAAGGGAAATCCTTCCATGGACCCATAATTGTCATCACCCCTGCTTATGCACCCCCCTCTTCTTTTTTGATCACAGCTGCTACTCCACCAACATCACACACGTCCAGCGAGAGCGCAGTCTTGGTAGAGGTGGGAGAAGGAGGAGGAGGGGGAGGTCAGAAATGAGGAAATCAAAAACAAGACGAACAAGACGATGATAGTACGGAGTAGATGACAAAACAATGACAAAATAAAAACAAAAGGAACTATTAGCAGGAACTATTAGCAGGAACTAAGCTGCACCAAAGCAAGGATGGACGGGCTACGGAAAGTGTATATTTTCCCGCTACGAGTATTATTCCGCCTGATTTATTATTCTACAGACCACGCTCCGTACGAGGGTATTCCACGATAGCACTGCGCTACAAAGAATCGTATGCCGTCACCCCTGTCGCCTCGTCCTCAGCCCCCCCTGATGCGGTGCAGTGAATTCCAAATAGAATGGAAACTGCTGCTATTGTGGTGGTGTGTAGGCCCAGTTTTTCCTTCGAGAAGGTCCATGGAACCCCTTGTCTCGCGTCTCTTCTGCCGCGTTTTTCTTCTTTTTCTTCCTTTTCTTCGTCTTCTACGAGTATTCCAGTTGCCCCATGGTCTGTGTTGTTATTCTAGCGCAAATACGAGTACTCGTACTCCGTACTCGTACGGAGTAGAGACGGTACGAGGATCACTGCGCGCGCGGGCTAGATCTTACGAATACAAGACATTCGAGTACCGCGTGATTCTTCATTTCTTTTGGGCAGGTTTAGTTTGGTACGAGTATGGTGTTATCATGCGCAGCTCTTGGTTCACAGACACTCCGTGTCTCGTTGTTTTCAGCTGGTGTGTATTTTAATTTGCACCTAATTGATAATTTTGTTTAGTGCATATTTGCTGCGTACTCGTATTTCTCTTCTTTATTCCCATGTCCGTATCGCTGGTCTCTTCCCGCCTGCTTTCAATTAATCTTTTCTTTGTCCTTTTGCTTGCCAGAATCCTCGTATATGTCGTACATGCTGCCTGAATCGTCTATGAGTACTCGTAACACAGAATATACTCGTAGTTGAGCGTGTTGTCTCATCTGGTCCGTTCCCGTTGAATGTTTCGTTTCTCCGCTGGCTTTTAGCGCTCCTCCGCTGTAATCTCAGCTATGGCAGCGATCTTGGCTATTATTCCAGCGCCTGCAGCGAGTTTAGTGACTAGTGGTTTAATTTAAATCGGCTGAGTGAGCAGCCACCGACCGTTCTTCAGGCCGCCACGCACGGTGTACGAGTACAACAAAAGCACCCAGCCAGAACCGTTTCAGATACGAGTGCTGTTCCGCTGGAGACTCTGCAGAAGTGCGCTAGAGCTGCATTTCCTTCTTTCTTTTTCTGTTGGATCATCCTTCCATTCTTCTAGAAGGATTGCGGCTTTGCTTCTCTCACCATTGATTGCACTTATCTACCCCTCTCATCTCTCATCTTTCTATTTTTATTTCTTGCATTCTGCACTCCGTGCTCACAGATAAAGAAAAAGTTAATATGAAATGTGATATCGCATTTTCTCTTGCTTTAGGTTATTTTTCGCGTCTTTTTGTCACGTCTTTGTTTTCCTGCACTTTATTTACACTCTAATAATTATTCCGTACCTTCCTTCCATTCTCATCGTGCTAGCTCTCAACGATACGAGTCTTTAAATAACCAATATCAGCCTCTACTATTTCATCATCTTCTGTTGTTCGGTATTCGACTGACGTTTCTACAGAGGACCAATGTCGTAACAGACGTCAGCGCCGCAAAGACCACCTTGCGGCCTGGCGCCGGCTTCTGTATCCCCAGCTAGGCTGGTCTGCTTGCCCACTACTTCTACTTTTGCCTGGTCATTATTTCGCATGTTTATTTGCGCTGGGCGTCGGGCGTCGGGTGCTGGGCGCTGGGCGCTGTACTCCGTACGCGTATTTTTATTTTTTATTTTTATCCCATTGTCGACTTCCCTGCTCCCCTGTTGTTTCAAGGGTACCTTTATTCCCACCAAGAGCTCCAAACACGAGGCAACAAGCCACCGGAGGAAAGAGCAACAGGGGATCAAGGACCAGGGGGGGACCAAGGGACCAATGGACCAGTGGACAGGGGGTTAGCCCACCCTGGTCGGGTTGTTCGTTGGAAGGTGCAACGTACGATTTGCACCCTGGCAGAAGAACAAGAAGAACAAAAGAAGAAGAAGAAGAAGCATGCGAAGAAGGAAACAAGAGCGTGCAAGTGGATGTCCAAGCGACTGTTCCGTAGTATCGAGTCGTGCGAATACGGAATCTGCTGGGCAGATGTCTATCATTTACCGAACTTCAGTGATGCCGTTTTCCCGGGAGATTTGTGTCTGGTGTTTTCTCTGTCTTTTTTTAAAAAAAAAAAATGTTAAAAATGTTCTTTATTTTTTGTCTTCTTCAAAAAAATCACAGCAACTCAACACTTCTTATCTACTCCGTACTCCTGAGCAACCCCTGCACTACACATCTTCCACTCGACCGCCTTGCCATCTACACTGCCCCGGTAACCCAAGACTGCGGCGCGCAGATCCCCAGTCCACCAGTTTTACAATGCATGTGGTGTTTTTCCACCGGCGTTTAGTCATCCGTGACGTTGCCTGTCCTGGCCTCTCGTTCACACCTCACAGCGACTTGTGCTCCGTACTCCGTACGAGTAGAGTACGAGTACCCGTACGTCGTACTTTTTTGCCCACGGTTCCTGACTAGCAGCCCGCGAGCGTGCATATTTCGCTATTTCGCATTGCCACAAGCAGAGCACGAGTGGCCGCGTGGTTTGTGCTTCTTGCGCGGATCTGTCCATCTGTCTGCCCAGAGCTCGCATGGTGCGTTCTTGCCGTTCATGCTTCTCTTTCTCTTTCTCTTTCCTGCATATACTCCGTATCGGCATCTCGCTCGGCGCGCGGATTCCTAAGCTGCTGAAGGCCTCATTTCCCATTTCTGCAAGAGACTTCGGCGTCCTTGCCATTGCTGTCCGTAGCGCAACCCCCTATCTGTTTGGACCACGCACCCCCCCCCCTTCCTTCCTTCCTCGCCCTACTACCGCAAGCCAACCATGTGATTTTATCGATTTTATCGACCTAGGCCATCCCTCTGTCGCTCCTTCCCCTTCCCACCCCAGAAAATCCATAATTCGTGCGGAAACAAAATAAATCGATAAATTGCCTTCTTTCTATCGTTTCTGCCCTCTGTCGTCTTTTTTTCTCTATTCCGTCTCGCTTTCCCCCCTCTCTTCTTTTTCTTTTTTATTAGTATTCTTTTCTTCTTATGCATATCACCTTTTAATCACGCTCCTTTGCTTGGGGTCCCGTCCGTTAATACCTGCTTTGCCCTCTCGCTGTTCTATTTTCTTTTTTTTCTCGTTTCTTTTTTTGGTCTTTTTTCCTCTCCTCTCTCTCTCTCCCCCCTCCTCTCGTATTATTCTATTCTTCAATCCTCTTCGTCTCCGAATTCTCCTATTGTCCTATTCCCATCTCCCTCGTCTTGCTCGACATCTGTGTCTCGTTGTTCGTTGTTGACCGTCGTCGTTGTCTCGCCGGTCAAACGTCCTCGCGTTTTTTTTTGTCTGACGCTACTTAGATAATCACCTCCCTCCTATTACTAGTAAGTGCCACGTCCGTGCCTGCCTGCCCTTTTGTCCTCTTGCCCTTTTCCCGCCTACCAGCCGCCTGGCGCTGGCGCTGCGACCCCCAAAACTCCGACCACACATTACGAAATCACAGCCGCAACCCGAAAACCACATCATCCCAACTTTTTGGTGACACGCAACGCAACGACTCGCAACACCGCGATCGCCAGCACCGCCGCGTCCCGCCAATCCACGCATGGACTCCGTCTCTCGTTCTCTTGCGCTATCATCGACGGGCTCTAGTCGCAGCCGCTGGATCCGTGCTCTCCCCATATTGATGCACCGCGTCATGGCCTAGCTAACCGACATAGCGCCCATCTTTGCTTCCCATCTCACCCCCCCCCCCCCCCCCTCCCCCTCCCTTCTGCATCTCTCCCTCTGCATCTGCATCTGCCTCTCTGCCCTCTCCACCCGCTCTCTGTCGTCTCATCTCGGCCATCTTGCCCAACGACTCGCACCCCCTCCCTCGCTGCTAGCTCCGTCGCTGCTCCACACGCATTTGACGCTCTTTCGCACGCCCTCTTTCTGATACTCTCCTACTTTGATACAGCGGTCTCTCCGGTCTGCTCGATCACGCACACTCCGCTTCCACTGTATTCCCGCTCTTCTTCTTCTTCTTCTTCTTCTTCACTACTACGCCCGCTCTCATATATATCTTCTTGTCCTCCACCCTCCTCCCACCAACTGTCGACTCGTACGATACTTTTCCATCATTACATCTACTTATATACCCTGACCACCCCCGGTCCCTTCTTGCTTCCTTTGTTCTACTCTTTCCTTTCCTCCCTCCCTTCCTCCCTTTCTTCCTCTCTCCCCCCCTCCTCCTCTCCTCCCCCTATACCACTATGAAATCACCGGCACCAGGCGAGGTCATGGGCATCGGCAACATGCTCAACGAAAAGGGCGGCCTCCTGCATCAGCAGGGCATGCCGCTTCCCGACATCAAGCGCGAGCAGCAGCAGCAGCACCACCACCACCACCACAACCAGCACAGCCAGCACCCGCAACAGGGCCAGTCTGCCCACCACAGCCACCAGCAACACCACTACTTGCCGCCCGTCTCGCTCCAACCCTACGCGCAACACCCCCTGGACCGCGCCGACTCGCCACACGGCTCTGAACACTCGCGCTTCTCGGCGCCACCCGGCTCCTTGAATGGCTCGCTCATGGGCTCGCCCACAGCCATGCACACTGCGCCGCTGCCCATCCCTGACCACACCAACAGCAGTGGCGGTCTGATCCTGCCCAGCCTGACCCCCAGCATGAACTCGATGAACTCCATGGGCGGCATGGGCATGAGCTCGATGAGCTCGATGGGCTCGATGAACTCGATGAACAACATGAACGGCATGAACGGCATCAACTCCATGAGCGGCATGGGCATGAGCGGCATGGGTATGAACAACATGAACAGCCTCGGCATGGGCAACATGAACAGCATGAGCAACATGAGCAGCATGAACATGGGCATGGGCGGCAGCATGCTCAACACCAGCATCCCCTACAGCAAGATCCCCATGGCCAGCGGCCAGCCCCCCAAGGCTTACCCGTGCTCTGTGTGCGGCAAGGGCTTTGCGCGCCGCAGTGACCTCGCGCGCCACGAGCGCATCCACACGGGCGTCCGGCCTCACGTCTGCGATTTCCCCAACTGCGGCAAGCAGTTCATCCAGCGCTCTGCCCTGACCGTCCACCGCCGCGTCCACACCGGCGAGAAGCCGCACCAGTGCGAGCGCTGCGGCAAGCCGTTTAGCGACTCTAGCTCGCTTGCGCGCCATCGTCGCATCCACTCGGGCAAGCGCCCCTACAAGTGCCCCTATGCCGACTGCCAAAAGACATTTACGCGCCGCACCACCCTGACGCGCCACCAGAACCACCACACCGGCACAATTGAGGATGCTGCTCGTGCCACGGCTGCGGCGCTCGCACGCGGCACGTCTACACCACAGAGCTCCGGCCACAACAGCAGCATGCGCCTCAGCCGCCCGCCGCGGTCCGAGAGCGGCACCGGCGGCTCTGACCATGGCGAGTCGCCCATGTCCACGCCCTCGCCCGGTGGCGGTCACGGCCCGCCGCGCAACTTGTCCATGTCCCCTGCTTCTGACATGGGTTCGCTCAACCACCAGATGCAGCACGCCGCCGCAGCAGCCGCAGCAGCCGGCTACTCGCTGCCGGCACACCTGCGCAGCGACAGTCCCGCATCGACGACGTCCTCGCTCGCCTACAGCAACATGCGCCCAACCTCGCACCCGACAGGCTATGGCAATGGCGGCAGTGGTGGCGGCGGTGCGTCCTCGTCCAACGCGGCATCACAAGGGCCGCCGCCGTCCACGCTCGAGCCCAGCGTCGAGCCCCCGTCGGGCACGGGCAGCGTCGCCGGCAGCATCAGCGGCAGCCCGCACATGGGCAGCTTGGGCTGGCAGTCGCCGTCACAACATCACATGGCGGCGTCGCCGTCGCACAGCCACCACAGCAACAGCAACTACGTGTACCCGGATCCGGACTCGTCGTACGGCACGTCGGCGGCACTGGGCCAGCTGTTCTACGGCACGGGCTCGGCAACGTCGACGTCGGCGCCCACGAGCCACTCGCACATGGGCATGACCAACATGTCGAGCGGCATGGCGGGCCTGTCGAGCGGCATGGGCGGCATGAACAGCATGGGCGGCCGGCGGCCAGGCAGCTCCGAGCCCAACGGCGGCGGGTTTGATGTCAGCAAGCAGCCGCGGCAGAGCGAGCTGTGGGCGGCGCAGTAGGATGTTGTCGTCTAGCCTGTCTCTGCTCTCTCGGCTCGTCCCGGCATGACTTTTTTTTTAACGACTCCCTCTTCCCTATATAAAAAGCAAGGATACCCGTTGTTATATTCTCTCTTTTTTTCCTATTATTTTCTTTTGTCATTTATCATTTGCCTCTTGCATTTTCTTTTACATCCTTGTCGCATCGTCTTCTGCCTCTCCTTTGTCCCATGACCACCAGCCTTGATTCTTTTCATTTCCGTCCTGTCTCTATTGTGTGCATGTCCCTCCTGTTCTACTAATCATAATCCTGTCGTCATGTCTCTAGCGCCGCGGTCCAGTTTTCTGTTTTCATCATACCTTTTTGCTGCCTGTCCTGTCTTATGTTTTTTTATCTGGTTTACTATAGATCGATTTGGGTTACCAAGGAAGAGAGGGGAGCAAAGGAGCAAAGACTACGCATGTCACATGTTGATCTTTTGGTGGCGTCTTTTTGTTTCTTTTTGTTTCTTTTATCTCTGGGTTCTTGTTTTTGTCTGCTCTGTTCTCGTCGACATGCAGACACGGCTCACGTCTCTTTTGTACTATCTACTGTCTATTACACGTTATGTCGTCCATTGTCTTTCATAGTGTTGTGATGCTTACGGATCCTGCTTGATTTTGCAGTTATGCCAATCTCATCAACTACCGTTATTACGCAGTGTCTTGGATACAGTGCTGATGTTGTGATATTATTTCCATTGATATTTTGTAACCACCTATCAGGACCAACCCACGGCCCGAGGTGAGCAACGCCCTTCCAACGCCGTCCTGCCGCTTTGTCGTGACAGGACATCAAACAGAACTTGACCATAATGCATGATAAACACAGCCCCCGTCCCACGCTGAAAGATTAAAAGACAGAAATTCAAAAAAAAAAAAGACAAAATAATCCGTCAAGACAGAAAAAGGCACCACCACCCATCACCGCTTCATATGACTGTAGTCCTTGAGCAGATGCTCCATGTGCGTGTTGGTCGACTTGCCCGTCCGCCGCTGCGCCTTCTTCTTGGCCTTTTTCTCCTTGGGCTGGTTGGCCGCGCGCAGCCGCGGGTCCTCGCTCGTCGGCTTCTGGCCCGCCGCCGTCAGCTTGCGCACAATGTCGTCGAGCGGCGGGATCTCGGCGCGGTGCCACAGCGCCTGGAACTCGGGCTCGACCCCGTGGCACAGGCTCGGGTCGTCCAGCCACACCATGCGCGGGTGGTTGTCCTTTTTCGTGCGCACCACGAGCACGCGGTGCTCCTTCTCGAGCGCCGCCAGCGTCGGCTCGCAGTCGGGCCAGCCGTCTTTCAGGTCCTTGACGCTGACGCCCTGCGCGTCCGTGCGCCGCTGCAGGAACTGCAGCAGCGATGTGCGGTCGCGCACGCCCGGGATGATGGGGTTGTGCTCGTAGGCGCCCGTCTTCCAGTTTTCGTCGAGCGATGACGACGACGAATCTGGGTCGGGCCGCCACGCGATGCGCGGGTGCATGCGCATGCGCTCGACAATTTTCTTTTGGACGGCCTCGGGCTCGCGGTTGAGGCTCAGGTGGCCCAGCACGTTGGCGAGGCTGATGGCCTTGCCGCGCTGCTGCTTGAGGTAGTCGAGCGCGTAGACGAGGTTGGTGCCAATGTCGGTGCCCATGCCCGTGTTGTCGGGCTGCGAGTAGATGGTGCCCGCGGCCGGGCCATGGCTGTTGTGCGTCCGGTTCTTCTTGGGCGTCGTGCCCGCGACGGACGTCGTCGTCGACGCGACGGACGGCGAGGGGGACGCGGGCGTGGCGGTCAGGTTGGGCAAGGGGCTGGCGACGGCGGACGTGGGGCCGCGCTGCTGCTGCTGCTGCTGCTGCTGCTTGACGGGGATCTTGGCGGCGGCGGCGGCCAGCGAGCTGGCAAAGCTGTCGCGCTGACGGTCGAGGTAGGCCATGGTGGTGGGTGGGGGATGAAGACGGTCGATGTGGAGAGGAGAAAAAAAAAGAGAGAAAAAAGAAAAAAGAGATGGACAAGAGCCGCGAGGCTGCGTCAAGAAAGAGGGCTGACGATGGGCGAGGCGATGGCGGACTTTATCTATAGGTGCAAGACGGGATCGTAATACAGACGAGTTGATGGCGCAACGATGGAGGAGACAAAAAATGGCGATCAAGTCGTAACGACGATGATGACGGTGGGAGCTGCAATGATGGGGAGAGGTGCTGCTTGCGGCTGCTGAAATGGGGCTTATGCAGGGGACCCACATGGCCAAAGCTGGGACAGGCTGACTAATCTTGGCTGATGCGATCACATGCACGTTCAAGGCGCAGGTACGATATATGATAGATGAAACAATGTAATGGTATTCAACAGTAAACTACGAGCGTGAGAAGTGCCACGAGCACTTGTATCGCAGGCGAGTGAGAGTAGAAAAGAAAAAAGACTGGTGGCTATGATCGTGCGAGCCTTGCCGGTATCCAAACGCCGTCCGTGAAGGAAAAGGAAAAGAAAGACAGAAAAAAGAAAAAAAAGAAAACAAAATAGAAAAAAAACGAAAAGAAAACGAAAAAAGAGACAAGAAAGAAGAAGAAAAAAACCTACTTGCGGTTCCGCGTCTTCTTCTGCTGCACCTGCGTGTCCTCCTCCTCCTCGTCGTGTCCCTTTTTCAGGTCCTCCGTCAGCCCCCAGGCCTCGTGGTCGTAGTAGTCCTCGCCGTCCGACAGGTCGCGGTTCGGCCCGCTGTGCGCCTCGGCCTTGGCCCACAGCATCACCGTCTTGCGCAGCCGGTCCGCCCGCAGCAGGCCCTCGTGCAGCTTGCGCGTGCCGCGGGCCACCTCCTCCTGCTTCTGCACCCACATCTGCAGCATGCGCCGCAGTTCTTCCGCCTCGTTCTCGGGCAGCCCCAGGTTGGGCTCGGGGTGAGCAGACCGCGGGGCCAGGTACAGCGGGTGGATGAAGTCGACGAGGGTGTCGTTATCGTCGTCGTCGGCGGCGGCGGCGTCAGTGTCTTCCTGTTTGCGCGGTGTTGACGTTGCGGCTTGGCCGTTCACAGACTGTCCGTTTGCCGTCTGTCCATTGACAGCTTGTCCGTTTATTGGTAGCGTGCCGTTGGTCTGTGATGGCGCTGCTGCGGCGGACGAGGAGGGCAGTTTGCTTTTGCTGTTGTCGCCATCTTTGACGTCGTGGGCATCCGCCATCGCCGTGTCGGCCTCGCCCGGCGCGACCGGCGCGCCCGTCACGCCCGTCACACCCGACACGCCCGTCACGCTCGGCCCGGCCTGCAGCTTGGCGCCCTGTGCCGCCGCCAGCCGCGCCACAAAGTTGTCGTCAAACAGGTCGGCGTCGTTGGGCGTCACCATCAGGCGGCTGTCCACCCAGATGTGGTCGCCGCACAGCTTGATCAGCAGCGGCTTCACCTTCCACAGCGCGCGGTTCTCCTTGTGCATCCAGCTGGCGCCCTGGCCGGCCAGCTCGGTCAGCGCCTTGTTCTTGAAGGGGATCGACAGCATGGGGTGCGTCGCCAGGTCGGTGACGGACGCCAGCGGCGCCAGCAGGCGCTCGAGCTGGATGCCGGCGTAGGGGTTCTCGTCGGCGGCGGCGGCCACGGCCTCCTGCACGACGGCGTCGTCGTCCTCGTCGCTGTCGATCTCGTAGCCCTCGTCGTCGAGCAGCAGCGGGTTGCGGCTGATGATGTCGCGGCGGTAGCCGTTGTAGTCAATGGTCTCGGCAAACATGTTGAGGCCGTCGGCGGCGCCGAGCTGGCCCTCGCGGACGAAGCGGGCGTCGCGCTTGAGTTTGTTGCCGCGGTTTGTGCTGTGGTCGATTTCCGAGTCGGAGTCGGAGTCTGGGGTTGGCGTGCGGTCAGCGTTGAGGGTCGAACACAACAAGAACACAACAAGGAAGATCATTAAAACGCACCATATTGCTTCCGCTTGCGGGCGCGCTGGATGCCCACGGCGAGCTCGAGAAAGGTGGCCTGGTCTCGCGCCGCCATTGTGAGGGAGGGCTGTCGTCGGGCTGTCGTCGGACTATCTAACTGTTGTGGGTGGTGGCGTCGAAGAAGCCAAAGAGAAAAGACGCCGTCAAAACAACGACGAGGCGATGACGAGCGATCGCGAGCCGAAGCGACGTGTGTTTCTGCTGTAGTTTCGGGGTCGTAGGTGTAATGCTGTCAATAAAAGAGCTGCTTGCGACGCCGACGGCTGCGCTGCGTCGTCCGAGGGGTGTGGTATCGCTGTGGTATCGCTGTGGTTGCTGTGGTATCGCTGTTGTCGGATGCCGTGGGACGCGGAAGCACAGCGCCATCCATCGTCTGAGCGCAACGCCTCCCGGCTCTTTTCTGCCGTGCGAGCGCTGGGCCATTCTGCCGCTCGTGTATTGACCGCCTTTGCCAGCTTGATCGACCGTGTGGAGCTGATTGGTTGCCGGCAGCCAGTGTGGGTCAGGCTGCTTTATGTACCAGTACTGCCCGCTCACGCTATCCCATGCGTGGCAGATACTCTGTGCAAGTACCGCGACATGGACGAGCTCACCCCGCCAATCACAATAGCTGCCTCACCTGCAAAGTATCACGACGCACATGCATCTGCACGCCTCCTGACGACGCCGATCAGACTTAGGAGGGACTGGACTGCTTGTGTTGGCCGCTGCGAACTGACGACTACCGCGACGACCACGACTTGCCATCATTACTGTTTGACAGACAGACCCCGACTTACAGCACCACATGATGAGTAGCCGTCGACCCTCCGAATAGCTTCATTCACGAATCACGACGTCACGAGCAATACCGAGATACGATCATTCATTTGCCGCTCAGGGACGACTGCGAAACTACGAGTCTACGAATCCAACACTACACTCACACAAGGCAAACGACCCCAACCCAAGATGGACGCCTATCCTGCGTACAGCCTCACCCCCAACATCCCCCTCCTGGTCACCGTCGGCCTGCCCTCTCCGACGGCAGACGGCAGCGACGAAGCCCCGTGGGGTCTCGGGGCCGACCTGAAAGAGCAGGCCACCCTGATCCGGTCAGACCTGCCGGTCCTGGACGGCGACCATGCCACCGAGTTTGTCCGCTACATAACCGCCGGCGACGTGTCCGGGCCCGTCCCACCACCATCACAGCCATGGCACGGCCGTGCCAGCCCCCAGCGCTACCGCTTCCGTGTGCGGTGCACAGGACGGGTGGGTTATTGCTTATGCGTTTTTTTTTTTTTTTTGTGGCATATGCTCTGACGGGGGCAACGCTGACCACCTAGACATACTACCTCCCGCCACGATGCGCAAGCCTGCCCGAGTACTATGAGGTGCCCGCGTCGCAGCAGATCGCCCTCCACTCGCCCTTTTCACCGCTGAGCCCGTCGTGCGCGCTCTACCCCGACGGCATCATCAACGCCCAGTGGATCCAGAAGCACCAGGAGGTCGTGCCCAGCGTGTTCCTGTGCTGCTGCTCGCTGACGCCCGACCCGACGACGGCGACGCTGCAGGACAACAAGATCAAGACGGACATTGCGGCGTTTCGCACGGCGGTGCAGCAGTCCGGGTACCGCAGCCGCGTGGCCGTGGCCATCTTCGTGACGGCGGCCGCGGGAGGGGGGGGCGGCGGCGGCGGCGACGACGACCACGCGGCGGCGGACGGGCTGGTGCAGGAGCGGCTCGAGAGCATCCGGCGCACGACGGGCACGGAGACCAAGCTGTTTTTCGCGGTGCCGGCGACGTCGACGCTGCACGACGAGCTGTACCGCGTGGCGGAGAACATGCTGGTCAACATCCACGCGGTGGCCATGGAGTACTACCGCGAGCTGGGGCGGCACGTGCGCAAGAAGCGCGGGCGCGGGTCGGCGCCGCAGCCGTCGGTGCCGCCGACGAGCGGCACGTCGCAGACGCTGTCGCTGGCGGGCTGGCACATCCGCTACGACCTGAAGGCGGCGGTGCTGGCCGAGTTCCGGCAGGAGATTGACGTGGCGGTGCGGCTGTACGGGCTGGCGTACGAGACGCTGCTGGGGCCCGAGGTGCTGAACGAGGCGATCCCGCACTGGAGCCCGCGGTGGAACGAGGCGCGCCTGCTGGCCGACGTGCTGGCCATCCGCAGCCTGCAGTGCCTGCTGCTGATGGAGCAGCACAGCCAGGCCGTGCGGCGGTGGACGATGCACCGCGACCGGCTGTATGCGCTGCTCAACGCGCGCGGGCGCGGCACCGACAACTACGGCTGGAAGGCGTGGGAGGCGCGCTGGGCCGTGGTCATGGCGGACCTGATCGACCGCGTGGGCGTGCCGGAGCTTGTGGTGACGGCGCCGCCGGGGGGCAGGGGGGGCGCCAAGATGAACATATACCTCCCTCCCGAAAAGGCCATGGTGTCGGAGCGGCCGGCGCCGTTTGAGCTGCTGCACCACCGCGGGTACTGGTACCGGCTGGCGGCGCTGCACACGGTGGCGCGGCGGGCGCTGGCGCGGGCGATCCCGGAGGACGACCGGCGGCCGCCGGACATGTCGCCGGCGTCGGCGGTGGCGCACCGGGGGTTTACGTACGACGACTACATGTGCCCGCCGCCGCACAAGGAGTACCCGCTGCCGTCGTTTCTGCGCAGCCGCGGGCCGGGGGTGGACCACGGGGCCATGATCGTGTCGTACCTGGAGCGGGCGATCACGGAGTTTGTGCAGCGGCGGCAGAAGCGGACGGCGGCGGAGCTGGCGCTGGAGTGTGGGCGTGAGTACGTGGCGGCGCAGCACTGGCAGTCGGCGATTGACATTCTGGCGCCGCTGTGGACGGCGGAGGCGTGGGCGACGTGGCTGAATGTGCGCGAGACGCTGGGGTGGACGCTGCGGGCGGCGGCGCAGGCGGTCGAGCCGCGGCGCGCGGACCTGCTGGTGTCGATTGACTGGGAGCTGCAGAGCGCCAAGTACACGCGCAAGGCGAACTGGGCGTACGACGTGGGGGCGATTGAGGTGGGGGAGGTATCTGACGGAGAAGAAGAAGACGAACAAAAACCAGTGGTCAAGCTGGCGTCGGCGCCGTCGTTTCTGCAGGCCGGGTTCGTGTTCCAGCACGGCGAGGGCAAGGCGGGCGAGACGGCCCTGGCGCAGTTTACGCTGCGGTCCAACGCCCACGCGCAGGCGGCGCCGGTGGTGTTTGACGAGCTGCGGCTGCGGTTCAGCGGGCGGCTCAAGCCGATTATCATCAAGCACGTGGCGTCGGGGGCGGCGGCGGCGGCGGCGGCGGTATCGATTACGAAGATGAGTCTAGAGGAGGAGGACGACGATGATGAGGATGACGACGACGACGACGATGAGGAGGACGACGACAGCGGCAACCTCATCGGATCCGCCGATCTCACGCTCTACCCGCAGTCCACGCTCGTCTTCCAGCTGGCCATCCCGCTGCACCGTGCCGGCGATGCGCGCGCGCTGGCGGCCGACTTCCGCTACTCGTCGCCGGCCTACGCGCTCGGCTTCACGGCGCCCATTGTGAGCGGCACGGGCAGCAGCCGGCCGGCGTGGTACCTGGCGCCGCGGGCGAACGCGCGCTCGCTGGTGGCGCGCAGCGACAGCCAGGCCATCCACATCCTGCCGCGGCC
The DNA here is from genome assembly GCA_019925475.1 of Ophiostoma ips. NCBI lineage: Eukaryota > Fungi > Ascomycota > Sordariomycetes > Ophiostomatales > Ophiostomataceae > Ophiostoma > Ophiostoma ips. The sequence goes on along the minus strand of JADHKN010000048.1, from coordinate 110,196 downwards.
GCCGAAGTTGGATATCCGGTGGGCGACGGCGGAGTTATCTCCTGAGGCGGCCTCGAACGCGCCCTCGCTACCGCCGGCGTTCAACTACTACACCAACGAGCCGATTGAGCTTGCCCTGGAGCTCGTCAACGGCGAGGACGCCGACGCCAATGTCAAGCTGGACGTCGTGATGGCGGGCGACGACGGCGCACCGGGGTTCACGCTGCTGGTGGGTGGCGACGAGATTGACACGGCGCGAGGGACCGGACTGGCACCGGATGCGGCGGCGGCACCGTCGTTGAAGTCGGTCCCGCTGGGACGGCTGGCGACGGGCGCAGCGACCAAGCTGCTGCTGCGGCTGCCGCCGTCGTCGGTGCCGACCAACCTGGAGATCTTGCTGCGCGCCGTGTACCACCTGACGAGCGCGCCGGGCACGCCGATTGCGCAGGAGCTGGTGTTCAAGGTGGCGCTCAGCAACCCGTTCGAGGCCAACTACGACCTGCTGCCGCGGCTGCACGCGGCGCCGTGGCCGTCGCTGTTTAATCCCGAGGGGATCCAGGCGGCGGTGGCCGAGGATGACCATGCAGCAGACGGGGCGGCGCACGGGCTGAGCCAGGCGTGGGCGCTGATTACGCGGTACGCGTCGTTTGCGAGCGAGGACCTGCGCGTCGTGGACGTCGACCTGGTGGTGGCGCCGGCGCCGTCGGTGGTTGTGCAGCACACGCGGGAGGAGGCTGAAGGGGGACGCGACGATGCGACCAAAGAGAACGACGGCGGCAAGCTGGTCAAGCCGCAGACGATGGAGGAGGCGCAGTTCAACCTGGCGGTGCAGAAGAAGAGCCTGGACGACCGCGACCCGGTGCACCTGGACGTGTCGTTTGTGATCTCGTGGCAGCGGCCGGGTGTGCAACGGGACGGTGCGCCGGCGCGGGACGGTGCGCCCCCCAACAAGACGGTGCTGCCGGTGCCGCGGCTGACGCTGTTTGGCAGCGAGCCGCGCGTGCTGGCGTCGGTGGCGTACGCGCGGCTGCCGCCGCCGACGCGGACGCAGGTGATTACGATGACGGTGGCGATTGAGAACCCGTCGGCGCATTTCCTGACGTTTGGGCTGACGATGGAGCCGTCCAACGAGTTTGCCTTCTCGGGGGCCAAGATGACGACGCTGCACGTGCTGCCCATGTCGCGGCGCACGGTGACGTACCGGCTGGTGCCGACGCTGGGGGCGGCGGCAGATGATGATGATGAGGAGGCAGACACGGAGCGATGGATCCGGCCGGGGCTGGTGGTGCGGGACAAGTATTTCCAAAAGGTGCTGCGGATCCTGCCGACGGAGGGGATGAAGATGGACAAGGAGGGGATCTTGATCTGGGTGCCGCCGGCGGGGGAGGAGGAGGAGGAGGAGGGGGGGCAAGATGAAGCGGAGGAAGAGGAGGAGGAGGGGGATGACGACGAGGATGAGGACGACGAAGAGGACGACGAAGAGGACGACGACGACGACGACTCGGATTCAGACAAAGACGACTCGGACTCGCAAGACAAATAGACAATCTGATAGATACCAATACTAATGACTACACTAAAATACACAACGTCACAGCTACAACCTCGACTTGGGCGCCTTCTTGACAAACAGCGCCTCCCACTCGCCGTCAATGGTCTGCTTCAGCCGGTCGCTGCGCGGCCACCACGCCGCCGCCAGCTCGGCCGCCTCGGCGCGCTCGTGCCGCAGGTCCTCGCCCAGCCACGCCGCCGCGTACTCGGCACACGCGCGCGGCCGCTCCATGGCCACGAGGTGGCCCGTCTGGGGCAGCACGGCGGCGCGCGCGCGACCCTCCGTGACGCCGCCGCTGCCGCCCACGCCGGTGCCGGCCGTGCGCAGGATGCGGTCGCGCATCTCGGGCGGCGCCACAGGGCTCTCGTCGCCAAACACAAAGCACACGCCGGGCCGCAGCGCTGGCAGCTGGCTGGCCGTGGCGGGCACCTCGGGGCGGTACAGGTTGCTGGCGCGCGCGGTGCGGGCGCTGGGGTCGGCGGCGTCGTCGGGGGAGGTGGTGGAGGTGTCGTCGGCGTCAGTGTTGGCGAGGCTGGCGTCGCTAATGTCGCGCACACGCTGGCGGTCAAACACGCGGCGGCCGGAGGCAATGTCGACGCCCTGCAGCAGCGGGCGCATAAAGGTAAAGACTTCTTGGTGCTTGGGTGTGGTTAACGTGACCGGGGGGTCGGCCGGGTCGGCGGCATTCTCTGTGGAGGCCGGAAAAAACTTGGTCGGCAGCGGCGTCAGCCCATGCGCAACCCAGGCGTCCAGCACGCGCGGGTCCCACACGGCAAAGGTGCGCGAGCGCTTGAACGCAGCAGCCGCGGCGGCGCGCGACGGCCAGGTCTCGCGGCGCACGGCCGAGGCGTCGAGCGGCGTCAGGCCGGCCTCGGACGTGACGGTGCGCGAGTACGAGGCCAGCACGGGGTCCAGCAGCACGAGCGACGAGAACAGGCGCGGGTGCCACAGGGCGGCCTGGGCGATGACAATGGCGCCGAACGAGTGGCCGATGCCGACGAGGGGGCGCGGCATGTCGCGGCGGAACACGTTGACCATGTGGAGGATGTCGCGGGAGTGGTCAAACCAGGAGGCTGCAGTCTGTCAGAGGGAGATGAAATATAAAGGGGGGAGGGAGGGAGAAGGAGAGGAAGACCTACGATCATTGCCGACAACGTCCTGGTTCAGCAGCCAGCTCTGCCCCTGCCAGGCCGCATCCGCAATCCAGATGCTCCGGATGCGGAAGCCGTGGCGTGCCGACGCCGCCAGCAGGTCGTCCCACATGGGCTCGTACAGCTCCTTGACCAGGCCGTTGGCATGACCGGCGATGATGGTGACGTCGCCGGGCTGGGGGTCGGGGTTGGAGCGCGGGATGTACTGCTTGACGGCGACGCGCAGGACGTCTTCCTGGGACTTGGCGGTGGCGCGGGGGTACTCGCGGATGTGCTGGCCGTCGAAGACGTGCTCTTTGACGTGGAAGAACTGTTGAGACATTGTGGTGTGGAGGAGGAGGTGGTGATAGATGTGGTGATAGATGTGGTGATAGATGTGGTGATGATGAGGAGGAGGATGGTGATGAGGATGAGAAGATGTAGACCACACAACGCAGCCGACAAGACACCTCGAGACAGGAAATAGAAAGACAGGCAGGAGAGGTGATTTATGAAAGAGTGAAAATCAAAAATGAAAATGAAATAAAAATGAAAATGAAAATAAACGAAATTCAAAAGAAAAAGAAAAAAGAAAGCACCTGATATCTCCCTCATGCAGACACCTGTGGTACCAAAGAACAACCACCACTGACACAGACCACGGCCGTCTAACCACACAACAGACAATCAACTCAAACAGAACCAACTCAAACAGAACCACTCAGAGAGACAACGCCGGCGATGTCGCCCGATGAAACACGCAAAGCGAGACGACGACGATGACAAGACAGGTCTTGCTGCCTGTCTAAGATGTGCTGAAGGATAGATAAATAGAGACTCAATAAATAAGAAACAAGCAACAACAATCTACAAGTAGACCACACTCACGATCAAACTAATACTCCATACATCCAACCACCGACCGCCTCGCGTCCCGGAGCCATTCTGCCGAGGTCCACTGCAGACGATTCAGCGCGCGGGAGATGCAGCGCGCGAGGGGGCTGCAAGATACCGGAAGAGTGGGGCGCCTGCAGCTGGGGTACGGGGAAGGGGGCACAGCACAAAAGCGGTGCATCCTGCCACGACAGCCCGCGACAGCCTATTGGCACTGTCTGGCGGATCATACTGTGTGTATGGTACTTTCTGCACTATGTAATACTCACTGTGTGGGCGACTTACTGATCAATCATGTGACCGCGGGGGTTCGCGCGTGTCTTTCGTGTTAATAGCCTTGCCTGTCTTTTCGCGTTTTGCCATCGCGATCCACGTGCAGGGGCATCACGACTTCACGACCACCATACAAAGAACATCTCACCGACGCCACCCATTCCACCGACTCGACCACCTCACATCTGCTCTCCATCACGCGCACACCAAAATTCCTTTCTATCCCCCCCCCTCAAAATCACTCAATGGCCGAGGGCGCGGCCAAAGACGTCTTCGGCTCGTGCCGATTCGCATTTGTTTGCAGCCGCACTCTGCTGCCAAAGACAATTGCCGAGGTGTGTTCTCTCTCCCTCCCTCTTTCCCTCCCAATTGTCTGTTCTGTCTACTCACCAACAGCTCTCTCGCACCGTCCAGAAATATGGCGGCGAAGCCCTCGAGCCCATGGCCGACGGCAGCCTACCGCTCACCGACGCCACCCACATCATCGCCAACTCCATCGACTTTGAGCAGTACAACACCGCCATCGAGATGATGATCCCCGTCGTCACGTCCAGCTGGATCACCTACTCGCTGCAGCGCACCCGCCAGGCCCAGATCCGGCCCTACTCGCCCGACCCGCGCATGATTTTCGCCTCGGTCAGCATCACCTGCGCCGACATCCCCCAGGGCGACAAGGAGGCCATCACCGGCGCCACCCTCGCCCTCGGCGGCATGGAGTCCAAGGACGTCACGCGCCTGACCACCCACATCTGCGCCCTCACCATGGACCACGAAAAGTGCCGCGAGGCCGTCGCCAACCCCAAACTGCGCTGCAAGATCGTCCTGCCCCATTGGTTCGACGACTGCTTCAAGCTCGGCAAGAAGATTGACGAGACGCCGTATCTGCTGCCGGACCCGCCGATTCTGCGGAGCGGTAGCGGGTACAATAATGGTGTTGGTATGGGCAGCAGCACCAGCGGCGAAGACGGCGACAAGATCCCCATCCCCGAAGCCCAGGCCCTCGAAGGCGCCACGACCGCCGAGCCCGACGCGCTGCCGGCCCTCGACCACCACAAGGGCGGCCGCAGCAACCTGACCGTGTTCCAGAACAAGAAAGTCATCCTGGCCGACGACCTCGTCATTGGCCAGCGGTTCCGCGCCGTTGTTGTTGATTTAATCACGCGTGGTGGTGGCCGTGTCCTGTCGACGGGTAGCGACGACGACAGCGATGACGGCCCCGCCGACGTCGCCGACTGCGACATGTACATCTGCCGCTACCGCGAGGGCGCCGACTACATCCGCGCGTCCCAGCTGCGCAAGGACGTCGGCAACCTGGCCTGGCTCTTCCACATCATCACCAACAACGAGTGGTGCTCGCCGCTGCGCCGCCTGCTGCACTACCCCGTGCCGCGCCACGGCATCCCCGGCTTTGCCGACTTTACCATTACGCTGTCCAACTACGGCGGCGAGGCCCGGCCCTACCTCGAGAACCTCGTCGTCGCCGCCGGCGCCAAGTTCACCAAGACCATGCGCATGGAGAACACCCACCTGATCACGGCCCGCGACAACAGCGAAAAGTGCCATGCCGCGCGCGACTGGAACATTCCCATGGTCAACCACCTGTGGATCGAGGAGAGCTACGCGCGCTGCGAGGTCCAGAGCGTGACGAACCCGCGCTATACGACCTTTCCGCCGCGCACCAACCTGGGCGAGGTGATTGGCCAGACCTTTTTTGACGAGGGCAAGCTGCGGGCCATGTACTTTCCGGGGGGGGGGGAGGCAGAAGAGGCAGAAGAGGCAGAGGCAGAGGCAGAGGCAGAGGCAGAGGCTGAGGCAGCAGAGGCGACAGAGCAGGCAGCAGAAGCAGAGGCAGAGGCGGAAGAGACAACCACCAAGACAGCCAAGACCACCAAGACAACCAAAACAGCCAAAACAACCAAACAACCCCCCGCCACCGCGCGGAGGAAAAAGACGGTCCAGCTCAACGACGAGCCGCAGGTGCTGTCCGACGTGTCGGCACAAAACGGCCAGCTCGACGACCACAACGGCAACGACGACAACGACGACGACATGTTGGATGACGAGTCGACGTCCAGCGAGGCCGAGCCGGACCCCATTGCGGCCCCAACCCCCACTCCGGCCACAACATCTACGCTGGCGCGGCGGCCGTCCCGCAACAACGCCAGTGGCAAGAGTCCGCTGGCCACGCCGTCACGGCGGCGGAGGAGCAACGGCAAAGAAAACGACGGCCCGGCTGCAGCAGCACTAGGCGGTGCAGCTGCCGCCGCCGCCGCCGCCGCCGCTTCTGCCTCCTCGCCGCTGGTGGTCGGCAGCGCCAGCCGCAGCGCCAAGGACAAGGCGCTGTCCAAGCTGCACGGCCTCGCGTCCGACATTGCGCTGTACGAGAAGGAGCGCAAGCGGTCCATCCGCGACTCCCATGCGCCCTGGGGCGGCAAGCGCGCCGCCGAGCAGATGGACAAGGAGCGGCAAAAGGCGGCGGCGGAGGCGTCGGAGGCGTCGCGCCGGAAACGCCGCAGCTCGGCCGAGGGCGACGGCGGTGGCGGCGACGAGTCCGAGGCCAACAACAACCTGGTGTCGGACGACGCCGAGGACGCGCCGCGCCCCGTCAAGAAGAGCCGGCCGTCGCTGCCGGCCATCCAGATGCGCGTTGTCCTGACGGGCTACCACCGGTGGGTGAACTGCAGCAGCAAAGAAGAGACGGAGCGGCGGAAACTGCGCGGCCTCGGCATCCAGATCGTCCAGGACACGCAGCCCTGCGACTACCTGGCGGCGCCGTGTCTGGTGCGCACCATGAAGTTCCTCAAGACGCTGGCGCGCGGCCCGCAGGTGATCAACTCGCAGTTCATCACCGACGTGCTCGAGCAGGGCCGGCTGCTGGACGCCGCTGACTACACGCTGCAGGACGCCGAGGGCGAGGCGCGCTTCGACGTGTCCCTGCCGAAAGCGCTGGCGCGCGCGCGCGCCAACCGCGGCCGCCTGCTGTGGAACGTGGTCGTGTACTGCGCGGCCGACATCAAGAACGGCGCCGAGAGCTACCGCGAGATTGCCGAGGCCAACGGCGCCATCTTCAAGACGTACCGGCTGCACAGCGGCACGACGATCCGGCCGCTGAAGAATGAGAAGGCGGATGGTGAAGAGGACCAGCCGCCCGAGCCCGTGTACCTGCTGACGAGCGCGACGCCGTCGGAGCGGCCGCTGTGGCCGCGGTTCGAGCAGATGGCGCGCGACGGCAACATGCAGCCGCGCATTGTGGCGCCGGACTGGCTGCTGGACGTGGCCATGCGGCAGGAGGTGCTGTTTGACGAGCACTATTTGGCGGAGAATTTCTGGCGGTAGGGGCACTGTATTTAGCTATCGGATGGGTCGCTCGGAAGGGTCGCTTTAGCGAGTATTATATGACAATAGATTTGTACAAAAGACTATAGATACAAGGGCCACCTAAAAAAACTTCACACCTAGCGAATCCGCCTGCCCAAACACCTGCGCCTTGCCGCGCTTGACCAGCACGCCCAGCGCCCGCTGCAACACCGCCGCGTCCAGGCCGTGCAGCTCGCTGCCGCGCGTCGCGTCGCCTGCCGTCAGCTCGTACAGCGTCAGCACGCTGCCGCGCTGCGCCGTCTCGTCCACGTACGCCTCCACCGCCGCCGCCCACTCCTCGGGCGTCTTCCAGTAGACGTAGACGGACTGCGGCTGCGTCTCACTCGCCGACTGATCAATATATTCAATCCGGCCCTGGCGCTTCATGTCGTCGAGCACGTGGCGGATGTCGGCTGCCGGCAGCGCGCGGTCGATGGTGCGGTTGCGGAACAGGTCGGGCGCGTAGTAGGCCACGCTGGGCATGCCGTCGTCGTCGGCGGCGGCAACGTCGTCCATCGTACCGGCATCCACGCGCACGGGGCCGGTGGCATCCAGAGGTCCGCCGCCGACAAACAGTCGAAAAATGCGGTAGTGGCGACAGTAGGCGAGGATGAGCGCGGACCACTTGTCGAGCTGGGCGCGGCGCGTGTTGAGGTTCGGCTGGAGCGTGAACATGGGCGGGAAGTTGTAGTAGTGAGGGAAGGCAAAGGAGGAGGGGGAGGATGCATCCGCGGTGGTGGCTGGTAATGGCGGCCGTGGTAATGAGGAGGAGGAGGACGACGACGACTCTGGTACTGGTGGCGACGGGGAGGCCTTGCCGGGCGGTGGCAGCCGCGTATCCGAGGCCATTGTATCTGCTGCTTTCTCGCCGTTCGTTTCTCGCTTGTTGGAGGACAAGCCCTGGTCAACCTCCTGCGACTGCTGCTGTGTCTGGACTAGACTGCTCTTAAAGATGTCTCGAGGATGGCGGGCCTTGTCGATAATGTCCGGTGTCAGTGTCGTGCTTCTGCCGTGCAGTTAACTGCTTTGATCTAGGATAAAAATAAAATAATAAAAATAATAAAAATATCGCACAATGTCGTGCGTCCAGTCCGGCAGTCCTTGTGGTGCGTCTGGTGAAGCTCAGAGGGGTTGGCCCAAGGCTGGCTCAATTGCTAGTGTGGGGCGGTGACGTTGTGATAGTGCGCAGTGGGGTTTTGCTTCTATGTGCGCAGACGAGGCTGGGGTTCTGTATAGCTAATCATTGGTAATTTTCTTTTATGTTCATGTTTTTTTTTTTCTCTTCTTTTTTTCTTCTTTTTTTTTCTTTTTTTTCTCTTCTTTTCTTCCTTTTTCTTCTTTTCTTCTTCTATTTTTCTTCTATTTTTCTTCTCTTTTTTGCGTCAGTCCTAAAATAATTAAACTTTTGTATTATTTCTTTGCTTATTCATATAGGTTCTATTTTCCAAAGATTTTACTCTCTTTCGCCAACATATCCGACAGTTTATAAAATTTTTCCAACGACATTAAAAACAAATAATTAAACCAAAAATACTAGATAATCCCTACGACGACCGACGATTACCTTCAACCCAGAAAATCACATCAGTGACCACCGTTCACTCGGGCAGCATCTCAGCAGCCCTCACCCATCGCCAAGTGCATATATGCTGCTCCAAAAAAAACAAAAAAAAACAAAAAAACACATGTAAATAATAGATGGAAACGGCCCTCTTCGCTTGCAAGGGACGCAGACGCATCGGTTTGTGTATATATATATCGAGGCCTGTCTCATAGCTTCACCCGCGTCCCGTCGCCTCGTATCCGACTCGCCCTCCCCCCCCTCTACTTCTTCTCCTCCTTCTTCTCTTCCGGCTTCGGTGTTGGCAGCTTAAACGTCTCCGGCGTCTTGTCCACGCCCGTGCCCAGCTGCTCCCACGCGCTGGAGCCGCCCTCAAAGTTGCGGAACGCCTGCGTCAGCTCCAGCGGCTCCGTCACAATCCGCTTCTTCTCCTCGTCGTAGCGGATCTCCGTGTAGCCCGTCAGCGGGAAGTCCTTGCGCAGCGGGTGGCCCTCGAAGCCGTAGTCCGTCAGGACACGCCGCAGGTCCGGGTGGCCCACAAAGAACACGCCAAACATGTCGTACACCTCGCGCTCGTACCAGTTGGCGCCGTCAAACAGGCTGGTGATGCTGGGCACCGGAGCCGCCTCGTCGGCGTACGTCTTGACGCGGATGCGCGAGTTGTGCCGCACGCTGAGCAGGTTGTACACGACCTCGAAGCGCTGGTCGCGCGTCGGGAAGTCGACGGCTGTGATGTCGCTGACCTGCGTGAACTCGGCCGATGTGTTGTCTGTGGTGTTAGATTATATCGAGATAGAGATAGAATAAACAAAAATACATACGCTTCAGGAAAGAAAACACCGGAATCACACCCGACGGGCAGATGTAAATGGTGAGCTCGTCCTTCCACACGGAAAACTGCTGGATGTACTTGGGCAGCGTGGCCATCAGCCACGCACCGTACTTGTGCATGTTGTCGGCCTTGCTCGCGTACTTGTCGGCCGGGTTGACAATCGGCGCCTCCAGGGTGCCGATCGCCGGCCGCGGCGCGCTGCGCGGGTTCGGCGCGTCCTTGGGCACGTGCACGGCGTAGCCCTGCTGCAGCCGGCTGCTGGTGGCCAGACACCGCGCGGCCGGGGCCGACGGCTTGCTGGCCCGGAGAGCCGAGGTCAGTGCCGTCCGGCTCCGAGAAAGTCTGCAGGCCATTGCGGTGCTGTGTGGATGGGTGAAGTTGTTGGAAGGGAGGAAACGAAGGGGAGGAAAAAAGGATGGTCGGACGGCAGGTCGGACTGACGGCGGTGGTGCTAGGCGCGGGTGGCAATCAATGTGATGTCGCTGTCGTGCTGCTTCGCAACCGGCCGGAGGTGGGAAAGCAAATCGGTCAATGGCTGGGTGGTCCTCGATTTTGCTGCTCATTTGCCCTTGTCTGATTGGCCAGCCCAGAACCTGCTTCCGTCGGCTGCCCGGATGAACTGTTCTTCACGCCTCCGCGATTACGTAATACACGCGCGCAAAAGAGCCCGTTTGCTTCTGCACTGCACCTGCACTTTGGCTGAGCGGCAAGGCCCGACCGTACGGCTAGGCTTTTTCGTATGACAGTGCACACGGACACTGCGCCAGCGCCCAGTCCGTTTGCTCGCTGTTTGCTCGCGTGTGGTATTAGGAACGGCTTGTTGCCTCGTACACTCTTATTCCGTTCCCATTTCCGTCGTGCTTTCGATGAGCTTCCAACCGTGACTGGCCACGTGCCGCGCTAGACCCAGATAGGAATGGACCATCTTCGCTCCTCTTCCCAGGAGAGGAAACCGAACGCTGTTCGCTGGACACAACCCCCTGTGGCTTCCGTCCCTCCTCCCCCCCCTCACCCCCTGCCCAACAGTGGATTCCAGCTGGCAGAAGCGACTTCGAGGGTCCTCCATCACACCTTCCTGCCTTGATTTTGGGCTGTCCCGTCGTGCCTTCCGTGCCGTTGCCTTGCGCCCCACGAAATTTGCCCCAGCAAACCAACGCCCCTAGCCATACGCCAGCGGTCCAATTTTCATCTTCGCTGTCCAAATTCTTTCCTCCTTTTTTCACATCCTCCTCTCGCCTCCTCTTCTCTCACCCCAAAACATCATCATCAACTACCACCTTTTTGCCACCAACAACTCCGCCACCAACACACACACACACACACACATCTCCCCGATCGCTGTGGCACCACAACGACTTTTCTTTTTTTTTTCTCCTCTCAATCACATCGGTTAATTACCTACGGCATTCCTACTTTTGATTCCCACCCGATTTAACGGACATTTGTCATTTTCTGCCTCGAATTTTATTTTCGTCCAATTATCGTCATTTTTATCCCCCCTCTCTTCTGCGTCGGAAATCGCGCGTCTGATTCCTGCAACAACGTTACGATCCCCCAGATTGCCTACGCACACCCCATCCGCAACCGCGCACTGCCATTTCTGCACCACCGAGCCCGGCTCTACGGACTTCCAACAACCGGATATCTGGCCTACTAAAAACGACCGAATTGCTAACGCGTCGTCCCCCCTCTCTCGTTCGTCTTCTTTTACCGAGACGCGCCTCACACAACACATCCATCTTTCACAATGGCACCTCAAGACACCTTTCTCGACGATGAGGAGGATACCTGGTATGCTTTACCCAATTCTGCTCACAATCGCCTACGCCTGATTGTCCCCATGTTTGGGACGCGATGCTGACCAATGCCCCCTCCTCCCCTTCCATCTAGTCCCCTCTGTATCGAGGAGTTCGACTTGTCCGACCGTGGCTTCCGGCCATGCCCATGCGGCTACCAGATCTGCCAGTTCTGTTTCAACAACATCAAGCAGAACATGAATAGCCTCTGCCCTGCCTGCCGACGGCCCTACGATGAGAAATCCATTGTATGGAGAGTTGTGACCGCCGAAGAGTATGTCCCTCCAGCTGTAAACCCTCTCCGGAATTGCTTGAGACAATTGCTGACATCATACCCCGACAGACACGCCGAGTTCAAGAACAACATCCAGAAGAACCAGAAGAAGCGGGCTCTTGAACAACGCCAGAAAGAGGCACAGAAACGCGAGGCCGAGCGAGAGAACCGCAAAAATCTCGTCGGTGTGCGCGTCGTGCAGAAGAACCTCGTTTACGTGACAGGACTCAACCCGACTGTGCGCGAAGACGAGCTGCTCAAGACGCTCCGAAAGCACGAGTACTTTGGCCAGTACGGGAACATCCAGAAAATCTCCATCAGCAATCGCAAGACCCCCGACGGCTCTCCTTCGCTCGGTATCTACATCACGTTTGAGAAGAAGGAGGAGGCTCAAACATGCATCCAGGCGGTCAACGGCTCGACGAACGACGACCGCATCCTCAAGGCCCAGCTCGGCACCACTAAGTACTGCTCTGCATGGCTCCGCCACGAACAATGTACGAACCGCCAGTGCATGTTCCTGCATGAGCTCGGCGATGAGGAAGACAGCTACACGCGCCAGGATCTCTCGTCGATGAACAGTATCAATACTCAGCGGCCACTGGCTGCGGCCTCGCGCTCTGCCTCGCGCCAACAGACCCGTCCGTCGCCTGCACCCGTCCACGCGCAACCCATGGCCCGCTCCTCGAGCAAGGACGGGTCTGAAAACGGCGATGGCTCCGCGCTGCCTGCCGCCGCCAGCTGGGCACGGAATCCCCAGATACGGAGCAGGCGCGGCAGCCATGCGACAAGCGCTGCTGCACCGAGCCCGGCAATCTCCATGTCGCTGCCTGTCACCACCGAGTCCGCCGCCGAAACCGTCAAGCCCTCGCCTACCCCCGCCGAAGCCACCCCCGCTGCTGCGGCCCCGCGTTCATCAAACAACAAGGCGCCAACAGAAACGCCCGCTCCCGCCGTGCCCGCTGTTGCGGCACCGTCTACGGCCGATGCCAGCCCACCGCCAAAGGCTACGAAACCCAAAGTCAAGAAGGAGAGGGATTCACAGAGTCTTCTTTTACTGGCACTGGGAAAATGCGTTCTTCCGACGTCATTCCTGTTCAGCGGACTGAAGCTAGAAACGTTCCCGCCCTTGTTCGACCCCCGCGGTGGTGAGAAGAGACGCGCCCTGCGCGACGACGAGAGCCGTGTGGACACCGACGTGGGCGACCAGGCGACCGAAGCACGAGAGCCATCCGAAGGCGAGCCCGAAAGCAGCGGTAGCTTGGCCCTGGGCGGCGAGCCCGAGGATCGCGAACAAACCCGCAGCGCGCACGCATTCGACCAACGCCGCGGCGGCCCGCCTCCGATCCAGCGCACCAATGCCGAGAGCCTGTTCAGCACGTTTGGTGCCAACTACCTGACGAGCGCCAACCCCGGCACCATCGGCAACCGGTCCATCACGCCGCAGCAGTCTCTGTATGCACGGACCCCGGGCGGGTTCGAGAACAACCTGCCCCCGGGCATCTCGGCTGCGCAGTCGGGCCTGTTCCAGGGCCAGGTGCACAACCGCCAGACGTCGCGGCACGGCTTTGGCAACGAGGCGTCGACCACGACGGCGGCGGCGATCAAGCTGGCAGCCAACCCCCGGATCCTTGCACAGCACGCGTCGATGATGCCGCAGTCGCTGCACGCGCAGCAGCAGTCGGCCCCGTACTACGCTGCCTCGATGCCCGGCCCGCCGCCGGGGCTCAAGTCGACCGGAACGCCGCCGGCCGGATTCGGCCAGGGATTCGCCAACGCGTCGTTTGGCGGAGCACCCAAGGACTCGAACCAGATGCTGCAAGAGATGCTCCGCAGCCGCGGAGCTGCGGGCGCTGGTAGCAACCAAGCGCATGACGCCAAGCGTGAGTACATATTTCCTTCCTTCCTTAGCCAGTACCCATCATCGTCCGGTTCCTCTACCCCCGTCACGGCCTCTGGCTTCGCAGCGCCAATGTACGGCACGCCCCCTCCCGGAGCGTTCCAAGACATGGGCTCGAAGCAGAAGAAGAAGGGGAAGAAGCACAGACATGCTAACACTTCCTCCTCTGGAGGGAGTGGTCTAGTGGATCTTGCAGACCCGAGCATCGCGGCGCAAGCCAGACTGCCTCACCAGCAGAGCAACGCCGGTAGCGGTCAGGGACTTTTCGGGAGCCAGGCCCAAGGTGGGTACCAACAGAGCATGATGTACCAGAGTGCTGGCTACCCGAGATGGTGAGAGAGCCCGTTACCGGGGGGGGTGATGGTGGGGGGGAGAGGGGAGGGTGAGGATAGCAACGAACGAATGAGGAACAGTGGTCTCCGGAGACGGTAGCCACCGACGGCCGGCCACGGAGAGGAAGACCCGGGACGAGAGACGAGAGGAGACCCAGACAACTCGACAACAGACGTGGTTTTTTTGCTTTCGTTTTTTGTTTTTGTGTCTTGCCAGCATTGCCATTGCCCTTGCCCCTTTGCCTTGCCGATACCCTCCTGCGCCGTTGCTTTTTTCATCGTCGTCGCTTTCTTTGATTTTCTCCCAACACCATTTGCCTTTTGCTTTTCTTTTGCATTTTGTCTTTTTTTTCATGCATTTTGCATTTTTGTTCACGTTTGCTTTGTTGCCTGCGTCTGCGTTATTATCTGCCTTTACTTTCCAATGTCCTTTCTACTCGTGCGATTTCACATTTCTTCCCACACAGCGGCGTTCTCAGCGATGCAATGTCTCTATATTGCCAGGGTCTGGTTATTGTTTTCCTCCATCCCAAGCGTTTACCCATATCCCAACCTCGCCCCGGCCCTCTCCAAAGGAGCAGAGCTTGACCACCGGTCACGGCCGGGAGCCAGAGGATTGTTTTATTGCTTATGTTTTCTGTTCTTTTCCTTCCCTTCTGCTGTCCTTTTTTCTATTTATCTTTTTCTTCTTCTTTTCTTTTAGCCATCGTTTTGCCGGTACGGGTTCATGTTTATTTTCATTGTTTGGTATGATCCGGCCACGATCAGAGATATACCCTCGAGAGCAGAGAGACGACGATGCCGACGACTTTCTACCCGCCACCTCCCCGTCTAATATCATGCGCACACCAACGCACTTCTTCTTCCGCCTCGGCCTCGGCCTCGACCTCGGACTATTCTTCTATTCTTCTATCCTTCTTCCATCTTCATCTCACCTTCAATCTCATCTTCGCCTCTTCTCACAGCTTCACACCGCCTCCGCCGTCTGAACGCCGTCCCATGGAAGAGTTGACTTGATCTCACATTGCCCCCCTTGTTTTCCAGGAGAAAGAAAGAGAGAATTTTTCGTCACGTCAAGCCAGGCAGGCCTTCCACCCGCATTTGCTCCTCCGCCGTCGTCTGTTGTTTCTTTTCCTCTCGAGGGTCCCTTCATCCTGTTCTGGCACTCATGTATGTTAAATTATCTTTTCTTGTTCTCTCCTGGGCCCGGATCCTCTCTCTGCCACGCGCGCTCGGCTCCGTTCTGGCAGGCGCCGGAGCGTGTGCCAGAGAGGAAGAGGGGGGGCGTGACTTGAAGTTCTCTCTCCTCTGTCTCCGACCTCGTTCTGCTTCTTGTTTTCTCGCACACCACGGCCTGTCGTCCCCGGATGCCAGGACAACGAAGAAGCACAGAAGCCAGGGCGAGGAAGAAACAAGGCGGGCCTTGGAGATGACGCCAAAAAGAAGAACAAAATTCAACAAAGTTGAGCCCCTATTATTTGAAACTGTTATCCGAAACGACGGAGACCTCTTGAAGTGCTGCCACGAAGAAAACACAACCAAACAGATCCGAAGCTATAACGACCGAGCGCTCGTCGAGGAGAACAGCCACAGAACGACACCGACATGCCCAGCGACAACCGACCGAAGGACAACTATCACGACAATCTCTCTCTCTGCTGTTCCAGGACTTATCTCACTGCTATCGTTGCGTTGGTTGACTGCTTTTGTACATCTCGCGTTCGATAGTACCCCTGTCTAGCTGCTGTCCTCTGTATTTGTTTTTCTTGTGTTGGAAGCTGTAGCGTTTGTGTTTGGGATCTCCTCTCCTCGTCTGTCGTCTGTCCCCGTCTTCCCCTCGTCCTCCCCTCCTCCTCTACTAACCCGCCGGTATCGGTCTCTCTATTGTCTCTTGAGCTCACCCTCGGGCGTCGTGTATGATGGGCATGATGGCTAACGCGAACGTACATGCTTGAAAGAAGTTGATGCTAACTCCTCTCTCCCTCTAGACGATGACCTGCTTCCGTTGGACGATGTGGTCTCTACCATCGACGCACTCGTTTCGGACGAGCCGTCCATGCTCTCGTACCCGTACGGACTCGATTTTCCCATGCGGACAGGCACGCCATCCTTCCCGCCTGGATTTGGCCCGCTGCTGCCCCAGCACAACGCCACCCCGACGCCGCCGCCGGGCTTCAGCCGGGCCATGACGCCCGTGTCGCTTGCGGCGGCACATGCGACGATGCTGGCCAGCCAAGTAGTCAAGCCGCCCGTGCCGGTTCTGCCCATTGGTGCAGCGCGGAGGCAAAGCACGGAGCCCGAGGCGGCACAGGCGGCGGACGAGCAGCAGCAGCAGCAGCAGCAGCCGATAGCACCCATCCAGCCGCCTGTACCGCAAGCCAAGAAGTCGTCAGCACGTGTCGCGAGCATCGACAGTGCGACCAGCAGTGCTGCTGCTGCAGCCAGCGCTGCGGCGGTTGCTGCGGCCGGTGCTGTGGAGACACCTAGCAAGACCCCTGTAAAGCCTGCAGCAGCCGTATCGACTCCGGTCGCCACGCCGGCAGTTCTGGCTGCTGCGTCTGCTAAATCTACGCCCAAGCAAGCGCCTGCTCTGCCGGCAACTCCGCTGTCGAAGCTGGGAGCCAAGAAGGGCAGCGTGCTCCAGGACGAGGACTTCCCCGCCCTGGACGCGGCCTTGTCCACGCCGTCCAAGCCACCCAGGCAGCAGCAGACGCATAGCAAGCCGTCGACGCCCATGGGCAAGAAGGCGGAGGACAGACGCCCGGTTGTCTTGAACATTACGACGACGACGACGACCAGCAAGAAGGCGGTGGCTGCCGAGGTCGCCAGCCCCAAGCCGTTTGACAAGGAGAAGATTGTGGCCGGCGAGGTGTTGTCCGCGTTCCCCTCGCTGCCTACGCCAACAGGGGCCACGCCCGCCGCGCCGTGGTCGCCTGTTGTTCGGGCGGCGCCCAAGACGCTGCGTGTCGTGCAGACGCCGACGCCGGCGTCGTCTGGCTCCGCGCCGATCCTGAGCCTCGCGGCCATCACGGCTGCGGAGAATGCCAACAAGGCCGCGTCCGCAAGCGGTGCCAGTGCGAGCGTCACCACGGTGGCCAGTCGCCAGGCGTCGTCGTCGCACACCAACAACCGGCCGAGCACACCGGCCAGCGAGATCGTGTCTCTGTCGGACAACGCGTCGGTGGTGTCCACGACGATTTCCGCCTCCCGGCCCGGCTCACCGCCGCCGCCGCCGCTGTCCCGCATTGGCAGTGCAGCAGTCCGCAGTACGACAAAGAGCCAGCAGCGGAAACAACGTAAGCAGGCGTCCAAGAAGGACTCGGCGGCCATTGCGGCGGCGGTGATGTCGGGCTCGTTGACGAGCTCGGTACTGGCCGAGCAGCACAACGAGGACGACGCGGTGCATGATGACGGCATCGCGCCTATCATGGGCCGCAAGAAGAAGCAGAAGAAGGAGAAGCCAGCCCAGACGCCTGCCCCGGCGACCGCAGCGGCGGCCGACAGCGCGGCGGCAGCGGCAGCGCAAAAGGAGAAGGAGATGAATGAGGCCAAGGAGGCTAAGGAGGCTAAGGAAGCAAAGGAAGCCAAGGAGGCCAAGGAAGAAAAGGAGGCTAAGGAGGCAAAAGAGGCAAAGGAGGCAAAGGAAGCCAAGGAAGCCAAGGAGTCCAAGGCGTCGACGGCGAATGAGACAAAGACCAGCAAGGCGGCCAAGGACGCAAAAGAGACAAAGGAGACCAAGTCGGCGGCTGGTAAGCGCAAGGACGAGGCCAAGGACAAGGCGGCCGAGGTGGCCGCGGCCAAGGCCGGCGACAAGGCAAAGAAGACGGCGACGGCGGCCGCGGCCAAGGCGCCGGAACGGGTCTGGACGCAGCGCGAGATCGAGGACCACGCCTACGTCAAGATCATGCGCGACGTGATCAAGCTCGCGGGCGACACGCTGCTGGTGCCGCCGGACGACATCGACTTTAGCATCCGGCGCGACAAGCCGGTCGAGGACGAGCCCGAGGGCGTGCCGGGTGGGCGGGTGCAGGACGTGGCGCGGGACCTGGTGAAGCGCGGCGTGATTGACCAGAACCTGCACAACCTGCCGCTGCTGCGGCCGCACCTGCATCTGACGTCCAACGACGGCAAGATTGATCCGACGCGGGGCCCGGTGGGCGCGGCGATGCTGCGCGGCGACCTGTTGCTGCCGCCGGAGATGGTGATCAGCAACGAGGAGCGCGACCGGCTCGAGGCGGGCCAGATTGTGCGCAAGGTGCTGGACGGCGTGCGCATGCTGATCACGCCCAACGGCGACTGCGTGCGCAACCTGTCGGAGCCCGAGGAGAACCGGTTCCTGCAGCTGCAAAAGTCGGTCAGCGCGGACCTGCGGCGGGCGTCTGCGTTTCTGTACGACCGCTACAACACGTCGCCAGACGGCTACACGCTGATCAACAAGCGCGCGGTGCCGGACGGCCTGCCGCCGTACTACACGAGCACGGCGCTGGCGGCGCTGTATCCGAGCGTGTCGCCGGACCAGCTGCAGATTGTGGACCCGGTGGCCAAGATCCAGCGGCACGAGTTCATCTACTGGTCGAACCAGTTTGTGCTGCCGCGGCTGTCGATCATCAACAAGGTGGACAAGTACATGTGGCAGTCGGTGCTGGCGGAGTCGACGACGCCCAACATGGTGGGCATGGCGACGATTGCGCCGTGGATGTACCAGGGCGGCGATGCGCTGCCGTCGAGCGACGGTGGGCTGGGCGGGCGGTTTGGCTACGGCTATGCGTACAACTGCGCGGCCAGCAGCGACGATGCCAGCAGCGAGGGCGGGGAGGGCGGCGGCGAGGGCGGTGACTCGACGGGGGGCGTGCACCGCCCGCGGTCCATGTCGGCGCTGGACGATGCGGATCTGAAGCGCGAGCTGGCCAACCGGATCCGCTGGATGTCGGTGGAGGAGGCCGAGGCGGCGCTGATCAAGGCGCGCAAGGAGAACGAGACGTACGAAAAGGCCATGGCGCTGCTGATGCGCCGGAACCGCCGCATCATCATGGGCGAGGCCATGGCCGCCGCCTACGAGACGGTCGAGTCGTCCGACGCCGCCGAGATTGCCGCCGCCGCTGCCAGCCGTGCCGGGGCCGCGCGCGCCGCCGCCGGCACCGCGGGCCGTGCTGCCACCACCGCCACTGCTGCCGCCGCCTATTGACTCGCCCGCAAGACACGCCTCGCCAATGCGCGCGCGCGGCTGCGCGGCCGGGTCTTGGGCGGCGGTGTCGTCCCAGCGGTACACGGCCATGTCGGCAGTAGTGTGGCGACCGCGGCGCTGCGTCTGACGGGCCGCGTGTGGACCGGGGTGTCGGCGACGCTGCTGGTGCTGGGCTGGCTGTTGGGCGGCGTCGTGGGCGTGGCGCTCGGCGTGGCCGGGTGGGCCGGCGTCGTGGCCGTGCAGATGGCGGACCGTGCGTGGACGCGCGTTGCCGGGACGTCGTCGGACGACGAGGAGATTTGATGTTTGGAGATTTTTTTATTATTTTGCTGATTTTATTTTCATTATTTTTTGACTTGGGGCGATTTGGTCAATTTTGAAGCTGTCTACGATTGATGTACACATTGTCTACATTTTGGTGATCTTGCTTATTTTGGTGACTGCATTGTGCCAATGTTGTCGTGTTGTCTGCGATTATTGTACGAGCACTGGCTACATTTTACTTGGTAATTGCATTATCGACGTTGTCGTGTTGTCTACTATATGCCATTTGGCGGCGTCACAAGTCTAGTGGGTTGTGAACAAAGGGTTTCGCCACATCCTCCAGGATACTATATGCACTATACGTTCTGGCGCAATGCACACGTATAAAGCAGTGTGAATTTAGACTGTACTACGAGTACGACCTATATTTTCGTCTGAAGTTTTGCCGTTTGATCACCCTTTTGGACCCCCCGGACAACAATCACCCGCGCGCCACTGAAACAAACACAGCAGGACGACGTCGGAGCCGGTATGATCAGAGGGCAAGGATAAGAATGCCCAGCCATCAATCAGCCTGGACGATTGCATGATATTAGGCCCTGCAGCCGAAGCAAAACAACATCGTACTGCGTAAAATTTGCATGACAACTCCCGTCGCGGGAAGCCCTCTTGCCTTCTCATCTCTTTCCCCGGGGCCGCAAGATACCGTCCGTCGCCACCACCAGATTGCAACAGGCTGCCGCCCGTCAAACCCGCAAAGCGACAGCAGCAGATACGAAGGCAGGCATGTCTTGCTCTGACACATGCCCACCCGGGCAAGGAACCAGCTGAAAAGGAAGCGATCGGGGGACTCAACAGAAAGAAATAAGGGGGGGGGGAAGAAAAGGAAAACAGAAAAAGACAAGGACGGAAGACGGACAGAGGACAACGGAATATGGAAAACGGAAGACAGAAAACAGAAACAGAGAAATGGCGTCTCTCGTTTCAGCCGGCAGCCGGGATCGACCCAGCCCTGTCTTCTTCCCGCGCATCTGTTTGCTTCTTTTTCTTCTTTCTTTTTCTTCTGTCAAGCATTTTTGAAACACGCAATGATGCCGGGAACCCTTTATTTCTTAAATTCACTCTCTTTCTTTCCACCTCTTTCCATCGATCTCTCCTGCTTGGGAGCAAACCGGATAGCCAGCGACCAAGAGGTGCCGAGCCATGGGCGCCCGGCCGAGTGGCAAAACATTGGAACTGTCTCTGGGAACGATGGGCGGGTTGTGACGGAGACGAGGACGGCAAATCTGTTTGGTCGCGGATGGCGGCCTTGTTTAGGCAGATTTCTACAGAAACTCAACTCAACCACAGGTGAGCGACGGCTGGCTGCGAACGGGAAGAGACCGCCCCGATTGCTTCTGCAACTTGGGTTTGGAGGGGGTGTTGTGCAGAAGAAGAAGAAGAAGAAGCAGAAGCAGCAGCAGCAGAAGCAGCATGGTGTCTCATGGGGAAGGGGGGGGGTTCGATGCCGCCCGCAACCAAGAACGGGCGACCTCGGTAGGGGGGGGGGGGGTGGCCTAGAGTTCTGGCTGATGGCCGTCCTAGATGTACGGAGTACAGAAGTACGGAGGAGCAGGGGGCCTTTCAATACATTGAGCTGTCTTCATGCAAGTACGAGTACACAGGACTTTCAGGTATCTTTCGGAGACTGGCCAAAAACCACCTTATCATGCATCTATCACGCATCTTTTTTTTTTCTTTTTTTTTCATCACTCATCACCTATCACCTATCACGCCAACTCATCACAATGCAGCCCGTGCTGTGTGTGTGTGTGTGTGTGTGTGTGCTGGCACCCTGAGCAGAATGCGGAAGAAGGAGAGGCGGAGGGGGGCGAGCTGTGCACAGAGCACGCGGGATATTGGATAGTGCGAGACCGGCAGACAGAAGAAAAGAAAAAAAATAAGTAAATAAATAGCTAGACCAGGAGCCCCAGCTGCCGCAATACGACTGCAACGGCAAAAGAAAAACTAAAAAAAAAAAAAAAAAATAGCTGCATATGTGCATGGACGCTTGAGAGAGAGACCGACTGGCAGTTGGTTGGTCTGTTGGGATGTTCCTCTGCGTGCATATCATCAGGCCATCTCCATCCACGACGTACGGAGTACGTACAAGGGTCATTGCCGCTCAGAAGAGCCTCGCTACAAGGGAAGAAAAAAAGTATGGAGAAGGACTGGCCGCCGATCCCCTCGATCCCTCTCTGCCGAGACCTGGACTAGGAAGTAGAAGTAGAAGTAGAACAACAAAGGACGATTGTACGAGTACGCATGAGGGCGGCTTGGATGAGAAGGAAAAAACGTGCGAGGGTAGGAGAGAGCCAAAAAAGAAGAAGAAAAGTACCGAGCTTGAAGGTGAGGCGAGAGAGAACGAGAGAAACAGTGATGGAGGGAGAGATGGGGTGGATGCAGGATGTGTGTGTGTGGCCAGTGGCAGACAAGTACGAGACCACCACCGAATGCAACGGGTGAGTGAGCCTTGTTGAGGAGGAGGAGGGGGGGGGGGGTGTGAAGAGTTATGAGTCAACGACCTACGACGTATTGAGAACGATTACTCGTACACAAAAAAGACGGTCTACTCTTAACTCGGACAGTGCTTGTTGAACGGTGCCGAGCCAGGTTTGAGTGCATAACGTGTGTCGATCAAGCGTTTTTTTCTTTTCTTTTCTTTTCTTTTCTTTTCACGGCCATGGCGCTGCCGTTTCAGGTGCCGGAGCAGCAGCAGCAGCATGTCTCAACAGATCAAAACACAGGAGGAAAAGAAAAGAAGGGGGGGATCGGCCAGGAAACGAGGATCGCCGGTCAGAGGAGACAAAGAAAAAGAGAAAAAAAAAGAAAGAAAAAAAAAAAAAAGAAAAGCGGATGTACGGAACCCGCCCAGACCGGCAGGCTGGACTGACCGAGGCCGAGCTGCGTCTAGGGGGTGGGTGGCGTGAGGCTTCAGAGGGAGAGACACAAGACAAGAAAGGTAAGAAAGGCAAGACAAGAAAGGCAAGACGTGCAAGACATGCAAGACAGGCCTGGCCAGAAATGGCCAAAAATGGCCAAAACGGCCAAAAAAGCAAGTGCCGGGCGTGCTGATCACGATATATGCTCCTCGCGCGCGGACTGTGCACAAGGGCACTAGGCCAGACCGGGCCCTGGGCGGGTAGCACTCGTTGTGGCAAGGGCGAGCGCGAGGACGCACTGGGAGGCCCAAAGAGTTCAAAGGGGGACGGAGCACGGTGCAGCCCCATTGCCGTTACGAGTAACAGGCCATGGTCATAGGGCCTGATGGGGGGGGGGGGGGCCTCCTCCCCGATCCAGCAGCGTAGCATTGCGCGGTGGAGAGCAGTAGCACTCAAAGTAGCACAGCAGGAGCAGGAGCAGTACGAGTACTCGTAGCAGCAGGAGCGAGCAAGCAGCAGCCGCAGCCACCTCGACACCAGGTGCCTTGTCCCTTGTCCAGTCCATGCCCTTGCCATGTCCTCGCCCTTGCCCTTGTCCTCGCTTTGCCTTGCCTTTCCTTGCCCTTGTCCCGTTGCGCCATGGCAAGGGCCAGCCAGCCCCAGAGGGCTTCCGCAGTGGAGGTCAAAGGGCTTATCATCTTCATCTACGGAGTACGACGTACGAGCACTCATACTCATACTCCTACGATACTCATACTACTCATACTCACACGGAGTACTCATACGCTGACGGGAGGACGGAGAAGAAGCCGCAGCTAGACAAGCCCTTGCCGATCCAATGCGGACGAATTCCGACGAGGTAACGCGTCGCCTGGGGCAAAAAGGTTTTACGAGCAGCGAGGAGGTCAAGGCTTTTGTTTGATTTATTATTTAATTTATTATCATCATTATTTTCACTTTAATTTTCACCCTCATCAGAGCATCCCTTCCGTTGTCAGACTGGCGTGCTTGAGGGGGAGATCAGGATGGACAGACAATGACATTGACATTGGCATGCTATCGACATGGTTGTTGTCTCGCAGACAGCTGTTTGATTTTGACAGACGACGAGCACATATAGGCCGCCAGCACTATATCACGCCTCATCAGCCCCCTACGAGTACGAGTATATGTGTATTTGAATATGACAGCAAGGGGGAACTGAGTCCACAATCCTGTCCACAGTTCAGCTGTCGTGTCCTTGTCCACCTGCAGCCAGGTAGCAGTGCGTATCTCAATTGAGGGAGGAGGGAAAGAAAAAAAAAAAAAAAGAAGAAAAAAAAGCGTTGAGTCCAGGATGCTACCAAGATCCGATTCGGAACCTCAACCTCCCGTCGGCTCTTTTCTCTCTCTAATTTTTTTTCTCTATCTCTCCATTTCCATTTCCATTCGCCCTTTCGTCGTTTGTGCTGCTTGTGCACGTTGTGCCCCTATCCTTGCCGTCTGGCTGCTTTTTTTCTATTCGCAACTCATATCCCAAAGCGGCCGTTCACTTCCGGATATATTCATACGAGGCCTCGTAGTCGTATATCACATTTTTCTAATGTTACTCGTATGCCCCCCCCCCTGCTCTCCCTTTTTCTACTTGGCCTGCGTCTGCTGCATCTGCCTGCTGCGTTGTCACTGCATATTCGTCACATTCTTGTCTTTCTCTGCGATGAACGCGTATGCCGTCAACATGCTCGCTGGCCATTGACAGTGCAGCGTCTGATATCGCCGGTCATATTCCTTCGGTCCCTGGGCGGTCTCCTCTTTCGTGCCTCATCGCCAACGCCCTTCCTTTCTGCATGCCGGTCGACCGTCGCCAACCAGCACGCGGTGTGCTGTTGCTCTCTCCCGTATCCTCTTGTCTCTGAGTCTCCACCCCAACACATACGAGTACGGAGTAACTCATACTTGTCTCTCTTCTTTTTCCCCGTAGCTCAACGCCAACTGGCCAAAACGGCCCCTAGGGCGGGTCCTCCCATCTGGCTTGACGGCCGCCCAGCAGCAGAGATCCTGCGGGTACCCGTTGATGTACCATTCTCTGGCCATGTACGGAGTACATTGTATATGTTTTCTTTTTCATTTTTTTTTTCGATTCTTTTCTTTTTTCTTTGTCGTTTGTCGCGCTTGTTTATCTCTGCGATTGGTTATTTGATTGTTCTGACTGTTTGGCTGTTCTACGAGTACTCGTACAGAGTAGGTAGTTGTTCTACAGTGCTCCGTAGCACGGATCGTTTTTTGATTGCCTTTGATTGAGTCCGTTTGGTTCGGGATGATTAATTCTACGAGTATATTGCTTCTCTGGATAAATTTAAGCTTAATTTGTTTCATTGTTTCTACCCGCCTTGCTTCTTCACCGTGGTGGACAGAAGAAGAAGAAGAAGAAGAAAGAAGTGAAGCAGAAGAATGAAGCATCCAAAAAAGAAAAAAGAAAAACGATAGACATATTGAATAAAAAGGAAAGAAACAGAAAACCAAAGAAAAGAAATGACAAAAGTGTCCACACGCTTTCCTCGTATTAGAATAACCCCGAGCCTTCCCCTCTAGCCTCCTACGTCGTAGCCTGCGGAACAGAGCCGAGTACATCCTGGTACGTATTCCCTGTCAATATGCATTGCTACTTTACTCGTAGCCCAGAGGGCTGCCGGTCTTGTCCTCTTCCAGCGCCGCCTTGCTTGGCCGCTCATGTACGATCATGTAGTTTTGACCAGCTGGCAGCGCGCGCGTGCAGCCCTTTTCTCTGTTCTCTGTTGATCTCGTCGTCGTCCATGCCGACGTGTTCGTCCTTTTTGAATCCTTCTTCCCCCCTTCCCCCCAGTGCATATAACCGAGGGCTGTGCAGTGCAGCAGTGTAGTGCTGAGGCAGCCCAGAAGCCCTTTCGGAAAACGCCGTTCAAGGTACAGAATAGAGTCGCAGAAAACTCGGACAGGGGTCCGGTCGGACAGGGGGGGAAACGAGACCAGTGGTGGTGGCCGGCGTGCATGATCTCCGGCTACGGCAGCTCGAGCTTGCCTTATTGGTTCACATTATGCTGGAACCAGAAATGTGCAAAGTGCGTGTACGAGTACACCCGCATAAGGCTGGCCGGGGGTGGTTGTCCCTCTTGTCGTTTGCGATAGGGAGCAGGAGAGAAGTACGAGTACGAGTACAGCAAATTCAATTTTCTTTGTGCTCCGTATGCTCTACTCGTACTCTCTCGTACCTCTCGTACGTCAAAGAGAATGTAACCGCACAGACGAGGCAAGTTGCCGCGTTGCCGGCAAATAAGTGCATTGGTGCTATTTTATTTTATTTTATTTTATTTTATTTTTATTATTTTATTTTTGATTATATAAATTAGAGGAGATTAGTTTAAATTTTCAAACAATGGACGCTTACTATTACGAGCATCACCACGCAATGTCCCCCCGTCTCCCTTGCTTCATGTTTCTTTCTGTCCTGCATTTCTGCCCATATTCATCTACACCGTTATGCACCAAGCCGGTGAGACACGCTCCGAAAATCCAACAACGGCGTGTGCCTATAAATAAAATGGGCCTCGTAGAGAGAGTGTGTGCGTGTCTCACGCTGTCAACACACCGTCCTGCTCAACAGCTCTTGTCTCTGCGTCACGCTCCTTCGTTCAAACGACGTCGAGAGTTTTTGCACTTGGGCTTACTCTGTAAATTATTCCGTACGGAGTAGACTCGTAAAAAAGGAAAAATAAAACAAAAATAAAAGTAAAAAACTCCCGAGATAGAGATGATCCATTCTTCTATTCCTCAAAGAGCCGAGTGCCCGTCCTCCGACGTACGAGCAACCCCCTTTTTTGCGGACATCACGACAACCAGCACACCAGAATAACTCGTAGATACGGAGTCCTCGTACACACACTCATTCGCTTTTACGAGTATTGCATATCACACCCACCCCGTTTGCTTATCCGCCGTCCAGCACAGACCCATCATGGCTTCGCTCGCTCGCTCGTCTGCGTGCGTTATCCGTTCCTCTTGATACCCAATCCAGTGCATGCATGGCTGGGGAAAGACACCCGCTCCACCTCGACCAGACTTGCGTCCTCGGCACAGGCTGATCGGCTGCAACCCTGATTTCTTTTTTCTTTTTCTCTTTATTTTTTTATTTTTTTATTTTTTATTTTTATTTTTCCTTTTCTTCTTTTTTTCCCGCCGGCCTCTCCTCTCAAGCTCACCTCTTTCTCTGCTCTCTCTTCCGCTTCTTCTTGTCTTATTCTTGTCTTGTCCTTACCTTCCTGTCATGCTGTCTACAGAGGTACCTGTCTTCCCCCCTGTCATTGTCTTGTTGTCACCTTGACCTTGACATGGTCTTGCCCTGCCTGCCCTGCCCTCCCGCCATAACAGCTCAAGATGCACGTTGAACAACACCCCGGCTCCTTTTCTGGCACTGACTACAAGATACCCTGACCGTCGACGTGCGGAGTAGCAGCCATGCCCGGTCGTCCTTCCTCGCAACATCCATCGCCTTGCAACATTAACTCTCCGAGCGGCACTTGCCGACCCATCCCTGGCCTGGCTTGTTTTGCACACCCTCCCTCCTCCTCCTGTCTCCTCCCTCGTCCGTTGAGCTACTCCGTACGTCGTACATGATTCTGCGTCCTGCGGTGACCAGCGTGGCCCGTCTAGATCCGTCCGTCTTGTCTGTGCCCTTGCCCTGGTCTCGCCCTCTCTCTCTCTCTAAGCGTGGCCGGCGGGGGGGGGGGGGGGGGGGGGGGGGGGGGGGGGGGGGGGGGGGGGGGGGGGGGGGGGGGGGCGGGGGCGGGGGCGCGGG